>VDFB02000015.1:11443804-11866590 GCA_007258455.2 Sequoia sempervirens | reverse complement strand
ATTAATCTATCATTTCATCGCTAGAATTTCACAGGTTATAAGGTAATCAAGTATTGATAGATTGTAAGTTATTGTTACTACAGTCCAAATATGTCCATCACAAATCAAATCTACTTAACGTTTTAACTCCCAAACTTTGTAACAAGTGTTAAATGTGACTATGGTCCACCAATTACACAACCAAGGCCTCAAATTTATTCTCTAATTGTAATCAAAGGACTTTTTCTCTTCATTCAAGTAAATAAACTTGAAGGGAAACACCACCAAGTGGTTTATTGGACACCTACATGACTAAAAATAGCAGAAAATTTACATTTAATTTCCATATGTCTAAGTGGTTAATGGGGAGGGAGTGTGTGTACTAGGCCTAGTTAAGTCATCATAAGTTTATGCTTTGGCAATAATTTTTTTTTAAGTCATCTTAAATCTTCCTATGTCTAATTGATAGGAGACTTTTGGTATGTTTTAAGGTAGGATGATTGATGAAAGAGCCCAAAGATCCTTTCTCCATGGTATCCAGGTACACATAGCAGCGGTCTTCTCTTATACGGTTGGACATGATTTAAAGAACTTAGCTAGGAATTATTCATTTAACCTAAGGTTTTCTCATAATGCCATCATTGGAAAAGTATGATCAAATTCTTCTATTATGAAGAATTGGTCTATGTGCCTCTAGTAATCACTATAAATGTTTGTAAGGATAAAATGACTAAAAGCATCATGTAGGAGAGAATCAACTTTGAGTTCTTCAAAGATTATATTCCTCTATTCATAATTTTTAAGGGTTGTGTGTGGAGGAGGTTATCACTACCAAGAAGGGAGGAGACCTTTCCTTATGATGGAACTTCAAAAAATTTATCTTTGTGTTCCATTTTTATCTTGCCTTATGTCTCTGGTCATCTATGGTGTTTGGGAAAAGCTCTAAGGTTAGTTTTACCCTTTGTCTTCATGTAAAACCCTAGTGTTTAGCTTATGCCTTGGGTGGGATCTTTTGGGCCATTGATTTTTGGGGAGGGTTTTAAAACAACCTAAGCCCCATCACTTCATCTAGGCTAGGCCCCTTTTGATTTATGATTTTATTTCCTTCGCCTAACTTTATTATTTCTTAAGTCTTGGATGGTCTCGTGCTCCCTTGTTTAAAAAAACAACTTATGTCATTGTTTATCATCAGCATAGTGATGTCAACCCGTTCTTTTAATAAATTTTTATATTTTGCAGAGGGACAAGTTTACGTGACCGTAGATCAATTATCATTTGATCTCAGCCATTCCCCGCCATCCTGTGATGACCCCACCAAACTATTTTGGTTGATCGCGATATCACGGGCGAGCGCCACGTGTCTCATTTAATGAAGCCGAAGAGATGATAGAAATAATTTGATACATTTATCTAGTTTTAATACATTATGTAGCGGGTTACTAAAGCATTTATGAGATGCACGTCTTTCAAATAAACAGAGATGTTATAATCTTGGTAGGAAAGGTGCTTGATCGTTAATGAAAAAGTTGGCAACTGTGTTGAACGAACATGATTACTGATGGTTGAGATCCACGGTTGCCCGCCATCGTGTGATCAGAAGTTGTGAGGTCTTTATCGATCGTGATATCACAGGCGAGCGCCACGTGGATTTCCTTGGAAATGCATAGTATGGTGGGCCCTTATTTACATGATGGAGATCGTGTCAGTTTGTTTTGAAGGCAGCCATTCAATCATCTGACCAAAGTGAAGGATTGACGACTAGTATTTGAATCTGCATCAAATGCGATTACAAGGTTCTATTCTGTAATTTCATATTTCTATTTAGCCCTCCTAGAGAACTAAAAACTCAAGATTATAGCTGCCCTCCTAGAGAACTAAGTGCTGAAGAGAGCCAAGATACAGACACCAGAAAGATGGCATATAGGTCATTTGTAGTAGACAATGAATTTTGATATACAGAGACTCATATGCATGCATTTTGATGGAGTAAATGAAGATATCTAAGTTGTGGATTAAGATTTTGGTATCAGTAGTTTGTTAAATTTATGCAGTTATTTGATTGTCTCCATTCTGATGCTTCTCTATTGTTTAAATTGATATAACAAGTTTATACTTAGTTTATCATTATACATTTGCTATATATGTGTGATCTGGTTATTCAGTTCTCTAAAGTAGGGATTAAAATCTTTTAATCAATCACAACAATTGGGAAATGTTACTTGGATTAATAAGAAGAATCACATAACTAGAATTTCCATTCTATCTCAAGAAGAGTTTGCCAATTATTCACTTGCATGTTTACACAAGTTGTAAACAATTTTTGTGCCTGACAGTTTGAATTATTGCCATTATTGAAATCCACATTTGCAGATATTCATTAGACTCCATATACCCAATAAGGCATTGGTCTCCCCTTGTATTCTTTTATAATTTTCATTATTCTTATTTATTTTACACTTACATTTACAAATACACATACATATGCATTTACTGTTTTCATCTATTTCTCATGTAGTTTAATAGTTTGATCGATTTCATATTATATGTGTTGAAGACTTTAGAATTTCAATTACATTATTTTATGGATATGTTGTATCTATAACACTACAAAACCATATGCTCTCTGCATTTACACTTGCATTTAGAAATACACATTTGTATACATAGATATAGATTTATTTAATGATATGTTGTATTTATTGTTCTAGGAGAGCACCCAGTAATTGCATTTATATTTACATTTAAAAATACATATACATACATACATACATACATACATACATACATACATAAATACATACATACATACATACATACATATATATATATATATGTGTGTGTGTGTGTGTATTTCATTTATATTAAGTGTTCAAACAAACTCCATTAGGTCTGCATATGGATAAAAATTCATAAGATCAGATATCCCATACATATTTTGTTGAAACCTAGGTTTGAACCTCTCATTTCACATGCTTTTCTTCAAAAAACTATTGAGGACAACAACTATACCTTTTTTATTTATCATCCTACTCTATTCATGCATCCACAATTACAATGTCTGAAGGGCCTCTACACAAGCTACGAATCACAAAAAGTGTAAGAGCCCCTTTATATCATGTTTGGACTACAAAACCCTCAAAAACAAGGTAACTAGGCTGTATGCAAAGAAATGAAGCTTTCTAACTCAAATCAACGCCTTAAGCCCTCAAATTAGATTCAAATCAAATCTAACACATATCTTCACGACATGGAATTGATTTCACATCAAAATATGGCTGCATGTGACCATACAGTGCTGCATAATAGGAAAAATATAGAAATTTTGAAGAAAAACATAGATTTTTCGAATGTCAAGAGCTTGTATTTTAAATCCTCAACCATCAACAACCATTACAATGATCACTTTATCCTTTTAAAGGCCTTTACATGTCAACCACTGAACAAACACCTCTACAACTGACTTTTTAATCTTTTATGATCACATGAAACATAAAACACACTAATTTCAAGGTTGTTAACATCACTATTGAAATGTTTTAATTTTTTGACCTTTCAAACATTAAAAAGTACATCATTAAATTAATTATGTAATGGCATAAAAATTAAAAACATCATGAATTAATTATGTAACCACAAAAGTCAAATATAATTCTATCAAGAAATTAATATCAAATAGATAATATAATTGCATAACTCATACATTTCAATGCCATTGATCTTCTTCTTCATCCAACTCTTTGTCTGTATCATCCGATCGAGATTTGAAATTGTAAGGATTGGTCATATCATCATCATCGTCATCGATATCAGTTTTGATAATGTCATCATCCACACGGATATCATCTTCATGATCTAGTTCCTCCTCTTCGACATCTTCGTCAGGGACATCATCAACTAACTGTTGATCTTGATTATCATCTACATCATCTTCTAGTTCTTCGGTATCTTCTTCTTCCACCACATTATACTTTACTAGCCTTCCTCTTGGATCATGTCTAACAACAAATGACCAACCCGGTTTACCTGGAACCTCTAAGTAAAATACCTGCTCACATTGGCTTGGAAGAACATAGGGCCTATTTCCAGCTCGCTCGATCAACCTTGTATTAACCATAGTAAATCCATTATCATGTTCAATAACATTCTCTCGAGATCATTTTCATTCAATCTCAGAGCCATACCATAGATGACGAATATAACTAATTGAAAGACTTAAAGTCACACTCAAGTATATCAACCAGTCCATAGTATCAATTTTCTAAGACTTCTTCGGATGTATGTCACTTCTAGATGAAACATTAGTCAATTTAAAGACCGGTTATAATTTAGAATACAAGTTTTCTATGTCATCCAACATTTTGATTCAAAATTTACGACCATTGCACCACATAGCCTTGTGGTGTTTCAACAATATGTCAAACATGTAAAATTATTATAATATCATCGGCTTGATAAACATATTTATTCTTGGCGAATGTATGCAAAGAAATAATCTCAACATATATATACATCAATATAATTGAAAATAATTAAATAATATGTGATTAATATATTTATACGTACCTGTTTATCTCTTAAACCATATGCTAAATCAATTTCCCTTTGTGTAACATTGGAATCTCCATTACGATGAGCTTCTTTAACCAATGAAGCCACACCTTCCCATGTTAATGCACAACCAGATTGTTGACATCATTTAATCCATACTCATCTAATCAAGATTGTTTGCGACATACAAATGTAAGTGCATCCCACTCTCGACCAACTGTATCAAAAAAATTGAAATTCACAAACACATATAATTAGTTAAATACCACAGTATACGACCTTAATTTATAATTGATGTATATTGAAGATTAAAAATTAAATAAGTACAATATACATAAAACCATATGTAAAATGTATTCCAATTAATCTCCATGACCATCTTATAATTACCTCTCACTTTCCTCAATCTACCTTTCCCCATCAGGTACTCCCCTTCGAATTTGTTAATGGAGTTGGGATCCCAAATGCGATCTACATTGATCTTTGCTGCAAACTTAGGAAGATATTCACTAATCTACACCATGGTTTGGTATACCATATATCCCTCCACCATAGAACCCTCAGTATGTGCTCTTTGTTTAACCAAAGCCTTCAAAAATTCCAAGTGCCTCTCAACCATCCACATTGACCTTGTGTGTACAGGTCCACACAATTCAATCTCCTCAACTTGGTGTATGATGTAGTGTTCTTGTGCATTGAAAAATGTCTAAGGTAGACACTTTTGCATTTCACACATTAGATAAGGAATTTTTCTCTTCCAATAATTTATATCTTCTTTATGGATTTCTTTAGATGATAGCCATCTACAAGTGATTCAAGGCACAAATATATTAACGATATTTAACAAAAATATACAATATATTACATAACAAGTAAAAAAAATGACAATTATAAGATGTATATAATGAATTGAACAAATATCGCTACTTACCTCATGTATTTTCCAAGATCATATATAACTTGCTTGACATTGTTGTCAAAGTTGTCTGGGAGAGATAGAGGTAGAACGTACTGCAACAATTATAAAATGATCTTTTCATTATTTTTCCAAAAGTAGTAAACATAATACACTGAAAATTACATGCATTATACAAGTGTATATAATATACCAGAATAATTACCTTAATGAAGGTATGTCAATCATGCATTTCCATCCCTGACCCAAATTCACCTTTCTTTGTTATTATATTGTTTATGTTCGCAGCAAATCCTGTGGGAAATTGAATTTTTCGTATGACTTATTTTATAGCATTGCTTTGCTACTTCATTAATAACAAAGGAAGGGCACTTATATTAATTTGGTCTCCATCGCTATTTAATTGAATGAGATTTTTCATTGCATGATTGGCTTCCTGAATGTCACTACAAATTTTGATAATTTTTTCTTTGTCATGCCTTTTATCCAATATTTTCCATAACGTTTCTGTTATATTTTTCTAATATGCATTGTATCAAACAAATTCATAATTTGTAGCTGCTCATAGTAAGGCAACCTACTAAATTATTTGGGATAACTTTTCAGTCCTTGTGGAAGCCAACCATTAATGCCTTGACAACCTTCATGAAGCATATAAGTTAAACAAATTAACAACGACAATCATTGCCAAATTATAACATGAGTAAACACAACACAATATAAAAATATAAAATCAAAACATATCATATATGATAGATAAACAATTTGATCTGATGTATAACCTTGACGATTAATTCTATTATATTCCAACTTCCATAGGCGAGGTGACATTCTTCATGGTTTTGATGTAGTCTCCTCTTTTCCATTGAAAAGATGTTTTTCAGTAGCTTGATACTTACGATTTCTATGGAGGAAGTGCCTATGCTCATCAAACACCTGCTTTCCTAAACTTGTTGAACGACAAGATTTCATCTTTGGACCACAAATTGGACATGCAAATTTTCCCTTTGTTTGAAGACCTGCAAGATCATATATAATTGGATTAAATATGTCAATTTTTATAATTATATATAATGAATAAATTATTTTAAAAACATGCATGATATCTACTTCATAAAATTAAATATTGTTAAAGTGCAGTCGAACGTTATAACATACCACAAAAATGTGTTAGCCCTGGGGCATCATGAATTGTCCATACAAGCATTGCATGGAATTGAAATTGTCTTTGTCCTATTGGTCTAGAGACGTCATACATAGTGACGCCATTCCATAACTTTAGTAACTCGTCGATAAGAGGCTCGATATATACATTCATATCTTTAACTTGGTACTTACCTAGTTGAATGAACATAAACATTACATAATTATTATAACCATTTTACTGCAATATATATAAATTAATGTACATGACTATTGAATGAAAAAAATATAAGTCATTATGCAACAAATAAGACAAATGAGATGCTACTACGTTAAAGAAAATTGATGTAAACAAATACCTGGAACAATCATTGACAACATTATGTGCTTCCTCTTTATTGACATCCATGGAGGAATGTTATTGTTGATAACAAAAATAGGCCACACTGAGTAAATAGATCTCAGCTCTCCAAATGGATTGACACCGTCTGCTCCCAATGAAAGCCTGAGATTACGAGGTTCTTCTTTAAAGTGTGGCCATTTTTTCTCCATGTCACTAAATGAGAACCATCCGCAGGCATTCAAAGAATGTCATCTCCACTTCTTTGAGCATGGTAATCCATAAATTGCGCTAATCTTTCACACCTAAATAATCATTGCATACATGGAATAATGGGAATATAACGAAGAACCTTGAGACACCTTTTTGTTAGTTGATCTGTTTGATATCTACTGATATGACATTTCATTTTGTTGCAAATTCATGTTGTTTATGATATATAATATGATCATTGGGACATGCATCTATTGCTTGATACTCCATTCTGATATCTTTCATAATGCCGATAAATCTCAAGTATGAGCGAGGTAAAATATTTGATGGTGGTAAAAAAATCACCAATCAATCTACAACAAAAAATAATTTGTTAATATAAAGAATATTAATGGTACATATTTCATCCTTTATTTACTAGTGATGAACTAACAACAATTAAAATAGATGAAAAAAGATGACATATATGACATACCTTAACATCCATGAGATTGCTATGTTTGATAAACCATTTATAACCTTCAAGTTCAGCAGCAACAATACAACAAAGAGAAGAGTTGTTTGGGAGCCTTTATAAAGGGGCTTGTATGCCTTCTCAAGTATAGGTAAATCACGAACATCATCAAAGTCATCTCGATCATCATGATCAACTCTGCCACTAAATGTGTCATGGATCAATGTATTTGTACCTATTATCAATAGTTTTGCACCCTGCTAAATGCAATATTCAGTAAACTACTGAAACATGGAAACCTCTTTCAGATGTGGGTGATCTACGTGAAAGAGGAATCTCCAGAATGAGTTGGTTCTCCGAATGATGAATTTTACTCTAAAACAACTTCTAAGGAAAGGGATGAAAAATAACTGAACATAAAACCTATTTCTAAAAGATGATTCATCAAACTTATAAGAATTCAGACCTAACCACTCATAACAACTTCTCTATTGCAGTAATCCTCACAATCCCATTGGCACACATCCCATCAGTGATTCGCATGAAGATTTGGAAAACAAATACAACATGCAACCTGAAACATGTAATTCTGAAACACCACCTATAACAGCAAGACATAAAAGGATTTCAATTGGAAAACACAAGTACATCAGATTGCTATTACAAAACTTGAGATAGAAAATAAGAAGGAGAAACTTGTTGCTCTATTAAAACTGGAAGAGTGTCAATCTGTCCAAACTGAGTATCAAAAGGTTTACAAGCTCCCCAAAATGAGTAAGGGCTAGAAATTGATTTGAACTGATGAGTATGGAGAGTTGAAAGACTAAATCTATCAAAAGAACTCTCAAGGAAACCCTAATCTGAGCTCAGAAAAAGCTCAAGGAAAAAAGGCCTCAAACAAACTCAAAAACTGCTTTAAAGCAGAAAAAAGCACAAAGCTTTTATGATTACACTGTCAAGCCCCTAAAAATAGGAAAATCCTGCTTTAAAAGTTCAAAAAACACCTTATCTCTCCAAGATAAGTCTGGAATTCGACCAAGAAGAAAATTTAGTCAAAGATCTGCTAAAAATAGCAAGAAAACATAAAGCAATTTATAGAATATCGCTTTTATGCTTATGCTTTACAAGATGCAGATTTTTTCAATTTTGTCTATTTTTGCAACTCAAAGATTGGAAATCTTTTGCAAAAATAAAACTGCTTATTTCTCCAAGATATCATTCTGATTTTCTCAAAAAACCATAAAAATACATTACATAATGTCATATTCCTATCAACTCCAAAATTGATTTCTCCAAAAATCAATCAAAAATAAAAACCCTAAAAACATTGACCCAAGGCTTAAGGTATTCATAATTCTCTCTAATTTCTCTTCACTTAAAACAAAAACCTAAGGCAAAGTCCATACTTCGCTAAGGCAAAACAATAAGTCTTAAATACTTAAGACATCACCCTAGCATATAATTTTGGCCTAACATAATCATTGATTTAGACCTAGGCTTGAATAAATCATAAAGAAAACATTATGAGTTCGACCACCATTTGATATTCAACATGTGCATTTGAATGAAAATTTTGGAAACTTCATAATGCTCGAATTAGGGCTTTGATCAAAATAGGGTCAAACCCTAATTATCATCATTTCACACCCGTGACTTCTTTGGAAAGAAAAACTTATGTCTACATGAACAACGCCGCTATGATGGTGTTGGATTCGAGCCCGTGTGCACAGAAATCTTCCTCTGCTCTTAAGTTGACTGAATCTCCAGTGAGTGAGCTTCTTTTCATGGCGAAATAGCTTTTCCACTACATTATTTCGAATATCAACAAGCCCTAAGGGCGCGGCCCATTCATTTTTGACTTTCTCTTTGATTTCTTCATGCCATTATGAACTCGAGCTCAACTTCTACAGTCCATTCTATGGAAGCTTCGACTTGTGCTCTTGTTCTCCTTCACTGTACAGAGGTAAGCTTTGTGTTCTTAAACTTTATGGCTTCGTATTCTGCTCATTTCAGCCTCAAAGTCGTGGCTAATATACTCTACTGTCACTTCATATTGCATTTTCTGTGTGTTTCTCGTGCTGCTGTGTAAGCCCGACCTTCATTGTGAGTTCCATTCACCAGTGAGAGCTCGGCCACTCTTCAAAACTCAAAAATCATACCTTGGGAAGCTAAAGAGGAAGCTATGGCCGTGGCTTTAGACTCTCAGAAATTCAAGCTGGTAATTTTCTTTGCTTTGTAGAAACTCTAAAAAAATCTCTTTATTTCATAAACTTCTGGCCATGTACATGCCGTGCCAAAAGAGCACTATAGGAAGCATTCTTGCAGATTTTGGGCTCGACCCAGAATAGAAAATCTCCATTAATGTTAATTTAATAACATTTTTGTTTGTGGGTATCACAGAAAGTTAAAAAAAATTGTATTTTTCTTCCTCTGTATTTTGACTATAATCTGGGAGCTCGCATTTGTTGAATATTCTTGCCATTTTCTCCAGATTTCACATAGGTATTTCTGTAATTATTTTTTCTGCATTTTGAAGCCAACCCTGAAAATGGGTACTCGAAATTTTAGGGGAAACTCCATTTTTTTGTATTTTGAGAATAAACCCACATGTGGGTATTAGAAATTTCGAAGGAAAACTCTATTTTCTTCTTTCCTGAGCTCGATTTATCACAAAATTGTTCATATTTGTAGTCATACTGTTGTTTTCATGAAAAACCCATATGGGTATCATAAATTATCATACTTCTGTACTCTTCGAAAGCAAACCCTCATATGGTTATTCGAAATTTCTGAAGAAAAATGCATTTTTTGTGTTCTGAAAGCATTCGAGACTATGAAGTAACTGTTATTCGTTCTATCCATATGGCTCGAGCTAGAACAAACAGTGATTTACCCCACACTTCTGAAACAAAACAATATCATGGGTTTTGGAATTTTTCAAAGCAAAAGCATGTATTTAATTTCTGACAGAACTCGATCTCCCATACTTGCTTGAAATGGTGATAAACTGTATACTTACTTGCATTTCTTTCAGGATCTTGACTCAAAAAAACCCAGTGACATTTTGTATTTATGTGAACTTTCTTGATAGCTATAATACATGAGCTTAATTCACAGAACTGTTATTGACATGGAGTTGTAAACTATCCTTAAAAATAACATCCAACATTCACATTCTGAGAGCACTCTCCAGGCACTAAGAATCTGAAAGATTTGTCTTGAATGCACATTATGGAACCTCATATACATATGAAGTTCAAAACTGAAATTCCATTATGGTCTCCTATTGCATTCTGTGCTCATCTTATAGATATGACAGAAACTTTACCTCACTGTTCTGTCAAGACCTTGACTAAGTAATCTAGAAATGATCAACATCATTTGATTGTTGTCCTTGGCTAATCATTGACACATGATCCCATTTGAGACACAATCACAATCAAAATGAGTTCATTGTATTTGTTGTAGCTCCTAATAACTAGTACTCCATATTTGAGTATTGTATCACTGACGCCCATTATTGTATCCGGCTACTCCCTTGAAATAGAAATTGTCATAGTTAAGATCTGAAATCACAAATTGATCCAAAGTGAACTCCTATTTTTCTATTTTAGCACTTATGCAGGGCTTTTATCCTAACATTGAATCATACTGGAATGCACCTAGTCTTCAGTTCTTAGGCACAACTGACACGTCAAAACCTTCTTCCGAAAACAAACTGTTTGCTCTTTCCTTAATTCTAACACAACACTGATTCAAATGTATAACTAGTAACTCAGAATCATTCTGGAAAGAAAATACCTGCTCTGTTATTTTTTTGAAAAGATCACTTTATTATTACCATTGATAATGTAGTATTTCTTCACCAGTCAACTCAGAACTAGAAATTTATCTAACACTCAGGTGCACTATCTGTATTTGTTCTCGTGAGCAACATGGTACTCTTCATGCATTTTTATATTTCACTGCTCAAACTGCTCTCAGAAACTGTTCTCTTTGATGATGAAAAATAGAACAAATCATTAAGGCATATGTATGCCCGTTCACTATCCAAAAGAGAAATAATGAATTGAAACTCACACGACATATGATTAATTATAATCATCACAGAAAATGAAGTAATTCAACAATTTCTGATGTAAATGCATTCTGTTAAATTCCTTAAGTGAACTAAACTCACTAGTCACCTGTAGCCTTCAGAAAGAAATGTTGATCGTTATGAATGCACAGTTGGTTTCGTTACTTGATGGATAACTCTGTTTTACTCTTTTAGTTGTATTTCACTTTGTTTGATGTATATGATGAAATATCTTTCAAAACAGCCCATTTAATGCATAGGGCAGCATGTCAGGCTTTACCCTTGTGGGAGCCCGTTTTACTCCACGTGCTTGGTCTTCAAATAATGTTCTGCTTCATGACTTTACCTATACCTGCACAAGGAAACAAACAGTGTTAGCATAAAAAATGGAATATGTTGATTATGATGTTGATACTTCTCCTTTAGTTCACTTCTTCATACTGCATTTGATTGAATTTGATTGTTTCAATGCATTGCTAATAGTATACTGTACTATTATAGGTGCATCATATGAGTTAAGTCATAGTCAGAGCCACTGACACCCCTCCTTTCCTCTTACAGGTCGGCGAAGCTCGAGACGACGAGGTGCACCATTCAACATCAAGCGTCGATAACAGGCAATGATGACTATGTTGTTGCTTATATGTTCTCCTTTCGCATCTTCACTAGTGCATTGTGCTGTTAGAAATGTATTGGAATAGTTATAGTTATATCCATGGCTTGTGTGGATCCTTGATTTCAGTTTTTGCTTTTCAGTTGAAAAGAAAAATGCATCTCATGCAATGTTGTAATGCTATTCTGATTGTGAAATCAAATGAAGCTTTGTAAAAATATGAGTTCTTTTTGAAATGAATAAAAGCATCTGAAATGCTATTTTTCTTATGTACTCAATTATGTCTTTCTTTTAAATCTGCAACTTCTAAATGGCACTTTGCAAACTCATAACTTCAAAAACGCATAACTGTTACTCAAATGCACAAATTAATGTGAAACAACATTTAAAAACAATTTGCAATTCCACTTATTGTTGAAAACAATCAGCCAGCTCCTCCATTTGAGCTGAGGCGAAAAAATATGTAACATTTTGGTGATTTCCGCTATATGCTTTACTACTAAGCATAGATCAGTGGCTTTTAAAACAATTCATTGGGCGCGGAGTCAAATCTGCCCCTTCTTGTGAACTCAGAAAACATGAACAACAACACTCCAAACAGCAGCAAGAAAAATGAAACAAAACTTGAAAGCAAACTAACAGGCCCTGGTGGCCAACAAGACAATGCGCAGCAACGCTTAGAGAAAGCAAACTATTGAAATTAAATGTGCGGAATGCACTTATTTGCATACTCTACTACAGTGAGATAACTTATCTCAAAGGAAGTGCTTGAGGTGGATCCCATTTACTGGGATAGACAACACCTCACCAGTCATCTTCGAAAGTTGGAATGCGTTGTGTTCCTTGCATTTCATAATCACATAAGGCCCATCCCATATTGCATCGAACTTGGAATGTCGTCCAGGTCTACTTTTAAATTCATTCCAGTTGAAGAATAGATCTCCAACAATGAAATCATGAGGCTTCGCCCTCTTGTCAAAAGTATTCTTCATTTGTGCTTGATGTATTTCTAGCTATCTTAGAGCTTCTTTTCTGGTCTCTTCAAGCTCAACCAACTGTGCAAACCTCACTTCAAGAGGTTGTTCATTCAGCAACTCTAGTTCTTTAACATAACTCAATGTTGGTAACTCAATTGAAATAGGCAACTTAGCCTCTCTGCCATAATTCAAAACAAAAGGTGAACAACCAGTGGCTCTTTTAGGAATTATTCTGTCAGCCCAAAGGGCTAGCTTCAACTTTTCATGCCACGTTCTCTGGTTATCTTCAACAGTCTTCTTGATTATCCGAATCAGATTCTTATTTGTGGATTTCACTTGGCCATTACCTTGCGGATAATAATTTGATGAAGTGTTCAGATAGATGTTATTTCTAACAGACCAATCTGAAATCTTTAATCCAATGAAAGCTAAACCATTATCTGAAATGATTGAATTTGGAACACCAAATCTTGATATGAGATCTTGATAAAAATTAAGCACTGAAGTCTCGTTTGCTTCCTTTAAAGCGACAACTTCGGTCCACTTTGTAAAATAATCAATGGCAGTAAGAATCCACTTATGACCTGCACTCGAAGGCGGGTTTATAGGACCAAAAAAATCTAAGCCCCACTTGGCAAAGGGTTGTTCTACTTGAATCGGGTGCAGGGGCAGCGGTGCAAGCCTCTGTTTACCAACAAATAATGCACATTTTTCGCATTTTCTGACCCATGTAATAGCATCTTTAAACAGATCTGGCCAATAATAACCAGCTCTCATAATTTTCAGAGCTGTTGTTCTTGCAGCAAAGTGACCTCCAGAAGGTCCATCATGAAACTCTGCCAGCAGCTTGTCAACTTGATCAGGCTTGATGCAACGTAATAAAACACCTTGGAAATCTCTTCTATAGAGAATGCCATCAATAACTGCATAAGGGATGGCTTGCAATCTATAGTACCTTCTTTTTGCTCTGTCCAAGCCTTCGAGGCATTCGCCAGTTTGCAGATAATGTATCATCTGCTGCAACCATGTAGCGGGGGGTGTTTGAACAACACTCAGAACATCATTACTTAGCACTATTTCTGTAATTGTAGCTTCTTTCAAACTGTTGTTTTTACTTCCAACAATCGGTTCACACAAGCCCTTGCCTCTAACGAGCTTGGTTACTTTAATGTCAACATCGAACTCCATCACTTTAGTGATCCAACTAGCACGCTTATCATTAATATCTTTATTAAGCAGGAAATCTTTGACAGTTGAATGAGCCACTAATAAATGAACCTTGTTTTTGGACAACATGTGTCTAAATTTCTTCAAACTTCTTACAATAGCAAAAACATGTTTCTCCACAAAAGAGTACTTTACCTCGTAATCGTGCAGAACTTGACTAAAAAATGCAACAGGCTGCTCTAAGCCTTCCTCGTTTTGCTGGCATAACATAGCTGAAACTGTATCCACTCCTCCAAAAGCATACAGGATGAAATCTATGTCAAAGTTTGGATTAATGAGAGTAGGAGCGGCTGTGAGTGCTTCTTTGATCTGCTCAAAGCTCCTCTTGCCTTCCTTGGTCCAACTGAATGGCATGTTTTTCTTCAGCATAGAAGTGAGAGGTTGCAGCAAGGCTGCGATATTTGGTATAAACCTCCTTACGAAATTTATTCTCCCAAGAAAGCTTTGCAAGCCTTTCTTATGGGCTGGTAATGACAATTCGAGAATTGCAGAAACTCTTTCAGGATCGATCGAAATACCTTGCTTTGAAACAATGTGTCCCAACAATTTGCCTTCATGCACCGAAAAGATACACTTTTTCGGATTGAGAGACACTCCAAACTCTCTGCACCTTTGAAAAATCTGTTCCAAGTGATTCAAGTGTTCATTAGCATTTCTAGAAAAAATAGTTATATCATCTAAATATACCAGAACAAACTTGTTCATAAGGCTGTGGAAGGCCATATCCATAGCACGCTGGAACGTTGCCCTAGCATTTGATAGGCCAAAAGGCATCTTCTTGTAGGCCATCATGCCCCACTTGGTTGTGAACGCTTTTTTAAACTGATCCTCTTGCTTAACCAGAATCTGGTTATAACCTGAGTAGCCATCTAACAAGGAAAATCTGTCAGAACCAGAAACTACCTGTAAAATTTGCTCCATAGAAGGGAGTGGGTAATGGTCTTTCAAAGACGCTCTATTCAGATCTCAGAAATTGATGCAAAGTTTGATTTCTCCACTCTTCTTCCTGACTGGTACTAAATTCGACACCCAAGAGGTGTGCTTGATAGGAAAAATGATACCACTTTCAACTAGCTTGTTCAATTCAGCCTTCATGAGGTGTTCCAACTTAGGATTAAGTGGTCTTTGCTTCTGCCTTACTGGTTTTGCATCGGGCTCAAGCTCGATGGTATGTTGTGCTAAATCAGGGTTAAAACCTCTTAAATCTTTGTATTCCCAAGAAAAAACATCACTATATTTTTGACATAACAGAATGAAAGCTTGTTGTTCCTCTTGACTGCACACCTTACCCAGCTTGAGAAGCTTGCCTTTGAAAATAACAATAGCTGAATAATGTTCCTCTTTAACTGTTAAGCTGCACTTGTCCTTCTGAACTTGATCATCTAAATTAAAGATGGATTCTAACGTCACCAAACCCTTTGGTAGCTTATTGGTCTTTAATTGCACGATCTGGTCCTCATATTGCTGTTGCCACTTTTGTTGATTTCCATCTGTGAACTCAGCTTCAGCAATGAGAAAGTTCACAATTTTCTCATCACTGTCAAAAACCTACTAGCTCACGTTATTATCAGGTACAGAAGGTCTGACCACTATCTTCACGTACTGACGTGCTTCTATTTTATGAATCTCTTTGGGAATGTCAAACTGGGCTCCTATGGTAGCAAGCCTGTCAACATGCTTATTTTGATTCTGAGGAATTGACATGATGTTAAAAGCATTAAAATATTCCATTAAATCCCATACACGATGCTTGTATTTCTTAAGTAAATCATTTTTTGCTGCATTTAAATTTCTGACCTGATTCACAATCAATTCTGAATCACCATAAACTTGCAAAAATTTAATACCTCGCTTGCGGGCCCACTCAAGGCCATGTACCAATGCTTCATACACAGTTGTATTATTTGAACAGCTGAAAGGAAATCTGTAGGTTGAATAATACTTATCTCCTTCGGGTGATATTAGCATAGCTCCACCTCCGGCACCATCATTGTTTCTTGAACCATCAAAAAAATGTTTCCACAACTCACTATCTTTTCCCGTAGACGGTCCATCCTCTTTGCAAAGATTAGGCATGTCGCAATCAGACTCGCGAATCATATAAAATCCTAAACCTACCTCATCTGTGTTTTGGAACGGATCAAGCTCGTGATCTTTGGCTGCCCATTCATCGAGACTGATGTAGTCTCCCTGGGTGCTACAGTCTGAGGTCATGGTTTTCTCCTCCATTGCAGAGGTGGCGTAGAGATTAGCGTTTATAGGGCTTGGGGAGTATGGTTTGATATGGTCTTTGGCGAGAGGCTCAGACTTAATGGTCACCTTCGTACTGTACCTTGTTCTAAAAAATAGATGAGACCAATCGGAAGAAAAAAACCCACCCAACTTGGTTGTAAAATCCCATGATAAACAAATGGCGAAGTGCGGTGGTAAGTCAATAACATGAATATCTTGGTGAATAGCGAAACTCAGGGATGCATGCAAGGTAAGAGCTAAATTTCTTATTATGCCAGCAGTCTTGACGACAGACCCATCTAATTGCACTACGCCTTTTTGAGGGTTAGGCTCATAAACAAGACCTAATTTATCAACTAAACTTTTAGGCATGACTAAACTACTGGCACCAGAGTCGACCATACAATTATGCACAATTTTATCACCTATGATCAGACTTAAGTAAAACGGAGGGGGTTTTACCTCTTTTGCCTTCTGACCACTTTTCTCCTCCAAGTCATTAGCCAACACAACCTTCGCAACTCCTTGACTGGTGTTGTCAGAAATAGACAATTCAGCTAATGCATCCTGCAGTAAGCTTTTCTGTCTTAGAAGCTACAGAGCGTCTAATATCGACATATTGACAGTAGTTTTCTTAAGATGCTCAATGATATTGAAGGATGAAACATTTACCCTTTGCTAGTTTTTTGTAACAGCAACTTCATTTTGCTTCTGTGCAGGCTGAGAATGCATTTTTGACAGCTCCTTGTTAGGTATTTCCTGCCCCCTTCACAGAATCTACATTTTAGGCTGAGTGGTAGTGTTAGCTTCTGATGAAATAGGCTGAGTACTAACTGTAGGCTACTGTTGTGCACTTCCAGCTTGTTGTCCTAGATCCATAGCTCATTTTTTAGACCTGGTATTAGCCGAAATAGGAGAATCTTGCCGGTCTTGGCCATTCATGCCACAGAATTCGGAGCTCTGCCAGTTCGGCAAGGCGACTTCTACATTATCTTGCTATTCTTGATTCTGATCTAGGGTATTTTCTGAAACATCATATATATTCTGCACCATTAAAGCCTGGTTTCTCACTCTATTGGTGCAAGCCGATTGGTTGTGGGGTTGATTGCATGGGTAGCACCAGTCACACTCTTGAGCAACATTGTTTTGCGACACAAGCTCTTTTGACGTGCTGGCTGTGTTTGGATTGTATGGCTGGAATGGCCGAGGGTTAAAATTCCTCATTTGGGCTTGATAATCACCTTGGAAAGCGGGCCTATTTTGTTGGTTTTGCTGATATGGGGCTTGGTAAGGCTTATGTTCTTGGCCAACATGCTTCTTAATAGTCACGAGGTCGTTCCCGATGATCTTTAATATTTTTTTTAGCTCCTGCATTTCAGGATTTGAGGCTGGGGCAGCGACTTCTTAGACTGTACTATGATATCCTATTGTTGGAACTGGCGGAACAGCAGCCAAAGGAGGTACAACAGCAGGAATAGGTGGTTGTATTTCTAGAAATAAGGGCATGGGGGGTCTAGGAGCTATGTCTCCAGCTTGAATAAGGCAATTTCTAGCATTAATAGCAATGTTATAAGCATTCAAAAGCATTAAACCACCCATAGACTGAGTCATGACAACAATCTTACTATTCAAAGCCTTTAGATAAAACAGAAATGCATGTGTCGGTAAGGGTTTTACCACTGTCGGGATTCTATCCCAAGTCCTCTGGAATCTGTAGTTGAAATCTGCCAAGTGCTCGTGCGGCGCCCTTTGAATGGTACTCAACTGCTCTAACAAAGATAAGTTGTCAGATTTATCTGCAAAGTGCTGGTATAGACCACTACCTAGAGCGTCCCATGTTCTGATTGAATTTGCAGCGAGACCTCTAAACCATTGTAGCACTTTGCCCTTGAGTGAAGTAGCTAGCAGCCTTAAAGCAACGTTCTCTTGAGTAATATTATGTACTGAACATAACATGGCTACGCCATGGATGTGTTCAACTGGCGTGGTGTAGTCTTCTCCGGTGAAATACGGTAGTCCTCTAAGTGCTGCAACCGGAATATCATCATGCTAGGCAATATCTAATGGACTGCCTCCATTAAAGGGTGCGAACAGATGCTGCCTCAGTGGTGCCGCCATTGATGGTACTTGAGATATCAGTCCTGGTACACCAGGTGACAGAACTAGAGCACCAAGAATGGGAGGTGTTGACTTTGATCTTGTAGGGACTTCAAAAAGTCTTCTTGTTGTCCTGCCTCTCCTTTGTGATGGGGACAGCTCCTGATACTTGAAAGGTTTTGAACTTGATCTTGTTTGAATATTTCTCATGCACGGGCTATACTAGCATGCAGAAAATAGAACCGGAGTCACCAGGTATATTGAAAGCCTCCAGAAGGCTGGAAAAGATCTGCTGCATATACCAAACAGCAAACTAAAAAATTAAAATTCTCTAAAAGTTACTTTTAGAGGTCCAACCAGGCGTGCCAAAAACTGTTATCAATAGTTTTGCACCCTGCTGAATGCAATATTAAGCAAACTACTGAAACATGGAAACCTCTTTCAGATGTGGGTGATCTACGTGAAAGAGGAATCTCCAGAGTGAGTTGGTTCTCTGAATGATGAATTTTACTCTAAAATATCTTCTGAGGAAAGGGATGAAGAATAAATGAACATAAAAACCTATTTCTAAAAGATGATTCACCAAACTTATAAGAATTTAGACCTAACCACTCATAACAACTTCTCTATTGCAGTAATACTCACAATCCCAATGGCACACATCCCATCAGTGATTCGCATGAAGATCTAGAAAACAAATACAACATGCAACCTAAAACATGTAATTCTGAAACACCACCTATAATAGCAAGACATAAAAGGATTTCAATTTGAAAACACAAGTACATCAGATTGCTATTACAAAACTTGAGACAGAAAATAAGAAGGAGAAATTTGCTGCTCTATTAAAACTAGAAGAGTGTCAATTTGTCCAAACTGAGTATCAAAAGGTTTACAAGCTCCCAAAAATAGTAAGGGCCAAAAACTGATCTGAACTGATGAGTATGGAGAGTTGAAAGACTAAATCTATCAAAAGAACTCTCAAGGAAACCCTAATCCGAGCTTAGAAAAAGCTCAAGGAAAAAAGGCCTCAAACAAACTCAAAAACTGCTTTAAAGCAGAAAAAAGCACAAAGCTTTTATGATTACACTGTCAAGCCCCTAAAAATAGGAAAATCCTGCTTTAAAAGTTCAAAAAACATCTTATCTCTCCAAGATAAGTTTGGAATTCAACCAAGAAGAAAAGTCAGTCAAAGATCTGCTAAAAATAGCAAGAAAACATAAAGCAATTTATAGAATATCGCTTTTATGCTTCTACTTTACAAGATGCAGATTTTTTCAATTTTGTCTATTTTTGCAACTCAGATTGGAAATCTTTTGCAAAAATAAAACTGCTTATTTCTCCAAGATATACTTCTGATTTTCTCAAAAAATTATAAAAATACATTACATAATGTCATATTCCTATCAACTCCAAAATTAATTTCTCCAAAAATCAATCAAAAATAAAAACCCTAAAAACATTGACCCAAGGCTTAAGGTATTCATAATTCTCTCTAATTTCTCTTCACTTAAAACAAAACCCTAAGGCAAAGTCCATACTTCGCTAAGGAAAAACAATAAGTCTTAAATACTTAAGACATCACCCTAGCATAGAATTTTGGCCTAACATAATCATTGATTTAGACCTAGGCTTGAATAAATAATAAAGAAAACATTATGAGTTCAACCACCATTTGATATTCAACATGTGCATTTGAATGAAAATTTTGGAAACTTCATAATGCTTGAATTAGGGCTTTGATCAAAATAGGGTCAAAACCTAATTATCATCATTTCACACCCGTGACTTCTTTGGAAAGAAAAACTTCTGTCTGCATGAACAACGCCGCTATGATGGTGTTGGATTCGAGCCCGTGTGCACAAAAATCTTCCTCTGCTCTTAAGTTGACTGAATCTCTAGTGATTGAGCTTCTTTTCATGGCGAAATAGCTTTTCCACTTCATTATTTCGAATATCAACAAGCCCTAAGGGCGCGGCCTGTTCATTTCTGACTTTCTCTTTCTTTGATTTCTTCATGCCATTATGAACTCGAGCTCGACTTCTACAATCCATTCTATGGAAGCTTCGACTTGTGCTCTTGTTCTCCTTCACTGTGTAGAGGTAAGCTTTGTGTTCTTAAACTTTATGGCTTCGTATTCTGCTCATTTCGGCCTCAAAGCCAATGCTAATATACTCTACTGTCACTTCATATTGCATTTTATGTGTGTTTCTCGTGCTGTTGTGTAAGCTTGACCTTCATTGTGAGTTCCATTCACCAGTGAGAGCTCGGCCACTCTTCAAAACTCAAAAATCATACCTTGGGAAGCTAAAGAGGAAGCTATGGCCACGGCTTTAGACTCTATCAGAAATTCAAGCTGGTAATTTTCTTTGCTTTGTAGAAACTCTAAAAAACTCTCTTTATTTCATAAACTTCTATCCATGTACAGGCCGTGCCAAAAGAGCACTATAGGAAGCATTCTTGCAGATTTTGGGCTCGACCCAGAGCATAAAATCTCCATTATGTTAATTTAATAACATTTTTGTTTGTGGGTATCACAGAAAGTTAAAAAAAACTGTATTTTTCTTCCTCTGTATTTTGACTATAATCTGGGAGCTCGCATTTGTTGAATATTCTTGCCATTTTCTCCAGATTTCACATAGGTATTTCTATAATTATTTTTTCTGCATTTTGAAGCCAACCCTGAAAATGGGTACTCGAAATTTTAGGGGAAACTCCATTTTTCTGTATTTTGAGAACAAACCCACATGTGGGTATTCGAAATTTCGAAGGAAAACTCTATTTTCTTCTTTCTTGAGCTCGATTTATCACAAAATTGTTCATATTTTTAGTCATACTGCTGTTTTCATGAAAAAACCATATGGGTATCATAAATTATCATACTTCTGTACTCTTCGAAAGCAAACCCTCATATGGTTATTCAAAATTTCTGAAGAAAAATGCATTTTCTGTGTTTTGAAAGCATTCGAGACTATGAAGTAACTGTTATTTGTTCTATCCATATGGCTCGAGCTAGAACAAATAGTGATTTACCCCACACTTCTGAAACAAAACAATATCATGGGTTTTGGAATTTTTCAAAGCAAAAGCATGTATTTAATTTCTGACAGAACTCGATCTCCCATACTTGCTTGAAATGGTGATAAACTGTATACTTGCATTTCTTTCAGGATCTTGACTCAAAAAAAACCAGTGACATTTTGTATTTATGTGACCTTTCTTGATAGCTATAATACCTTAGCTCAATTCACGGAAGTATTATTGACATGGAGCTATAAACTATCCTTAAAAAGAACATCCAACATTCACATTCTGAGAGCACTCTCCAGGCACTAAGAATCTGAAAGATTTGTCTTGAATGCACATTTTGGAACCTCATATACATATGAAGTTCAAAACTGAAATTCCATTATGGTCTCCTATTGCATTATGTGCTCATCTTGTAGATATGATAGAAACTTTACCTCACTGTTCTGTCAAGACCTTGACTAAGTAATCTGGAAATGATCAACATTATTTGATTGTTGTCCTTGACTAATCATTGACACACGATCCCGTTTGAGACACCATCACAACCAAAATGAGTTCATTGTCTTTGTTGTAGCTCCTAATAACTGGTTCTCCATATTTGAGTATTGTATCATTGACGCCCGTTATTGTATCCGGCTACTCCCTTGAAATAGAAATTGTCATAGTTAAGATCTGAAATCACAAATTGATCCAAAGTGAACCCCTGTTTTTCTGTTTTAGCACTTATGCAGGGCTTTTATCCTAACATTGAATCATACTGGAATGCACCTAGTCTTCAGTTCTTAGGCACAACTGACACGTCAAAACCTTCTTCCGAAAACAAACTGTTTGCTCTTTCCTTAATTCTAACACAGCAACTTTTACTTCCTACACTTGAATTCTGTAGAAGTTTTTTCATTTTGCTTTTAAATTGCAACATTGCATCAGTATGAACCACTTTTAAACACCGGTTCAAATGTATAACTGGTAACTCAGAATCATTCTGGAAAGAAAATACCTGCTTCTCTGTTATTTTTCTAAAAAGATCACTTTATTATTACCATTGATAATGCAGTATTTCTTCACCAGTCAACTCAGAGCTAGAAATTTATCTAACACTCAGGTGCACTGTCTGTATTTGTTCTCGTGAGCAACATGGTACTCTTCATGAATTTTTATATTTCACTGCTCAAACTGCTCTCAGAAACTGTTCTCTTTGATGATGAAAAATAGAACAAATCATTAAGGCATATGTATGCCCGTTCACTATCCAAAAGAGAAATAATGAATTGAAACTCACATGACATATGATTATAATCAGCATAGAAATTGAAGTAATTCAGCAATTTCTAATGTAAATACATTATGTTAAATTCCTTAAGTGAACTAAACTCACTGTTCACCTGTAGCCTTTTGAAAGAAATGTTGATCGTTATGAATGCACAGTTGGTTTCGTTACTTGATGGATAACTCTGTTTTACTCTTTCAGTTGTATTTCACTTTGTTTGATGTATATGATGAAATATCTTTCAAAACAACCCATTTAATGCATAGGGTAGCATGTCGGGCTCTACCCTTGTGGGAGCCCATTTTACTCCACATGCTTGGTCTTCGAATAATGTTCCACTTCATGACTTTATCTATACCTGCACAAGGAAACAAACAGTGTTAGCATAAAAAATGGAACATGTTGATTATGATGTTGATACTTCTCCTTTAGTTCACTTCTTCATACTGCATTTGATTGAATTTGATTGTTTCAATGCATTGCTAATAGTATAATGTACTATTGTAGGTGCATCATATGAGTTAAGTCATATTCAGAGCCACTGACACCCCTCCTTTCCTCTTACAGGTCGGCGAAGCTCGAGACGGCGAGGTGCACCATTCAACATCAAGCGTCGATAACATGCAATGATGACTATGTTGTTGCTTATATGTTCTCCTTTCGCATCTTCAGTAGTGCATTGTGTTGTTAGAAATGTATTGGAATAGTTATAGTTATATCCACGGCTTGTGTGGATCCTTGATTTCAATTTTTTCTTTTCAGTTGAAAAGAAAGATGCATCTCATGCAATGTTGTAATGCTATTCTGATTGTTAAATCAAATGAAGCCTTGTAAAAATATGAGTTCTTTTTGAAATGAATAAAAGCATCTGAAATGCTATTTTTCTTATGTACTCAATTATGTCTTTCTTTTAAATCTGCAACTTCTGAATGGCACTTTGCAAACTCATAACTTCAAAAATGCATAACTGTTACTCAAATACACAAAGTAATGCGAAAAAGCATTTAAAAAAATCTGCAATTCCACTTATTGTTGAAAACAATCAGCCAGCTCCTCCATTTGAGCTGAGGCGAAAAAATATGTAACAGTACCATCATCTTCAACTGTGTTTTCTAGCGCATGATCATCTTCTTCCATAGGATCATTAACTTCATCTTCGATATTCATAGCTCCATGTTCGTCTGCTTGAAAAACCACATTCTTCGGGCCGTGATAATCCATATCATGTGCCCTAGGGCACCTCGCCTTTATAATAATGATAGACACAAATAAACCATGATCATGATTAAGTGATTATATATATATATATAATGTTAAAACAATAGAAACATTTACAAATTCAATCAATATAAACACATATAATTTACAACTTACCAATGGACGATAATCATGCCCTCCTTCAATGTGACCATGCTGCCTACAATGTTTCTCAGCTGTTGTGATTAAAAGTTGTCTCATCTTTAAGCCCTTTCAATTATTGCAAGGACAATAACATTTCCCATCACCCTTTCTTTTCAATCTAGCCCACAATCTATCAAGTGTCTCTTCATTTTGTTCTGGACTAATATTATCTGACATGATTTTTCTTTACCAAGCTTGACTATTTAGATCTTCAAAAAATATCAAACTCACACTCCAATAATTTTTATTCATAGACAGGTAACAAAATCTAATAATTCTGATATTTTACACCAAAAAAATTTGGCATGCAACCACCCCTGCAAAAGAGAAGATAGTATGAAGTTAATGACCCCAAAAAACACTTTAAAATGCTAATTCCAAAACTTATTAAACTATGATTTTACTATGATTTCCAACCATTAGACTCCTAAAATCATAATATTGAACTAATTGCAAACTTCCTACAACGATGGAGGTAGCGAGCTAGTAAGAGCAAGTGACCCATTCCTAAGGAGCAACAAGTCAGAATCATCATTGCTAATGTCAATACGGATTTATCCTTTTAGTTAAATATGCAATGTGTCACTTCTTATGACAAGCTTATCCCTAGGGCCCTCAACATTGAGAGAGCCCTAATTGCACAAGGAAGCACACACTAGTATAATTTGGCAAATAAATGACTAGGTGACTAAAACTTTTAGTCACAACAACTAAAAATGACTAAATTTTGTTCATTTTTTGCAACTCAGCTATAAATGAGTAAATAAATTACTAGTTTGGTCATTGATTAAAAATTATTTAGTCACACAAATAAAAATGACTAAATAGTTAGTAATTTATTTAGTCACAATCTATTTGAATAAATCATTTAAGGAATCAAGAATATAGCCTGCCAAAATACTCTGAAACTTTAATAAACATACCCTAAAACTTTTGTCAAAATCTTATTTTCAGGCGTAGCCCACCAGAATGGAGTTTTCATTTTAATAAACATACTCTAAAACCTTCGTCAAAACATTATTTTCAAGCATAGACCGCCAAAATGGAGAAGTGTTTCAGTAAAGAATGACAAAGAACGGTGAGGAGATGTGCTTGAAAGGAGGCATAGGATTCATTATTGCTTATCTCATTCCTTCTCTGCTCAATAAATCTTACATTGTTCCTACTACTATTTGTAATCTAGGTATTTACTTGAAATATATTTGCATAATCTCAAATTCCTTCAGAGGCTTTTGAAGTATCAATGTATCCTATATAGGGTTTAGAATGATTTCTTTTAATTAAAAAAATTAATAAATGATGTATTTCCCTGTAATTAGATAATGTGGAGATCTCCTAAATCTGTCCCAGCACATTATCCTCTTTGGCACTGTATTCATTACTCCAGCTACTAGGGTATTGCATGTGACATCTTTAATATCTTCATGACCGTGGCTGTTAAATAGATCTCAATCTTTGCTTTAATCATTTTCATGGTAACCCTTGAGTTCCATAATCCACCTTCAATCTCTTCCAAGAACGTTGCCTTAAGCTAGACTGCATAGTATGCATATAAAGCAAGTCCTTCACACCTGCCATTGTTCCAAACCACCACTCACTACCTTGCTTAAAATTTTGCCTCCATAAGCACAATAGCATGTTTTAAAATCATGGTTGCTAGTGATTGACCATTAAGGTCACCACTTTCATCAAGATACAATGAGATTTTTGTCTTCAAACTCAAGGAATTATGCAAGATAACATTGTGAATTGTTTGTTGTATACGATTTGATTTTCTTGCACATTTACTGCTTTGCTAACTTCCTTTAAGACTGGGTATTACACCCTCAGCTGCTATCTCAAACAACTCACTCACTATCACTTGAAGATTCCTTTCATGAGCATCCTTCTATAAAATCAAACTATGCCCTATAGACTGCCTACTTACTACAGGGAACTCATTGTTTCATGGTATTGTAGATCTTAAGTTCCTTCAACCTTATTGACACTACTTCGCAGTCCAAAAGGTATTATTCACTATTCTCCCATCTTTGATGAGTCTCAAAACACTATTCAAACATGCAATCCACTACCTCCATTATACAATGGCTAAGAAGAAACATTGAACCTATGATTACCACTGTTACTTCATTTGGATAGTCATTCCATGATTGCATTTTCCTTGTCTAACACTACCAAAAGCATTTGAAAAACCCTTAAGGTTAGCAAGGGGGTAAGGAAACTCACTGTTAAAATCTCCACTTTACTATGCAAGGTTTGAGCTTTATTATCTTGTCACTACTCAGCCTCTTTTTTGATGTCACATCTCAAGTGACTATCATTCTTCTTACCATAGATTGCATTTACAAATGTCACTAAGCTACATAGTGTGCTTGTTATTGGCTACAATCTTTAGATTGCAAGATTTTGTTATTAGCTACAATGTCTCAATCTTTTCTGGTATTGCAACCTCACTAATCCGCTAGAGTTATTGTTTATGTTTCTACGGAGGCCTAGGGTTTGTACCCTAATCATGCTCTTACCAATGCTTCGTTGGTATTAAAAACAACCTTAAATCTTGGGTTAGAAAATTAGTTGTCTTGAGGTTGTGGTATGATCTTGGATTGTATCCTAGAGTGTGTGGGAAGCTTGTGTTTGATCATTAAGGTATGAAAACCTGATCGGGAAATGTATCCTATATAGCATGGGTCTTGCTTTAATACTTTCCATAATGGTTATTAGCATATCACATTATTATAGTTTCGGTAACCCAAGATTGCATTCAAGTATGTAACAAACTTGGTTTGTAGTTTAAGCTATACACTTTTAAGTAACATTCATAAGGTTTAGAAAATATTGATCACTCTCTAGAATAGCCCATTAAACATGGGTTGTGCTTGAATGCACTACATAATTGATATAACACAACCACTCTCCATATCAACCAAGTTATAGGCTCTTTATTGAAGCAAGAGGTAATCACTCTTGGATCATGCTATAATTACATCGTAACCTGTTAAACTTGAGACAACCTGAATGCACCCAATGATGATTGACACCTACATTATACAACCTGAATTAACTACATTATATGAGTGCCTCCATTTCTATCACAACATAGCCACATTAAACTTGGGTCACACATGAATGCATCATGTATTTAATATATCACAATTGTGCCACATGACCAATAGAGTTGTGGATCACATAATTACAGTCACAAGAATTTGTTCCTTGGTTGTGATCTTATGGTGATTCCACACAACAAAATTTGGACATGAAATTCTCAAAACCCTAAACCTCTAAAAATGAAATTTGATGAGATGTTGCTTTAAAATATGATTTTCAAACCTAGAACTACAAATCTGACTTCACAACTAAATTATGCAAAAAGACAATGACTACCCTCAACTTGTCGATATCTTCTTGATTTTTTTCTGATTTTTCCCAAGAAAATCGTCCTTAGTTCTCCACAAACTGTCTCAAGTAGAGAAAATTCGCAAGTATAGCAAAACACTGTCGCAATAACTCAGCGAACTCACTATTCTTTATGTCGGCCACAATTTTATTTTTTTTCTTATTTTTCATGTTTGTCGAAATTTCGACGAAACTGCTAGTTGAAATTTTGACAAAACCCAGATTCGTCAAAATTTCGACGAACGTCGGGGATAAACTTTTAAAAAATTGAAAATTACACATCAAATTTTACAAGCACCCGACAATACATCAAATTATACATATTTCATTAGAAATTTTCATCGGATTTTGCAGTCAAATGAGTTAGTGCGTATTTTGGTTTCAAGACTTGCAGTTTTGAGAGTAAGTTGATGAGGTCATGTTCAAATGAAATTTTTTATTCAAAAATATTTGATCATGTTAAGGATGTGTGTGCTTAATTTCTTTATGTGTTTTACACTAGTGTTTGTTGACCTTGTGTTAAACACTACTTACAAAGTTCATGGAAGTTTATTAAGACATGTTGGTGTTGAACAGTTCAGATAACTGACAAGGGGTGAATCAGTTATCCAACAATAATTTTCTTTTCTTTAATTAATCCATAGAAAACTTATACCAAATGGAGATTAATCAAATAGATATGAACATGAATGCACACAACACCAAGCATAATGAACACTATAATTTACGTGGAAACCAAAGAAGGTAAAAACCATGGAGAATGCTAATTCACAATTATAAAGCATCGGTTAAGGTGACACTGATTAAGGTGATTTTTACAAGGGCTCACTGCAGGGTAGCTCACTGTTGGTTGGGCTCACTGCCTGGCTATTATAGCCAAAGATACAAAAAGGCTCACTTCTAAAAGAGAAAGGCTCACTGCCTACAGAAAATGGCTCACTGACAAACATGAATTGATGAAGTTGCATCTACATATGCATGAGTTCAGTTCCAGTTAAGAACACAATTTATGTTTGCAACAGGTCTAGTTAATAATATTTTGCACATCTTCCTTCCATAACCCTTGTATAATCTTCTGCTAAAACATATTACTCCTTCCTTCACACTCTTTTATCTTTTCGCACACTTGCACTCTCTTATTTGCTCGCACACATCATACTTCTTCCACACTTCCATTTCTTCAATCAAAAAGATGTTCTCTATATATATGTATGCCCGTAGAACAAAATAAGTTGGCCACACAATATCTTCATAGTCTTCTAAGTCGGTCAAACACCATTTGAATTTAGATCACCACAAAGCATGTCAACATGAAGAAAAACCTTAAGATATTCAATAAGACCTTGCACGCTAACACCAAACCAAAAAGATAGGTCGCACATAAAGATCTTCTTACCACATTACCAAGGGACCAAAACTGGGTCAAACATAAGATAACATAATTTCAAAGAGAGAAAAATTTGAATTACATGAAATATATTTTGGAGCCAATGAGAACACCACAACCAAGACCAAATCTTGATTATCATCAATTTCAGTGTCAACCGAAGAAATAAAATTTAACATACAAAACCTTGCAACATGCTATATGAAGTTCTGGATAGCAAGGTTACTCAAAGTAATCTTTGAGCACAATAGCCAACATCAAAATATTAGCCTTCATTATTCTACATAAACTGACTTCCATGAATGTCCCAAAAGAAGTACCACCATAACCGGATCAAGGATAATATCCACACTATGTAACATCATAGCATACGATAGGATAGATTAAGTTTGTTCATCATCCAGAGCACATCCTTCTGGATCCAAGGTTTTGACATCAATGAAAAAAATGATAAAACATCTTCAACAACTTCTCAACAATCTCCCTCATTGGCATTGATGATAAAACAACAAAAACTCAAAAACACAAAATTCCACAACTCCAACTCAAAACTACAAACTCCAAAAACTCCAAGTACTCCCCCTTATTTCAACAATTCAATACCTCTTTTTCTTTCTTTTTTTCTCTTCATTTTTCTCCCCCTTTTTTCCACCAAAGGCAAAGGGCCAAAATTCAAAAATTCAAGAACTCAAGTAAAAATAACACTTGTCACATGGAAGATTTTCTTGTACCTTTCTCTCACAATTGGAAGAATCCTTTTCCAAGCTAGCACCACAGAATCCAATCTCGCACTCATACTATCCAACATAGTCAACAACATAAATGAGGATGACCATTCCTAAGACAAGCACTGTCATTCACAATCTTCTGCATCAGAAAGTATCCCAGAGAGATGATCCAACTGGACCTCAACAATCTCCTTAACCAACCAGAAAGTTCTAACTAAGTCTTCCCTCTATCTTTGAACAATCAATAACTCTTCTTGTAACTCACCAACTCTTATTCTCTGTTTTCCATCTTTTTCTTTGAAGAAATCAAAATTCTTTCCAACATTATTCATCTCAGATTCAATAGCTTCAATTTTGCTTCTAAAATTATCAACAGCAATAGGCCACTGGAGACAATACCTATAGATGTTAGACATCTCCTTAATGCATTATTTTTTCTCACCAATGTGTTTGGATAACTTATGTTTAGCTTTGACACATCTTCTCTCAATCATATCTTCAAACTTATGTCCTTCAATTCCTTCCAACCACATCGCTTCTTCAACAACTTCTACTAGATTATCCGATAACAAGTCAGAAACATCTGAAATAGTAATATCCCTTTTAAGTAGATAATCAACTAGAGTATCATCAATTTTAAGCCTTCTGAGTGGAGAGATGGCATGCCACATTTCACCAACCGTCTTCATATCACCTTCATCTAGCATCGATTGAATATCATCTAGATTGAAAGAATTAGATCCAGGCAGATACTTTTCTTCATTCTCCTTTTCTCCCTAGATAGTGACAACATCTTCTGTGTTAACTTTCCTCTTTTTTGGTTCTAGAGGGGAACCATCAATAACAACTTCCAACTTCTTCTTACTGGAGGAGGAACCCTCCTCAAACGAACTAGACACTATCACACCAAAGCACAGATTCATCTACAAGGATGAGAAATAGACTTTGCACGCACTTGCTTTATCTTCCATACATTCCAGATACCTATAAACTTGCTTTCTGATAGGGATGTTAGCATTTCATTTAACATTCTCCTTTGCCGGTAGCGAACTCATAAATTAAAATACCAAACATATGAGTAGAGATCCAAATCCGAAGGGATAACTCTCAACCAAAGACATTATGACATTCTCAATTAGGTTTTCCATTATTAGGCTACACAAATCAAATTGCTTATTTTCCTTCACCATCATGTGTGTAAGATATACAACAATAGCCAAAGTAGAACCTTCATGATTTCTAAAATAGATTTAATAAGTGATGTCATAAGCAACATACCTTACTACAAGATCAGCAATGGTATTTATCAGTAGAGAACATGAGTCTTTGTCGATACCAGTAAGTTCCTCCACATCTCTTTATTTCATTGTTTTCTTCCAAAGGAGGTCACCAACACTGCATAAACCAATAATAGCTTCAATGACTTCCTTCGTGATTGGATAGGGTTTTTCCAAAACAATGCTACCATCCTTGAATCAACTCAACAAGAACAAGATAGATTATTTATCTATAAACTAGGGAAATTCTCCCCATAAATCCATACTCAAAGTATTTACATTCTGTTGTTCATCCGTCTTTAACCCTAGTTCCATTTCCTTCATCTTCCAATGATCAAACTCATCCAACTCAACTCCCTTTAGCCTTAGTGGAATACTGCCACTTGATCCTCTATTAACAAATTCCATCGTCATGCTTCAAACTCTTTATTACTCAACGAAACTTCTTCTTCTTCTCTTTTGCAAACTATGAGAAATGATTTTGAAAACTCCCACCTTTTACTCTTAATTACTCATAATGATTTCATCGCCAAAGATGTACATTGATGATGCCAGCAATTGTACTTCACTTTTCAATCAGCCATATTAAGCTTCATCATTTATCATCAACTGGTTCAAACTAATCATGTTAAAAATCACTTCAATATTACTTCAAAGAGGAGAAAGCGACAGGATATGCAATGCAAAACTCCCCTTGAGCCAAGGAAGATTGGCTCAGATACTAGTAAGGCATGTACCAAGATCCGATACCATGGAAGTTTCTTCCACACTTGTTTCCTTCTTCCTCCAAACTATGACTGTCTTCTTCTTAGATTCATTTGATTCTGTAACCTTCTTTTTGTTCTCAGGCTTTTTCGGAGAAACATATCTACATGTGTTAGCATAATGTCTGAGTTGATTGCACTTGTAGCATCTTTGTCCTAACTTGACTAAGTGAACCTTAGATCTACACTGATTACCCTTGTGACCATAAACATGACATAAATAGCAATTACCATGAAAGAGGTTATTCATTCCATTCCTTCTAGCCAGATTAGATAACTGAATTCTATAATGACTTGCTTTGTAACCAAACTTGTAACAATTAAAGCATTGAGTATTTGGTTCCATCTTGCTTCTACATTCTATAGCCTTATGTCCAAAATTTTTTCATATAAAACAATAACCATTAAATGATAAGTACCTTTTAGCATTTGGTTTCCTGACCGGAGTTCTTTTTGTAGGTGCATTAGAGTTCCAAACCATGCTTGTTACAATTGATCTTGCTTCAGCTTCAACTGCTTTTTCTTCACCCTTAGTGTTCTGATTTGAGTTTTCACTGGTGAACCCAAGTCCTCCTTTATTCTTGTGACATTTATGTAGGGACAAAAGTTGATCCAGAATCGTGCTACTTTCACATACTCTTGCTTCATTTTTCAACCTTCTTAATTCTTGATCTAACTTCTTATTTTCTTCTGATTTTTGTTTAATGGTATCCTTGAGATTTTCTTCATTCTTCCATTCTTCCATTTTCTATTTGATAGTATCTTTGAGATTTTCTTCAGTCTTCTTGCATTCATCTAGTTGCTGCTTTAAATTCACAATACTTTCTTTTGACTCTTTTAATTCCTGGCTTACCTCTCTATGTCTTGCTTTGAATTTTTGGATTTGCTCCCTTACCTTTGCAATACAAGCATTTTCCTCGATATTTTCTATCAATTCTTCATTTTTATATTTTGTGCTTTCCATATCATCTAGTATTGTCTTCAATTCTTCCTCAAGGTAATAATCTCCTGCCATTTGTTCAAATTTCCAAGATCTCCCTCAAGCGATTAAGCTCTATCTCCAAGGGACCAAGCTCTGATACCAATTGTTGAATAGTCCAGATAACTAAGAGGGGGGTTGAATCAGTTATCCAACAATAATTTTCTTTTCTTTAATTAATCTAGAGTAGACTTATACCAAATAGAAATTAATCAAACAGACATGAACATGAATGCACACAACACCAAGCACAATGAACACTAGAATTTACGTGGAAACCCAAGAAGGGAAAAACCACAAAGAATGTTAATTCTCAATTATAAAGCACCAGTTAAGGTGACATCAGTTAAGGTGACACCGGCTAAGGTTATTTTTACAAGGGCTCACTGCCAAGTTGCTCACTGCCAATTGGGCTCACTACCGGCTATTATAGCCAAAGATAAAAAAAAGACTCACTGCCAAAAGAGAAAGGCTCACTACCTACAGAAAATGGCTCATTGACAAACGTGAACTGATGAAGTTGCATCTACATATGCATGAGTTCAATTTTGATTAAGAACACAATTTCTTTTTGCAGCAAATCCAATTAAGAATCTTCTGCGCATCTTCCTTCCATAACCTTCACACAATCTTCTGCCAAAATAGATTACTCCTTCCTTCACACTCTTTCATATTTTTGCACACTTACACTCTCTTATCTACTCACACACATCATACTTCTTCCACACTTATATTTCTTCAATCAAAAAGATGTTCTATATATATTGTATGCTTATAGAACAAAATAAGTTGGCCACACAATATCTTCATAGTCTTCTAAGTCGGCCAAACACCATTTGAATTTAGATCACCACAAGGCATTTTGACATGAAGAAAAACCTTAAGATATTCAATAAGACCTTGCATGCTAACACCAGACCCAAAAGATAGGTCGCACATAAAGATCTTACCACGTTACCAAGGGACCAAAAATGGGTCAAACATAAGATAACATAATTTCCAAGAGTTAAAACTTTGAATTACATGAAATATATTCCAGAGCCGATGAGAATGCCACAACCAAGACCAAATATTGATTATCATCAATTTCAGTGTCAACCAGAGAACCACAATTTGACATACAAAAACTTGCAACATGTTATATATGAAGTTATGGATAGCAAGGTTACCCAGAGTAAGATTTGAGCACAACAAACAACATCAAAAGATTAGCCTTCATTATTCTGTATAAGTTGACTTCCACAAATGTCCCAAAGGAAGTACTGCCATAACTGGATCAAGGATAATATCCACACTGTGTAACATCATAGCATATGATAGGATAGATTAAGTCTGTTCTATTGAAATGCACAAGACAACTAAGAGGGGGGTGAATAAGTTGTCACCAATCACAAACCTGAAACAATTATTATCTCTACATCCACTTTAATCTATTATTAAGTATGAGCATGAAGTGTAAATGAAAGAAAGTAATATCAACACAAGCAACACCAAATTTACGTGGAAAACCCAATAAGGGAAAAACCACGTTGAGGATTAACTCACAATATAAGAGTAATTACAAAACCGTTTACAAAGAGGCTCATTGCCAAAGGGGATCACTACCCAAGATAGGACTCACTATCTAGATAGGAATCACTATCTGAATAAGAGGCTCGCTACCTATAGATACAGAAAGATAGAAATAAGAATGTTACACTGAGAACACTATCTCAATGCAACAAAAGATTCACCACAACAACTTGCACACATCCACAACACATTGAATTTATCACTACCTCAATTCACTTTCACACTATCTTCACATATACCTTGCTTCTCACACTTGTGGCTTACAATCCTTAACATCTTGCCTTGTATTTATACCATCTTCAACCTTAGAAACTTTTTCCAAGGTCGGCTACACATGCTTTATTTTACAAATTCAAATTAGGTTGGAAACTCAACATTCCCATGGTGGATAAGAATGAGAGAAGACCAAACCAACACTTAACCAGGATCCAAAAAAACATCTTGGATCAATCACATGCTTTCCTAATTGATACTTATCCTTTGCATGATGTGTAAACACCAGGTCGGCCAAACCTAATGAAAACACCAATGAACTTTGAAGTACACACTTCCACAACAAGAAGTTAACTTGAAGACCACAAAACATGCTTCACCATACATTGGAACACATCTTATATTCCTTCATATCCATCCACAACTACTACAACAACCTTCATACTCATAACACTTTCCATCAGTCCATCCGAACTGTACAGACAAACATTGAAACTCTAAAACTAGTCTTACGGAGCACCAAACCATGAACACCTTTGATAGAACACATATAACACCATTAAAAGCCTTCTTCCAAATCTGCAAGACTTCAAACAAACCAGCGAAGGACTACGGAACAGATACATTTCTCCCAGTCCACAGACAAACAACTCTGCTAGACTAGTTCACACACTGGTGAACACAACTTTCACTCTTCATCAAACCAGAGTTTATAATATAGGATATATCACCCAAGGATTCCCATAAATAACACTTCAAATCCGCATAATCATAGGATCAACATAGAAGAAATGCATAGCACATATCAGAGCACATTTTGAACACACACACAATTCTGACTTCACTATTTATTAGTTTTCTCAAAAGCACTTGGTAACTCATCATATCAGCACACCTGCAACACCATAAAGATAGCTCCATGTACTCACACCATCTCTACAGTATCTAAACTATACATGCACCACCTACAATCACTTGATTCCTTTCTCTACAACAACCTATACTGTGTCGACATCAATGACAACATTAATGACAACACCACTATACTCATTCATACTTGCAACAATCTCCCCCTTTGTCATTGATGGAAACACATGACTCTCTCTCTTCCTTTGACATCAATGACAAATAAAAAAAGGTTGTTACATAATTCTAACCACTCCCCCTTAGGAGTGCACCCATGACAACAAACATCTCATATTGCAACAATGATATTTCCTACTCCCCCTGAGGAGTAGACCCTAGTCATTAGTCTAGAAAAATGATGAATTTGTAGATCTACTAGACTAATGCACCTCCATGTGCACCTAGTTCAAAGAAGGAGGGGAAGTAACCCCCAATTTCTCCCTGAGATACTCAAAAGTATCCTTCGAAAGAGCCTTGGTAAATATATCAGTAGTTTGATCCTTTGTAGGCACATACTCAAGCTTGACTTCATTCTCTAATACCTTCTCTCTTAAGAAATGATATATGATAGATATATGCTTTGTCCTTGAATACATTACCAAATTCTTTGAAATATTTATTGCACTTGTATTATCATAGAAGATAGGGATAGGCTCATCACACATCACTCCTATATCCTTCAATGTTGGCTTCATCCATAGTACCTGTGTGTAGCAAGATGCTATTGCAATGTACTTAGCTTCTGCAGTGGATAAAGAAACTAAATCTTGTTTCTTGCTTAGCCATGAAACCAACCTGCATCCAAGAAATAATGCACCACCACTTTTACTCTTCCATTCATCTACACAACCATCCCAATCTGCATCAATGTAAGCACTCAAAGTAAATTCGGTATCCTTAGGATACCGCAAACCATAATTCGAAGTCCCTTTTAGATATCTGAATATCCTTTTCACAACTATAACATGTGTTTCTTTGGGTTTTTCTTAAAATATGGAAACCAAACATACTTCATGCATAATATCTAGTCTAGTAGCAGTAAGATATAATAGTCTACCAATCATAGATCTATGCATGCTCTGATCAAGTTTAGGAGATTCATTGCCCTTACTTAGATTGCATCTAGTCACCATAGGGGTATAGACTGGTTTGGAGTCATCCATTCCAAACTTCTTCAACAATTCTTTAACATACTTTGATTGCAAAATGAATATTCCCTTATTAGTTTGATTCACTTGAAGTCCAAGAAATAAATTCAACTCACCAATCAGAGACATTTCAAACTCTTTTTGCATATCCTCTGCAAATTTCTTGCACATACCCTCATTTCCTCCAAAGATAATATCATCAACATACACAACTACTATCAACATTTTGTTTCCTTCAACCTTGAAATAGAGATTACTATCTGCAGAGCCTTTGTTGAACCTTTGCTGAGTCAAGTACCTGTCCAACCTTGCATACCATGCTTTTGGAGCCTATTTAAGTCCATACAATTCCTTTTTCAACTTACAGACCATTTCTAGTTGATCTGATAACTGAAATCCCTCTGGTTGTTCCATGTAGACCTCTTCTTCCAATTCTCCATTTAGGAATGTAGACTTAACATCCATCTAGTATACCTTGAAATCTTTGTGAGCAGAGAATGCTAGAAATATTTGAATAGCCTCCATTCTTGCCACTGGGGAAAATGTCTCCTCAAAGTATATTTTTTTAACCTATGAATAACCTTTGCACACAATCCTTTCTTTTCTTCTTACTACTTCACTATTCTCATTTAGCTTATTCCTGAATACCCATTTTGTACCAATTACATTCTTGTTTACCAGTCTAGGAACCAATTCCCATGTCTAATTTTTCTCTATCTGTTGTAATTCCTCTTTCATTGCTTTAACCCAGTTTTCATCTTTGAATGCTTCACACACTGTTTTAGGTTCTATCTTGGAAAGAAAACATAAATTTACCTCAACTTCCACCACTTTGCTTTCTGTCATTATACTTTTGTCTTTGTCTCCAATTATCTATTCTTCCAGATGATTTTTTTGTAAATATTTTGGAGTCTTAGGAGCAGGTTCTGAAACTTTTTCTTCTTCAATTTTTTCTTCTTCTTCCTTATCCTTCTCTTGCTCTATTCCACAGATAGGTTCATCTGGTTCAACTTCACTTATTTCAACTAATTTATGCATATATTCATCAACTTTTACATTTACACTTTCAACAATCTTTCTCAATATTTTATTGAAGCATCTATAAGCTTTGCTATTAGTTGAGTATCCAAGGAAAATACCTTCATCACATCTTGCATCAAACTTTCCTAGATACTCATCATCTCTTTTAATATAGCATTTTCTTCCAAACACCTTAAAGTACTTAACAGTAGGAATTTTTCCATGCCACAGTTCACAAGGGGTCTTTATGTTGTTACCTTTGAATCTGAACTCTGTTAAGAATATAAATAGCAGTGTGAATTGATTCTTTCTAATATACTTCAGGTACATTTGTCTCTTTCATCATAGTCCTTGCAACTTCTTGAAAAATCTAGTTCTTCCTCTCAACAACCCCATTATGCTAAGGAGTTCTAGGAGCATAAAGATGCCTCTTTATACCATGCTCTTCACAAAACATATTAAACTCATTAGAGGTGAATTCTCCAACTCTGTCAAACCTTAAACATTTGATTTTTCAGGTTCACTTCATTCTCTACCATAGCCTTGAACACCTTGAATTTTTCTAGAGCTTGAGCTTTCTCCCTAAGAAAAGTAACCCATGTCATTCTATAATAATCATCAATAAGAAGCATAAAATACCTGTCACCATTAAGACTTCTTGTTCTTCTAGGACCACAGAGGTCTCTATGAATCAATTCCAACATTCTAGTAGTTTATTTTTCTTTTCCTTTAAAGCTACAACTTGTTTTTTTTCCCAACTAACAACTTATGCAAATAGTATTGGTAGGCTTTGTGATTCTAGGAAAATCCATGACAACTTCTCTTGAACTAATCCTGATTAGGTTATCAAATTTTACATCTCTCATCCTCCAATTCCATAGCCAACTTTCATTAACTTGAGACACAAAACACTGACCATCAATACCCTTAAGCTAATAAATGTTTCCATGTGTTCTTCTTCGTACAGCTACCATAGTTCTAGACCCTTTTCTGATCTCACACGTATTATCCCGAAACACAAGCTTAAATCCTTTGCTATACATTTTTCCAACACTCAAGAGATTATGCCTTAAGCCCTTAACATAATAGACATCATCAGTATTGTGTTTTCCACCAAAACTAATTGTTCCTTTCCCAACAATCTTTGCACCAGAATCATCTCCAAACATGACTAATCCTCCATCATACTTTTCAAGTTTAGTGAGCTTACTTTTGTCTCCGGTCAGATGATTTGAGCAGCCACTATCAATTACCCAATAATCTTCATCTTGTCTAACATGAAAGGCAGTAACCAGAGTACCTTCCATCTCTTCCTTCTTATTTTTTGGACCACATTCCTTTGCACATCTTCCATGGTTAGTAGACACTGATTTATTCTCTAAGGCTAAAAACAAGCATTCATCTTTATCATTCTCAAAATCAGATTCATCATCAGAAATTCCAGCATCTTCTCTAACATAATACAATTTCTTGAACTTTTTGTCCTTTTTGTCTTTATTGTCTTTGCTCTTCTTATGTATGACTCTATTTGGACATCTTGAAGCATAGTGACCAATATTTTCACAACTAAAACATTTAAAAGGTAACATACCTTTGTACTTACCGATACCTCTCTTCAACTTCCTTGTAAAATTTGCTTCCAACTCCTTTGAACTATCACCATTCGGATCATCTTCTATCTTAGTGGCTTTGAAGGTTGTTTCTATTTTCTCCTTTTCTTTTCCAAAGTTCCTCATTTTAAAAGTAGTCAAGGTGCCAAATAGTTGTTCTTTAATGAATTTCTTTGGATCATACACTTCCTCAGTGGCTGATACCTTGTCACTATAAATCTTTGGTAGGGTCATCAGAATCTTCTCCATTACATCTTCATCTATTAGAGTACAACCTTTATTTTTGACTTCATTTACTGCAATATCAACCCTCTAAAAGTAGCTTTCAATATCTTCACCTTCTTCCATTTTCAAGTTCTCATATCCGCGCTTAGCTGTTAACTTCTTTGAAAATTTGACTCTATCATTTCCTCACATAGATATTTTTCAACTTTTCCAAAACTTCATAAGCAGTGCCCAATTAAATAAATTTTGTTAGCTCAGTCTTAGATAAAGCACTATAGATTGCATAACTTTCTTTTTCATTTTCTGCATAGGCAGAAATATCATCTGCAAAAGAAGGACCACTTGCCAACTCAACATATTTTGTCTCAACAACTTTCCAAGTCTTGTAACCAAGAGCGATCAAGTAACCTCTCATCTACACTTTCTATAAATTGTAGTTAGATCCATCAACCATAGGGATTGTCAATTTGTGTGCCATTGGATCTACCTCAAGTAGTTAAGCTCTTCTCTGAGGAACCAAAGCTCTGATACCAATTGTTGAAATGCACAAGACAACTGAGAGGGGGTGAATCAATTGTCACCAATCACAAACCTCAAACAATTATTATCTCTACATCCACTTTAATCTATAATTAAGTATGAGCGTGAAGTGTAAATGATACAAAGCAATATCAACACAAGCGACACCAGATTTATGTGGAAAAACCAAAAAGGAAAAAACCATGGTGAGGATTAACTCACAGTATAAGAGTAATTTCAAAACCGTTTACAAAGAGGTTCACTGCCAAAGATAGGACTCACTATCTACATATGACTCATTGTTCGAATAAGAGGCTCACTACCTACAGATACAGAAAGATAGAAATAAGAATGTTACACAAAGAACACTATCTCAATGCAATAGAAGATCCAACACAACTTGCACACATCCACAGCCTTGATCAAAAAATTGTAGACACCATCGACTCATTATTTTCAGGAGTCTAACAGATTGAATTTCTTGTTTCCTTAGTTCACTTTCACACTATCTTCACATCTACCTTTCTTCTCACACTTGTGGCTTACAATCCTTAACATATTTCCTTGTATGTATACCATCTTCAACCTTAGAAACTTTCTCCAAGGTCGGCTACACACGCTTCATGTTACAAATTCAAATTAGGTCAGAAAGTCAACATTCCCACGGTGGATAAGAATGAGATCGGACCAAACCAACACTTAACCAAGACCCAAAAAAACATCTTGGATCAATCACATGCTTTCTTAATTGATACTTATCCTTTGCGTGATGTGTAAACACCAGGTTGGTCAAACCTAATGAAAACACTATTGAACTTTGAAGTGCACACTTCCGCAACAACAAGATAACATGCAGACCACAAAAAATGCTTCAACATACACTGAACATATCTTAGATGCCTTCAGATTCATCTGCAACTACTACAATAACCTTCATACTTAGAACACTTTCCATCAGTCCATCTGGACTGTAGAGACACACATAGAAACTCTGAAACTAGTCTTCCGGAGGACCAAACCACAAACACCTTTGATAGAACACAGATAACACCATTACAAGACTTCTTCCATATCCGTAAGACCTAAAACAAACCAACGGAGGACTACATAGTAGATACATTTCTCCCAATCCATAAACAAACAACTCTGTAGACCAGTTCACACACCGGTGAACACAACTTTCATTCTCCATCAAACCAGAGGCTATAATCTAGGATGTATCACCCAAGGATTCCCATAAACAACACTTCAAATCCGCACAAGCATAGGATCAACACAGAAGAAATGAAGAGCATGTACTAAAGCACATTTTGAACACACACACAATTCTGACTTCACTATTTATTAATTTTCTCAAAAGCACTTGGTAACTCATCATATCAGTACACATGCAACACCGTAAAGATAGCTCCATGTACTCACAACATCTCTATAGTATCTCAAATATAAATGCACCACCTACAATCACTTGATTCCTTCTCTACAACAACCTATACTGTGTTGACATCAATGACAACACCACCATACTCATTCATACTTGCAACATGTTCATCATCTGGATCACATCCTTCTAGATCCAAGGTTTTCGCATCAATGACAAAAATGCTAAAACATCTTCAACAACTTCTCAATAGTTGGGACTTATTTAGGTCCTCATTAAGTATATTTTTGGGTCACCCTCATTCTAATTCCACCTAGGCACCAACCTAATTTGAATTTTTAAATACAAATAGTGTGTGGCCGACCTTGGATGGGTTTCAAGGTTGAAGATGGTATAAGTACAAGTTGAGATGTTGATGAAAGGAAATATAGATGAAAGAAAAATGTGAGATAGATGCAAAATAGTGTGTGTGATGCGAGTTTTAACATATTAGTGTGAATTTCATGTTAGAGTTCAAAAGGCAGTGAGTTGAAGGCATCTAACATCTTTTCATGTGAGTCTGGCAGTTTGTGAGCAAATTATGGTGGAAATCTCTATTGCATTGAGATAGTTTTCTCTCTATGACAATTATCTTTTATCTTCTTTATAATTATGTGGTAGTGAGCCCTCTAGGTAGTGAACCCTTATTGGACAGTAAGTCTTGTATTGGCAGTGAGCCTTCCGACAGTTATCCTTTGTATTCGGTTTTGGAATTTTTTTATATTGTGAGCTAATCCTCACTGTGATTTTTTGCTCATTGGGTTTTCACGTAAATCTAGTGTTATTGTGTGTATGCTTTTACTTCTTTCAGTTTATGCTTCTACACTTAAAGATTAATCACATTAGTAGAGTAAAAGATTTATGAATAGTTATTGATCTAAAATTTGGTGAAAGTTTTTAAAGGTTAAATTTTCTACAACTGATTCACCCCGCCTCTCAGTTGTCTTGTTCAACAATTGGTATCAGAGCTTGGTTCCTTGGAGAAGAGTTTAACCACTTAAGGTCTAGGATGGAGAACAAGATAGTTATTGAGTGTCCCAATTTTGATGGCACTGACTACAGTTTTTGGAAGGAAAATATGGATGGATATCTAGAACACTATGGATATGATGTTGAGAAAGCTTATAAGACTCCACACACAGCTCCGGCTAATGGTCCAAATACTGCTGATGAGATCAAGGTGCATGAAGTGAACAATAAGGAAAAAATTATTATGAAGAATAGTCTTTCACATTTTGAATTAATTAAAGTTGTAAATTTGAAGACTGCTAAAGAGGTCTGGGATGCATTGGAAAAGATCCATGAAGGAGATGAAAAGGTTAAGGAAGCAAAGTTGCAGAATTTGGTGGCACAATTCAAGATCATGTGAATGTCTGAAGATGATAACATTAAATCCTATATACAGAGAGTGGATGAGCTAGTAGGTGGAATGTGAGGACGATGCAATAGTGGATGAATCTAGGATAGTAAAGAAGATTCTCAAAACTCTCCCTGATGCATATAGTGAAAAGGTATCTGCTATTGAGTAATTTTTAGATTATAAGACCTATACTAAAGATTAGTTGTTGGGTACTCTAACATCATTTGAAATGATAAAGCCTAGCTTGAGAAATGGATCAAAGATAGAAACTACTTTCAGGGCTACAAAAGTTGAAGATCCAGATGAAGAAAACTTCGATAAAGTGGAAGCTAACTTTGTAAGAAAAATGAAAAAGGGCTCTGGTAAGTATCAAGGTAAGTTACCTTTTAAATGCTTTAGTTGTGGAGGAATTGATCATTATGCTTCAAGATGTCCTAAAAGAGCCGAGAAGAATAAACATAGAGAAGGAAAAGAAAACAAAGGAAATATAATCAAGAGAGTATATTATGTAAATGAAGATGCCGATATTTTTGATGAAGACTCTGATTATGGAGATTTTGATGATAATGAATGCTTGTTCTTGGCTATAAAAGATGAATCTACTCTTGCTAATACTGAAAGATATGTGAAGGAAAGTTCTCCAGAGAAACTTGAAGGTATTGTAATCTCTTCTCTTCATGCTAAACAAGAAAAGAATTACTGGGTTGTTGACAATGGTTGTTCACATCAAATGACCGGTGAAAAAAGTAAGTTTTTTAAACTTGAAAAAAATGATGGAGGCTTAGTTAAGTTTGGAGATGATACTAGTGCTAAGATTTGTGGGATAGGTTTAGTTAGTTTTGATGGCAAGCATAATATTAATGATGTCTATTATGTTAAGGGCTTAAGGAAAAAAAAAATTTGAGAGTTGGACAAATGTATAGTAAAGGATATAATCTTTTGTTCAAGGATGAGAAATGTGAAATAAGGAAAGGATCCAGAATATTGATTGTTGTTGGAAAGAAGTATGAAGGAAATATTTATCAACTTAAGGGTGTTGATGGACATTGCTTTATGTGTCAGATTAATGATAGCTGGTTATGGCACCAAAGGATGTGTCGCATGAATTTTGACAATATGGTGAGAATCAGTGTTGTACAAGTTGTGAGAGATTTACCAAGGATTACAAAACCTATAATGCTATTTGCAAGGATTGTCACTTTAGAAAGCAAGCTAGAAAAAAATTTAGGTCAAATGAACAATATACTACTAAACTACTCGATTTGATTCATACAGATCTTTGTGGTCCTACAAGAGAGATAATTCTACAAGGTGATAGGCATTTTATGCTTTTGATTGATGATTACTCTAGAATGACATGGGCTACTTAGAGAGAAATCTGACGTATTAGATAAATTCAAAGCGTTCAAAGCTATGGTTGAAAATAAAATGCTTAAGGTTTGATAGAGCTGGTGAATTCACATCCAATTTTTTTAACACATTTTGTGAAGCACATAGAATAAGAAGATAGTTCTCTGCTCCTAGAACTCCTCAGTAGAATGGAGTTGTTGAAAGAAAGAACAAAACAATTCAAGAGGCTGCTAGAACAATGATCATTGAGGTAGATTTATCAGAAGTTTACTAGAGAGAAGAAATTCACACTATTGTTTATTTGTTTAACCGAGTTCAAGAAAAAGCTAACAACATAAAACTCTATATCAGTTGTGGTATGCAAAGATTCCTACTATAAAGTATTTCAAGGTATTTGGAAGCAGATGTTATATCAGAAGAGATGAAATTTTTTTAGAAAAGTTTGATGCAAGATGTGATGAGGGTATTTTCCTTTGATACTTCCTTAGAAGCAAAGCTTACAAATGCTATAATAAAAGGCTAAGAAAGATTGTAGAAAGAAAAAATTTCAAGGTCGATGAAGCATTGAAGAATTCAATTGAAGTTGATGGATATGTATTAGATGAACCTGATTGTAGAGAAGTAGAAGAATTTGTAGAATAAAAAGAGAATCAGAATGAGGAAGAAGAAGCTCTGGAGGTGTCCCCAAAGACACCTAAATACATGCAAAAGAATCATTCGGAAGATCAAATCATTCAAGACAAGAGAAAAGGAGTATTGACAAGAAGTAAAGTTGTTGCTACTGAAATAAATCTATGTTTACTTTTTGAAGTTGAACCTAAGAAAATAAGTGAAGCATGTAAAGATGAAAATTGGATGAAAGCTATGGAAGAGGAACTTATGTAGATTGATAAAATCAAACTTGGGAATTAGTTCCTAGATTGGAAGATAAAAACATAATTGCATCAAAATGGGTATTCAAAAACAAGTTGAATGAGAATGGAGAAGTGGTCAGAAATAAAGCATGGCTTGTGTGTAAGGGCTACTCACAAGTAGAAGGTATATATTTTCAAGAGACTTTTGCTCTAGTGGCTAGAATGGAAGCTATGAAAAAAAAATTGGCATTTGTTGCTCATAATGATGCAGGAGCTTCTTGCCAATCTTACATCAACCAAAAATATTTTCTTTCAGTTTTTGTTCTTGTTTTGTTCTTGCTTAGTTCATGTTGGTGGATTCATCACATTTTCTCACCAGACCGTGTGGATCTACATTTCCATCATGGACATGTTCATTTTCCTTATTACAATATTTCATCTCGATTAGATCTTTTTCCAGCAAGTTATCACTTCTGGATTTTATGGCAATTTCTAGAACTAACACCAGAATAATTTTCAAGCCTAACAACTAGTTCGATCTTCTGGATCTTTCCCGTAGCTTGCAGATCTTGATGGTGTGATTTTAACCATTCCTTGGAGTTTCCACAACCTTGATTATAGGTCCACACTTCATCCTATGCATTTTTTGAGGATTAATTCAAATTTGAGGCCAACCTATTCATGCATATGTTACATTTTATTTCATTGGAGATTGTAATAATTTTTGGCCGATGCGGATGATTCTAAATCTCAAGATGCAATATAAATCATTGTTATAGATCCTTAGGAAGGAAGATGGGAAAAAAGATAGGTTTTCCATGTAAGATTTCAGCTCGCATATAGGAGCATATTGGAATGTTGTATTTTTGAACATGTGGTATCAGGCCTGTGAGCCGAATCTATAAGCCCGAATGTTGTCGGTCGATTGTAACTGAGATTTTTGTTAATGATAATTTTTGCATCTGCATTTTCCTCCATATTTTGTGTTGCTTCTTTTGTGTTACTCTTGATGTACGGTCTGGATTGTTCTCTTTGAGGACCCTCCTACTATGGCTGCACCAGATTGGTATCAGAGTGAGATTCGATCCGTGAGAGGTCGTCAGAATTCGTAGTCATGTTGAAGATTTTTTGTGGGGTGGTGGATTGAGGATCCGACCTGCAGCTGCAAAGGACTTGTGTAAAGATGGCAGGAAGAAGAAATGTTAGAGGAAATGGAGTGTGTGGAAATGCAGACCAAGCTTTAATGGAGATGGTGAGAGGAATTGTTGCTAGATTAGATGTAGTTGAAACAGCCCAGAGGAGAGGTCGACCAGTTGATGATGTGAGTGATGAAGAGGTAGAAGTACAGGAAGAAAGGGGAAGAGAAGATCAACCTATCCTAGATCAAGGAGAAGAGAGGTTCATAAGAACCCTAACTAGAGTGAATATAAAACCACATTTCAATCCACCGGATTATAATGGTAAGTTGGATTCAGAAGAATTACTTGACTAGATAATAGAGATGGAGAAGTATTTTTATTTTGAAGGCACCACTAAAGATAAGAAAGTAAAATTTTCTTGTACAAAGTTGAAAGGACATGCATCCCTTTGGTGGGAACATTTGCAGCCAAATAGACAAAGAAGAGGAAAAGAAAAGATAAAATCATGGGATCGGATGGTGAATAAGTTGAAAATGAAGTTTATTCCTACAGATTATCAGATCAATTTGTTTCAAAAGTTGCAAAATTTGAAGCAGAAGGAGTCAAGTGTGACAGAGTATACTGAGGAGTTCTATAAGTTGAATATCAAATCTGTACATTTGGAGGATGAGATTGAGTAAGTAGCTAGATATGTGAATGTTTGAGGTCATCTATATAGGATGAAATCAATTTGATCAAGTTACAAAGTGTGGAAGAAGCATATCAATGTGTCCTAAAAGTAGAAGAGAAGTTGAATAAAAGACATTAGTAGAGACAGAGAGGAAGAGGTGGAAGATTTTAGAGAGGAAGAATTTTTACTGGAGGAGGAAGAGGAACTTTTGCATATCAGAACAAAGATAAGGAAGTCAGCAAGAATGATAATTTGTACCATAGAGATGATGGAAACTCTTACAGAAGAGGAGGGATATGGTGGTTACCTGAATGAAGGTTATAGAAGAGATGATAAGGAGAAAAGAGTATTCAAGGGAACTTGCTTTAAGTGTGGTGGAGAATGACATAAAGCATTTGAATGTAGTCAAGGAGAGACAAGCAAAAAGACAAAGAACAATAGAAGGACAACCTTTGTTGAGGAAGATCATGCTGGATCATCTAATAAACTGGAAGATGGAGAAGTGTTGGTGAATATGAGAGTATTATTTCAAAGTGAGATGGAGCAGGAGCCATTGCAGAGAAAGATTTTTTTTCGGACTAGATGCAAGGTAGCTGGTAAATGTTGCAAGGTGATTGTTGATAGTGGAAGCTCAGAGAACCTAGTTTCTGAAGATATGGTGACCAAATTGAAGTTGGAAAGATTGAAAAACCCGAAGCCTTATCAAATAGCATGGATTCGAGATGAGTATAAGATACTGGTAAGTGAACAATGTTTGGTGAAATTGAAGATAGGAAACTACCATGATGAAGTTTTGTGTGATATCATACCTATGGATGTATTCCATGTTTTGTTGGGAAGACCTTGGCAGTATGATAGATAGGCTATTCATAATGGAAAGAGGAATACATATACCATTGTTGCTAATGGGATGAAGCAGACTTTGTTGCCATTGGAAGATGTTCCTAAAGTTGAGGTTTGTACTTGTGCTAGAATTTGTTTGGTTGATGGAAGGAGATTCATGGATGGATTGGGACATGAGAGTATGTGTTATTCCTTGGGTCCTAAGAATTTTGAAGACTTAGAGCATGTAGAAGAACAACCGGAAGAGATAAAGGAGTTGCTAATAGAGTATGAGGAGATCATTTCAGATAATGCACCTGATGGATTGCCACCTATAAGGAGTATTAGTCATAGCATGGATTTGATTCCTAGAGCTAGTTTTCCTAATAAAAAAGTACACCAGATGACACCTGCATAGAATGAAGAGTTGAATAAACAAGTGCAAGAGTTGTTGTAGAAGGGTTTGATCAGAGAAAGCTTAAGTCCTTGTGCATTACCTACTATGTTGGCACCTAAGAAGGATGGAGAATGGAGGATGTGTACATATCTAGAGCCATAAAAAAATCATGGTAAAGTATAGATTTCCTTTGCCCTGGATGGATGACATTATGGATTGTTTGAGTGGAGCTAGATACTTTACAAAGATAGATTTGAAGAATGGATATCATCAGATCAGAATCAAAGAAGGGGATGAGTGGAAAACAATATTCAAGACAAATGAAGGATTGTATGAGTGGTTGGTGATGCCTTTTGGATTGACAAATGCACTGAGTACTTTCATGAGGTTGATGAATGAGGTATTGAAGAAATTATTGGGTAAGTTTTTGATTGTTTATTTGGATGACATCTTGATTTTCAGCAAGACTAGAGAAGACTATTTGTTGCATATAAGACATATTTTGCAAAGGTTGAGAGAAGAGAAGTTGTTCATAAACATTAAGAAGTGTAGTTTCATGAAGGAAGAATTGGTATATTTGGGATTTGTGATATCTGTGGATGGGTTCAAGATGGATCCTGAGAAGGTAAGAGCAATTGTTGAGTGGCCTACACCAGACAGCATTGGAGAGGTAACATCATTTCATGGATTCGCTAGTTTCTACCAAAAGTTCATTAGGAATTTCAGTTCTATTTGCAGTCCTATGACAAAAACAATGAAAGGAGATAGGAAGGATTTTAGGTGGACGTCTAGAGAATATCTAAGTTTTGAGTTGTTGAAGTAGAAGGTGATTGAGCATCCTGTGTTGGATTTACCAGACTTTAATAAGGTATTTCAAGTAGATTGTGATGCAAGTGGAAATGCAATTGGAGCAGTATTAAGTCAAGAAGGAAGACCTATAGCTTATTTCAGTTAGAAATTGAATGATGCTAGGAGAAGATACAGTGTATGATTAGGAGTTTTATGCCATAGTTCAAGCCTTGAAGAAGTGGATACATTACTTGTTGCCTAAGGAGTTTGTGTTATATATGGATCACCAGGCTTTGCAATATTTGAATAGTCAAGGTAAGTTGAATCAGAGACACATGAGATGGGTAGAATTCTTGCAGAGTTATACTTTTGTTTTGAAACATAGGAGTGGAAAGTCAAATAGAGTTGTTGATGCCTTGAGTAGGAGAAGGAATTTACTGACAGAAATGAGAGTGGAGGTATTAGGCTTTGATGAGTTGAAAACTTGTATGAGGGAGACCTAGATTTTGTAGAACCTTGGAGAGCTTGTAAAGAACCAGTTTTGGAGGATAGAATTCAGTGGTTGGATTACTTCATTCAGGAGGATATGTTTTTTAGATGAAATCAGTTGTGTATACCTCGGAGTTCAATGAGGGATAACTTGGTAAAAGAAAAGCATAGTAGCAGCTTGTGAGGACACTTTGGAATTGATAAGACAGTAGCATTGGTAAGTGAGAATTACTTTTGGCCACAAATTCATAAGGATGTTAGGAAATTTGTGCAAAGTTGTAGAATTTTTCAAGTTGCAAAAGGGAGTAGTCAGAATTTTGGATTGTATAAGCCTTTGACAGTTCTGAAGAGACCTTGGGAGGATATCAGCATGGATTTCATACTTGGTTTTCCGAAGACACAAAGAGGTAATGATTCTATATTTGTGGTGCTTGATAGATTTTCTAAAATGGCGTATTTCATACCTTGTAAGAAGACAACATATGCAGTACATGTAGCAAACTTGTTTTTCTGAGAAGTGGTCAGATTGCATGGATTACCTAGGAGTATTGTTTCGGATAGATATACAAAGTTCATTGGTTACTTTTGGAGGACACTTTGGAAGAAGCTGAAGATAGATCTAAAGTTCAGTTCTACTTTTCACCCATAGACTGATGGACAGACAGAGGTAGTAAACAAGAGTTTGGGGAGTTTTTTGAGATGCTTGGTAGGAGAGAATACTGGAACTTGGGATTTATTTCTTGCATAAGCATAGTTTTCATACAATAATTCAGTGAATAGGAGTATCAAAAAGACACATTTTTAGATCATTACTAGAGTTCACCGTAGAGGTATATCAAAGTTGAGAGACATCAGTATGGAAGATAAGAGAAGTACAGAAGCAGAATAAATAATTTATAGAACATATGAAGAAAGTGCATACTCAAGTGAAACATCGATTGGAAGACATGAACCGGAAGTATAAGGAGAAAGAAGATGAAAAGAGGAGACATAAGGAGTTTGAAGTTGGAGATGAAGTGATGGTATATTTGAGGAAGGAAAGATTTCCAGTTGGCACATACAATAAGCTAAAGATGAGGAAGTTCGGACCTTGTAAGATCTTGAAGAAATTTGATTCATGGAATGCATATGAAGTGGAGTTACCAGATAACATGGGTATATTGCTTATATTCAACATTATAGATCTACAACAGTACCATGAAGCAGAATTCAGTAAAGACAATAAAGAAAAATTGGAGAATCAATTTTCTAAGTAGCAATCAGATGAGATAGAAGATATTTTGGATATCAAAGATGGGAGGAAGACTCGTGGAAGACAATATAAAGAATATCTTGTGAAATGGAAAGGCAGACCAGTGGAGGATTCTTCTTGGATTTCTCAGGCTAGGGTAGACCATCTCAGTTTTCCTTTAGCCCTAGCAAAGTGAGGGACTCACTTTTCATTAACCCCAGATGTCTGATGCAGGAGTATCCTTGGTTCTTGGCAATCTTCCATCAACCAAAAATATTTTCTTTCAGTTTTTGTTCTTGCTCAGTTCATGTTGGTGGATTCATTACATTTGCTCACTAGACCATGTGGATCTACATTTCCATCGTGGACATGTTCATTTTCCTTATTCCAAGATTTGAGTGTGATTGGATCTTTTTCCATCAAGTTATTGCTTCTGGATTTTATGGCAGTTTCTTGAACCGACACTGGAATAATTTTCAAGCCTAACGGCTAGTTCGATCTTGTGGATCTTTCCCATAGCTTGCGGATCTTGATGGTGTGATTTTAACTATTTCATGGAGTGTCCCCAACCTTTATTATAGGTCCACACTTCATCCTATGCATTCACCGAGGAGTAATTCAAATTTGAGGCCAACCTATTCATGCATACATTTCATTTTCTTTCATTGGAGATTGTAATAATTTTCGGTTGACATGGATGATTCTAAATCTCAAGATGCAATATAAATCATTGTAATAGATCATTTGGAAGGAAGATGGTAAAAAGATAGGTGTCCATGTAATATTTCAGCTCGCATATAGGATCATATTGGAATGTTGTATTTTTTAACATGTGGTATCAGGCCTATGAGCCGAATATGTAAGCCCAGATGTTTCCGGTTGATTGTAACTGAGATTTTTGTTAATGATAATTTTTGCATCTGCATTTGCCTCCATATTTTGTGTTTCTTTTGTTGTGTTACTCTTGCTACATAGTCTGGATTGTTCTCTTTGAGGACCCTCCTACTCTGGCTGCACCACATAAGGATTTTAAAGTTTATCAGATGGATGTGAAATATGCATTTCTGAATGGTGAGTTAGAAGAAGTCTACATGGAACAACTGGAAGGATTTCAGTTGTCGAATCAACTAGACATGGTATATAGATTAAAGAATGCTTTATATGGATTGAAGCAAGCTCCTAGAGCTTGGTATGCAAGGTTGGATAGATATTTGATTTAGAAAGGTTTCAGTAAAGGTATGACAGATATCAATATTTATTTCAAAATTGAAAATGACAAAATCTTGATAGTAGTTGTATATGTTCATGATATTATCTTTGGAGGAAACTAAATGATGTGAAAATTTTTTTCTAGATAAATGAAAAAAGAGTTGAGATGTCTATGTTTGGTGAGATGAATTTCTTTCTTGTGCTACAAATCAATCAAATAGAAAAAAGGGATTCTCATTTCATAGTCAAAGTACGTAAAAAAAATGTTGAAGAAGTTTGGGATGGATGGTTCCAAACCAGCATGCACTCCTATGGTGACTAGCTACAAATTGAGTAAAGATGATTATTCACCTAAGGTTGATTAGAGAAAATATAGATATATGATTGGATGACTACTATATTTAACTACTACCAGGCCAGATATCATTCATGTAGTTGTCTTGTGGCTAGATTTCAATAAGACCCTAAAAAAACACATGTTACAGTTGTTAAGAGGATATTCAAATATTTGAATGACACTTCGGATTATGGCTTATGGTATCCTAGGGATACTGATTTTACACTAAGTGATTATATGTATGGAGATTGGGCAAGCCGCGTTGATGATAGAAAAAGTACAAGTGGTGGTGAATTATTTCTTGGTTGCATATTGGTGTCATGGTTAAGTAAAAAGAAAGATTCAGTTTCCTTATCCACTACAAAGGTTGAGTATATTGTTGCAGCATCTTGCTGCACACAATTTTTGTGGATGAGAAAGACATTGAAGGATATCAGAGTAATGCATGATGATCCCATCTCTATTTTTTGTGATAATACAAGTGCAATTAACATTTCAAGGAATCCAGTGATGCACTCAAGGACAAAGCATATATCAATAAGGTATCACTTTTTGAGAGAGAAGGTTATGGAGAATGAAGTAAATCTTGAGTATGTACCTACAAGGGATTATATTGCTAACATATTTACTAAGGCTCTTCCTAAAGATACTTTTGAGTATCTCTAAGAGAAGATAGGGGTTATTTCCCCTCCTTTCTTAAACTAGATGCATATGGAAATGCATCAGTTTGGTGGATCTATGGATCTATCCTTCTTCTGGATTGATGTTTGGTGGCTACCTCTTAGGGGGGAAAGTAGTGTCTTGTGTTGTCACTGTGCAGTTGTTTGGGTATACTCCTAAGGGGGAGTATTCAATACTGGTAAAGTTCTTGGTGACAAAAGGGAGAACAATGTAAAATATATTTTTCCTTTTCCATTGATGTCAAAGGGGGGGGGGGAAATATCATGTGAAAAAGTAAGGGGGGACAACATTCTAATAGAAGGAGAGATTGATGGTTCATAGTTGTGTTGTCTTTGATGGTTTTTCACATCATGTGTTGCCATAAATGATAAAGGGAAATATTGTTGCAAGTATGAAGGTGTTGTCATTGATTTCAACTGGTTAACTAGTTCTCAACTAGTTTTTGTTGTCATTGATGTCATGAAAGTTGGATATTGGCTGTATATGTCAAGGATATTGAGAAAATTGTAATAAAGAAGGTCTACAGGTATTCAATGTATACTTCAGGTGGTGCTCCATATTTATTCTATGCTTGTGTGGTTCATACATATTGATCATGATTGTTGTTAGTTGTTGTATCTAGAATTTGGGCTTCTAGATTGTTGTAAAATGCAAGATATCTTCACCAGTATGTGACTATGCATTTTGGTATGTCTAGTTGAGGTCCGAGAGAAATGTAGTTGCTTCAGATTTCTTTGTATTTTGGTTTCAATACTTGTGGTTCTGAGAGTAAGTTGATGATGTCGTGTTCAAATGAAATTTGTTGTTCAGAAAGATTGGATCATGTTAAGGATGTGTGTGCTTAATTACTTTATGTGTTTTACACTAGTGTTGGCCAAACTTGTGTTAAACACTACTTACAAAGTTCATGGAAGCATATTGAGGCATGTTAGGACTTATTTAGGTCCTCATTAAGTATATGTTTGGGTCGCCCTCATTATAATTCCACCATAGAATGTTTTGGCACTGACCTAATTTGAATTTGTAAATACAAATGGTGTGTGGCTGACCTTGGATGGGTTTCAAGGTTGAAGATGGTATAAGTACAAGTTGAGATGATGGAAGGCAAGATAGATGAAAGATAGATGCAAGATAGATGTGAAATAGTGTGTGTGATGCGATTTTGTGTATATCAGTGTGAATTTCATGTTAGGGTTCCGAAGGTGGTGAGCTAAAGGCATCCAACATATTTTCATGTGAGTCTACAAGTGTGTGAGCGAATTGTGGTGGAAATATTTGTTGCATTGAGATAGTTTTCTCTCTATGAAAATTCTCTTCTATCTTCTTTATAATTTTGTGGTAGTGATCCTTACGGGTAGTGAGCCCTTATTAGACAGTAAGTCCTATTTTGGACAAGTAAGTCCTATCTTGGCAGTGAGCCTTTGTATTTGGTTTTGGAATTCTTTATATTGTGAGCTAATCCTCACTGTATTTTTTCCATCATTAGATTTTCCACATAAATATGGTGTTATTGTGTGTATGCTTTTACTTCTTTTAGTTTCTGCTTCTTCACTTAAAGATTAATCACATTAGCAGAGTAAAATATTTATGAATTGTTATTGATCTAACATTTGGTGAAAGTTTTTAAAGGTTAAATTTTCTACAACTGATTCACCCCCCTCCTCTTAGTTGTCTTGTTAAAAAATCTTAGCGTTTTCATTTATACAATCCATAAATATATCAATGATTTCATCCTTTTATCCAACAATCTCTCTCCAAGTAGGAGAGGTAAGGGGAGAGAAATAAACAAGATTCTTATGATGCTCAATGATTGGATCTTCTAACACCAAGATACCTTCTTCCCAAGTAAGCGAGGTATTGGGAGAGAATAAACATGACTGTCATGATTGTCAAAGATTGTATTCTCTTTCACCAAGCTAACCTCACACATAGGAGAGATAGTGGGAGAGGGATCAATGAAAACAACAAAATAGGGGAAATAAACTCACTGTGATATGCTTGTAACAAAAATTATTTGAAATGATTAACAAGATCTGACAATAAAACATGAATTATGATAACACAAGATTTTTGCAATGAGAACATGATGTAAATAATTGTCCTACAGATTTGATAATTTTCAACACTAAAATGTAACAATTTCTTTTCAAATTTGTAACAAATTAAGCAAAATGACACCTTTCTTGCACATGCACTAACATCTTTTCAAAATTTCAAATCAGATATCTACAAGCAGAAACAGACTAAAAATATAGAGATAGAGGTATGTGCAAAATTTTATGAGCTACCCATAGCAAGAAAAAGGTGCCCAAGAGCATCTATGTCCTTGATAGGGCTTCTAAAAACTAAAAAATGAATGTTTATTAGACTACCTAGGGGTTCTATGTCTATTTGCAAATAGGTCTAAAAATCAATATTTTTCTAGAATTTGCTCAATTTAAGGCAATATGACTCAAATACAAATGTGTAATAATGCTTGAACAACAAATGAAAACTATGCTTTATCTTTGTTGCACTTGCTCATTTTTGTACAGAGTTTCAGGGCCCCTTTAAAACCTATTTATCATTAATAAAAAATAAATGACAATTATGAATGTAATTGTGAATGTAGATCTGACCTAAATAATTGAAATAAACCCTAATGCAACCTATGATGCAATATGATATTCAACTTTTTGAATTTTTTTGATCTTTTACGATGCAAAAATTAAACCCTAAATGAGAAATGAAAAACAATACAATGCAAAACCTAGATCTAGGGTTGAATTACTTCATATTTTAGAAGGTTTATTATGTCAAAATGTCAAGTTCACCAAAATGAAACAAAGAAAAAGAAAACCCTAAGTTTAATTTATAAAACCTGGGATTAATTTCTCCCTTTTTCTAGAGTTTCATTAAGATGTAGATCAACAAGGTGTTTAGATTGACTTTCAACTATGTGATGCAAAACAAGATTACAACTCCCAAAATTCACAAATCAATCTTCAAATTCACAATCATTACCATTTAAATTGACAACTTCAAATGTCAATTAAAATAATCCAAACAAACTTAAATGCAATTAAAAAAAATTATTCTATAATCCAATTTATTCACAGGCCACTCATGGTTACAATTCCCAATTACAAATTTTGGTTCAAATATCTCAACACTCCCAAAATTCTTCTCTTCACTATTGCTCCAAACCTTCCTATTTACAATTCAAAAATGTTGTTCAAATGATTGCAATTGTCATTGTTCTCCCTTTGCAGCCTCTCTCTAATCTTTCTGCAACCCCTTAATTTTTTCCACACTGCTCCCTTTATTCTATCTGTTGTGCAATTTTAAATGTTAATAAAAGTGGGTATGGAAACTCCTCACCATTCCCTTTCTAAGTGCAACACTAACACTTCTCCCCCTTCATCTCCCAATGCCTTTTCAAATGTGACCCTTCATATTTCAATCTACACTTGTATGCAATTGATTTTTAATTTAAAATTTCAAAAATGTCATGTGAAAATGGTGTCGCCCCCTTCAAATACATGCAGATTTTTAATCTTTTAAATGCAATTTTTAAACTGTTTACTCTTTCCTCTAGCTGCATGGGTTTCTCACTTTATACAATGCTTTTACATTGGATATTAATTTATCATTGAAACTAATTAAATAATTTTTGATATTTCATATTGTGGTCGATACTTTACCATAAATTTGGAGAAGACTAAAAAATTCAATTTGACAAGACTGGAGTTTGTAGGCGAAAAATTGAAAGTTCTTCTATTTGTATAAAAAATTATGAGAAGGCTTGGAATGGCATCCTTAGGTCCTCTGCAAAATGATTTCGCTCCAATCCTCATAATTTTTTAAAATTTAAAGTTTTTCGTAAACTGACAACACACTTTCAACATTAAAATACAAATTTGTGACATTATTTTTTCCCAAACCATGAAAGATATGACTTCAATTATTTTTGTACATTCAACATAATACCTCCAAAAATTCCTTTGCAAAAGGATTCTACTCTAGCTCTTATGGATTTTTGGGAATAAATTTTACAAAACTATCTACAGAGTGTCTAAACTACGAACCATCAAAAGTTGATTCTTGTAATTCTTTGCAGACTTTGAAGTTCTATGATGCTGAGAAATGCCAATGAATACCAAACCAAATCAAAACTAAAAACCAAACCTAAAAATATTTTTGGGTGATGCGGATAGCTTGTTCGCTCGAGATGCTCCTGCATCACCATGGAGGTGAGCCAATCAGACCTAGATCTACATCTTTTCGAGTCTTGGAATGGATTGGAATTTATTTTCCTTGATTAACCTAATTAGACTATGTTCTCTAATATTAAAATTGCAAGATTCTAATAATTGAAAGATTGTAATAGGGATTTCTAGGCATATTTGGGAAGGGCAGAATGTTGTGTACATGTCCTAAAAATTTAGTATCGATCAGAATAGGAATACATAGGTTCCCAAGGGTGTCTTTGTCCTTGTAGGGGTGTCCCAGATCTATTTTTGTAGTCCTTTGATGTCAGATCTAAGCTTTTTATTCCCGCCTGCAAATTTTTTGGATCACTATAAAATAATTTTGTAGGTGAGTTTCCCTGAGTTGTCAAGGTGTATGGTCTTGAATGAAACAATGAATAATTGATCTTCAAACTTCATTCAATCCTCTTCAACCTGCAACCTACACATTCAAAGAGAGAGGAAGGGTTGTACCATTTAGGGGCTTTCCTTAGTCAAACCCCATGTTAATGTTTCCACTTCTACAATGGCAATGGCAATGTCAATGATAAATGGATAATTGATAGGAAGGAATGATGAACCAAAAAATTGTTGTAACTCACCACCCTTCAATGGCTTCCTTGAAGGATTGAATTCATGCACATCTCCTAAAGGTCTTGGATCTTTCTTGCTTAATTGCTTGAATTGCTTGGCGACCTACAACAAGGGTTAGCCTTCACAAACATTAAACCATGAAAACATAAAATCACATACACTTTGACATGATGCTTGGATCTTGAATTGCTATAGTAATATTTACAAATCTTCCCTTGATTGATCTTAGAATCTTTAATTTGTTCTCCTTTCATGAATTGCTTCCTTCATCATAAAATTTCTTTCTTCTTGCTCAAAATGAGAGTAAAACATGATTTTATATGCATTTTAAGTAATCCTTTTGGGTAGGGGACAACCTAGGGTCATTTTCAAATCATAAAATCCTACCAATTGAAATTTCAAACATTCAAAATTTTGCCCCGAGGATAGTGACATCACTAAAAATCACAGTGTCCAAAAATGGCGTAAGTTTCTGAGACCTAATTTTTATCCCGAATTTATAGAAATGACAAGGAATTAAATATATTTTATTAATTCAATCACAAAATCGGTAAATTGTCATTATAATTAAATTTATGGCCAAAATAGGGTGTCAAGATAGTGTGAAATTGTCAAGGGTGACAATTTTTGACACTACACTTTTTTCTTTGTCTTCTTGGATCTATTTGGAACCTCTACTTTTATAAGTCATTTAATAAAATGAAATTTTTTGGGTCTTTGAGGCCCCAACATCCCAGATCATCACTTTCATTACTTATTATTGGTATAGAGGTTCTCACCTCCATGTTTAAAAAACTTCCTCAATTATGCTTGAATTCCATTTTGCAAATCTTCTTATGACTTCAACATAGCTTTATTGGACACATTCTTCCTTCCTTTTTCATTATTTCCACTTGTATCCAATTGGTTTCTATATATAATTTTATCCTCCCATTATTTTATCCCCATGAGTAACTACATTTCATTCTGCTATATTTTCCTTATCTTGTAACAAGTCCTTGGTGGACTCCTCGTCACTTACAACATTCTTAGGATCACCTTATTTCTTAATAACCTTGCATGGATAATTAGACTCAACAATTTACCAAGGCTCCAACTTCACCTTAGACACTTAGTTCTCAACCTCTTTTAGAATAGGATTTTTAGGGAGGGAATCCCATTCAAAACAAGACATATTTTATAATATGAGGGAGATATGATGAAACTCATAATCAAATCCATTCTTCCTTGTATTAGCTTCAAGATTTCGTATCTTTTTATTTGATAAATTTCTTTCTAATACCCCATATTCCAAAATGAAAAACACCTAATCATAAGGAATTCATAATCTAGTTATTGATGCCACTCACCCAAGATTGACGATAATTTTATAGCATGTCTAACTAGATTACTCAAATTCACCTTGACATGAATTCTAGCATAATGGGCCAACTTCTTGATAGTAGTGGCATTAGAAATGTACATATAAATACTTAGGGAATCATAAATCATTAAAACACTTCTATAGACTATATTTAATGGGAAATATTATACATCCTTATCCATAATGATGAGTCCCAAATTAATTAAACATGAGGATCAAACCATAGGGGACCAATCTCAAATATAAAGTTTTACACTCGCCATAAAACAGGGTCACCCTTAAGGATATCATCACACTCAATTTTTTATTTAAAATAACTTGAAAAGACCTTAATAACAAGAAAATCCAACTTCTAGAAGTGGGTAGAGACATTTCTAATAAATCCATTTCTTGAGCCTATCCATCATGGACCACAATACCTATGAATTTGGTGATAACAACTTTTTTCTTTAGCCTCTCAACTTTCAAGTTTATGAAATTATTTCAAATTCTTATACACAAAACTTACTATCCACCTTGATGTTGATATTGAAGACTATAATTCTATTGTTTTTGGCTCTAACCTCCTTTGCCACTTTTTTCTTGACCAAATCCTTATTCTCCTTATTGAACAAACTCCCCAATTTTTGACAAACATGTTTCACCCCCTTGAAAGATGATGGGAAGGAGATTTTTTTTTTGAGGATCACAGAGGATGTCACATTTGGAGAAATTTATGGTGAATCCATTAAGGTCTGCTTTCACAACCTTTTCTTTTCCATCTTTTCTAACCTCACCAATTTCATATTTTTTGCTCGTTTTTGTAAAATTACCTCATTTGAAGTATATTTTTAGTTGTTAGTGAAAGAACAATCTCTAATCTAATTTTTAATCATCAAGACTCTATTCAAGCTATGATACCACTTGGTGAGATACAAGGATTATATTACTACAACATAAAAATATAAAAAATATATAAAAATCTATTATTAATTTTCCTTAATATGGAATTACCATGTAGAGATTCAACTTCTTTATGATACCAAAATCACCCACTTTAATCTTCTTAAAACCACCTTAGATGAACTTTTAAAAAAATGAAAAGAATATAACATCACTAGAAGATAGCAGCAACAAAGAGGCATAAATCAACAACATAAGAATGTAAGAGACTCTATAGATCATCTCACAACGCAAGATTTACCTAGAGAAACCATTTTAGGAGAAAAATCCACTTAGAAGAGATATCAAGAATTTATTATCTTCAAATTTAATATTACAATATATATTCACTTCCATCACTCCTTTATCTTCAATCTAGAATACTTGTGCATAGATTTTTTCCTTGCATCTCACACACTCCCTCAAGTACATACAAATATAAGTTTCTTACTAATTTTCTATTGTAATAACTACCACCTTAAGCGCCTCTTAAATAGTGGTTTCATCCTCTAAATAGTACATTCAAGTTTATTTCACATCCTAATAACCCTCCTTCGAAATCGAAAAGCTTGGTAAACATAGGGAAACATAGGTCGCAACACTAACCTAATTCATTTGGGCACCTAGTTTGTTATTAATTCCAAGGTTATTAAATATATTTAATAACCATACCAAAATTTATTTCAATTATCAATGCAATCTCATAGGAAGTTAAGTGCCAAAAAAAACTATAACAATCAAGATGCTTTACCTTAGTAAATAGTAACTAGCTTTCAGTAAATGATTTTTTACACCCCCAATAAATAAAATTACCATTATAGTAAAACCATTAAGGTAAAAAATAATTACCACTATTGATTAAATCTTCATCCCTTATGAGTGATTTACAAAAAATATTCAAAGCAATTAAATATATAGGATTTACAAGGTTGGTGGAACCTTAACCCTAACATTCTCCCACTCGACATCATATATTATAAACACATCCATAGGAAAACCTATAAGGGAAAAACATCTCTTATCCAATATTGTACCACTTGATTATTAAACATTTCTTTTGTTCTAAAACTATACTTGCAATATCAACTAAAATAACCACCATCTCAAGAAATAACTCCCCTCATCCTCCATCATGTCAACCCATGATAGGATTAGAACCATGCTAAAGTGAAACATACAAATTGACATTAAATCTTGCATCAATCTATACGATAACACAAGAATTAAATTAATATGGTAATTAAAACATTTGAGTAGTTTCCTTACTCATACCAATTGGAATAGCAACCACAACAAGTTTTTATCTCATCCAATCTAACTGTAAGAAAGCTAGATGCGGAAGCAAATCTCCTAATGTCAAAACCTCAGGGAAGAATGTAGTGACACTTTTAAATTTTTTACAATTACAGTCCAATTAAGATGCACATGAAAGAGATAACAGAAACAGAGAATTAGACATACACATATGAACACCAGATTTATGTGGGAAAACCCTTACGGGAGAAAAACCCACCACACCAAGAGAAGTCACTTTGTATTACAGTAATAAAGATTATGTACAGAGATTAGACTTATCTTTCTGATGTCAGTTTACAGCAACATTCACTATGATCAACCTTGTACAGAACTTTCACATTACAATGTTCTCAGAATCGAATTCATCCACTAATCATACCACACCACCAATCTTTCGAACCATTCATCATCTACAACTTCAGAGTATATCCATGTCGCCCCTGTCTGTCGAGATTCCTCTTAGTAACGGCCGCAATAGTCCAACTGCTAGAGGTTCCCATTCGACTTCTCTGATTGGTCGAATACAAGCCACGTAGGATAGTCTTCACTCAGTCAAAGGCATTCACCCTGTGTTGGCATGTTGGTGAGACACTAACTGTGTCTCCCCGATGCCATGAAGTCAACATTCGATATCGCCAAGAGTCCATACTATTGGCAAGATGTTACACTGAGTCTAGAGAGCTATCGCTAAGACTTATCGCTTTCGCTGAGAGATCATACCGAGCCTTTATGTTATACCGAAACATTCAATAGTCAGCAAGACTTATCGCTTTCGGTGAGACATCATACCGAACTCCAAATTCACATAGACAATAGAATTTCCATTGGCGAGACTATCGTCTTTCTCCAAGACATCACACTGAGCTCTTTATTTTATTTTGAAGTCTTAAGTCATACCGAGCACCAAACAACAATCGGTAAGACTTCTCTCCATCGCTAAGAGTTATTAGCAAACCCTTAGTGTTACCCTGATGCCTCCAAGATAAAGTTGTCAGTGAGACATCGTTCGCTGCTAAGACTTCATAGCGACCCCTTTCGTTACTCTGATGACCACATGTGTAACACCCTGTCGACGAGACATACAATCTTGATAAGACTTGATACCGAGATAAGTCTTTCGGCCAAAAGTCTCCCTGACACCGCTTGTCGCCCAAAGTCTCCCCGATATATGATAGAAATGGCCTATCGTCCATAGATCTCCACTCAGCATAGGGTTACAACAATTGCCACAAGTCACAGTGACAGGTCCAGTCGGCAAGACAGAAGCAAGGTCATAGCGACCAGATCATTTCAAAAGGTTTCACAGCTAGTCGGCCAGACACAAAGCATGTCACACTGACTTGGCTTTCTTAGAGGTTTCAGCCTGTGGGATTGAGGCATGTATTTCCAACAATCTCCCACTTGACGAAGATCACACAGGCACCTCCAGAGCACAAAGAAAATACTAAAAATCATGGGCACTAAGGCCCATTGAACTGGCACACCACCTGAACTTGTCTGTGCTCACTGGCTTCGTCAATGAATCTGCAACATTCTCCAGAGTATTAACCTCTTCCAAACTAACCTTTCCATCCTCCACCATATCTTGTACAAAGTGATACTGTACATCTATATGTTTCATCTTGGCATGGAAAGTGGGATTCTTTGCCAGACAAATTGCACTCTGACTGTCACAGAAAATAGTTATTTTCCCTACATCAAAACCAATGTTAGAACACAAACGTTTTAACCAAACTACTTCTTTACAAGCATGTGTAGCTGCCATATATTCAGCCTCTGTAGTGGACAAAGTGACTATAGTTTGTCGCTTACTCATCCAACTCACTGCACCACCATTCAACATGAAAGTATATCCATTGGTGGACCTCCTACTGTCAATGTCCCCTGCCCAATCAGAATCCACATAGCCTTGAATACTGAGAGTCCTCTGTGATTCAACCAAGTTCCCATGGTAACACAAAGAAAACTCTGAAGTGCCCTTCAAATATCTGAAAAATCTCTTTACAACATCCCAATGTGTCCTTCTAGGATTAGCCATAAACCGACTAAGAACTCCCACTGCTTGATCAATGTTTGGCCTTGTATAGATCATTGCATACATAAGACTGCCAACCACACTAGCATAGGGTACACTGGTCATGTCCTCCATCTCAGTAGGATATTTTGGACAGTCTTCAATAGATAGCTTTGTTCCCTGCAAGACTGGAACAACTAGCTGCTTGCAATCATTCATGCAAAATATCTCTAGAACAGTCTTGATATACTTATTTTGATTGAGCCAAAGTTTTCTACTATACCTGTCCCTGGTTATCTCCATCCCTAGAATATACCTTGCTGCACCAAGATCTTTCATTTCAAACTTAGCAGACAACTGATACTTAAGATCAGAAATCATCAACTTACTATTGCCTATGAACAACATATCATCAACATAGAGAGCAATAATAAGAACTTGATCACTTTCAGCTTTGTAGTACACACAATGATCAGATTTTGATCTTACAAATCCCAAAGACAATACAAAGGTATAAAACTTCTGGTACCACATTCTAGGAGACTACTTTAACCCATACAGAGACTTTTTAACTTGCAAACCAGTCTCTCTTTACCTTTCTCCACAAAGTGCTCAAGTTGGGACATTTAAATTTCTTCTTCAAGATCACCATGAAGAAATGTTGTCTTCACATCCATCTATTCGACCTCTAAGTCATATGCTGCTGCAAGTGACAAAAGAAATTTGATAGATGTCAGCTTAGCTACAGGAGAAAAAATTTCCCCATAATCAATTCCCTCTACCTAGGAATAACCCTTTGCAACCAAACCTTTTCTAATGATGCCATTTCTTCATTCATGGCTTCCAACCAAGTGAATCCATTCTAAATGCCTCTTTCACAATCCTAGGCTCATCATTGCTAGAAATTAAAGCATAGGCACAAGTAGAATCTATCAAAGAGAACCCATACCTATCAGGTTGCTTTCTTTCACAAATTGACCTCCTCACTTGCTGAGGCTGAGGTTCTTCTTCTTCTTGAACTTTCGAACTACTTGAGCTCTCCTAGTTTCAGGTACATTTTGAATTTTCAATTCCTCTTTATCTAGTGTAGGAGGAATTTCCAACTACATCCTTATTGTTTTCCGGCTTTGTCTCATTAGATCAAGGTAGAAGGCTTCACTCACAAAAGATTACACTTCTCTTGTATACAACCTTCTCTCAGGATTCCAAATCTTGTATCCTTTTATGCCAGCACTATAGCCAATAAAAATACATTTAACAGCCTTGTTCTCCAACTTAGATCTTTTCTCATACGACACATGAGCATATGCCTCATAGCCAAAAACACGAATATTTCTTAAAGAGGGCTTCTTACCAAACCACGCTTCTAAAGGTGTTTTCTCAACAAGAGCAGAATTTGGAGAATGATTTATCAAGTAACATGTTGTAGCAACTGCCTCAGCCCAGAACTTCTCCTCCAACCAGTACTACTTAGCATACTTCGTGCTCTCTCCATCACTGTCCTATTGAACCTTTACGCAACTCCATTTTCCGTGGGTATAAGGTGTAGTCTTATGTCTTTTAATCCCATGGTCTTTACAATACCTCTCAAATCATCAAAACAAAATTCACCACCATTATCAATCCTTAAACATTTTATTTTTCTTCAGTCTGATTTTCTACAAGGTTCTTAAATTCCTTAAACTGACTGAACACTTCTGATTTACTTTTCAAAAAATAAACAAATGTTCTTCTCAAATAATCATCAATGAACGATACATAGTACCTTGACTTAGACCAAGAAGGAACATTCACTAGACCAAATACATCATAATGAATATAATCTAGAAAACTAGAAGATTTATGAGGACTAGAATAAAATGAAACACGGTGTTGTTTTCCATATATACAATGTTCATAGAATTCAAATTCGAGGTTACAATCTTCAAGCCCCTCAACCAGCTTTTTATTCTTCAAGGTTTTTAAACCTTTCTCACCAATGTGGCCTAGCCTATGATGCTAGAGCATAGTCTTTTCTACTGGAAGTTTAACTTCCATAGAGTTTACACAATTATGAACATTTCCCTCTTTTCCTCCATGAGTAACTTTCTGTGACTTTATAGAGACACTGTTGCATTAAACAGCATGTGCATCCAGCTTGTACAAGGTACCAATACGATCACCCCTTTCTAGCACCATTGAGCCTCTAGTCATCTTGCAACCATTCCCAAAGAATGTGACTTGCACTCCAATATCATTCAGCTTACTAACAAAAAGTAAGTTTCGAGCCAGACCTGGTATATGCATTACATCATTAATTCCCTTCACTCTTCCATCAGGGAATTGAATTTTGACTCTTCCACGGCCAAGAGTTTCCAAAGTTGAATCACTTGCCAAGTACACCTTTCCACCATCGTATTCTTCATACTTCATGAACCAGTCTCTATGAGATGTCATGTGGAAAGATGCTCCAGAATCAATCAACCAGACATCATCTGATGCCTGTGTAGCCAAGGCTGCAATGAAGGCGTTTGCATCACTCTGGGAAGAATCATTGTCAGAAGAATACTTCTTCTTCTTCTTCTCCTCCTCTTTACAATCCTTTCAGACATGACCAGGTTTCCCACAGTTCCAACACTTCACCTTAGACTTCTTGCCAGGAGACTTTGATCTCCCCTCTGATTTTGATTTGGACTTCTTGTCCTTCTTCTTGCCTTTCTCTTTCGACCTTCCTCTAATAGCAAGGGCCTCCTTCACCATCTTAGAAGATTTCCTTCTCATTCCTTTTGATAACAAAGAAGCAACAACATCTTCCATCTTGAAACTGGATGTTGTACTCCCAATAGCCATCACCAAGTGATCCCATGAATCTGGCAAAGAACACAATATCGGCATACAGCGATCCTCTTCATCAATCTTCACACCAACACATGTTAACTGTGCAATTAGCTATAGACCCTCCTTCCTGCATTCTCAAAGTGTACAGATTCTTCCTTAGGAACAGTTTATTCACCAAGGACTTCCCCTAATAAATAGATTCCAGTCTCTTCCACAAGGAAGATGCAGTCTTCTCTTCATGCACATTGAGAAGAACGGAGTCTACCAAACAGAGCCTTATCAGCCCCTTAGACTTTCTATCTGCAAGGTCCCAATCTTCTTGCTTCATTCCTGTAGGCTTCGTTCCAGACACAACAATCCAAAGGTCACAATCAGCCAACAGATCTTCCATTTTAAGTTTCCACAACTCAAAATTGCTGCCATTGAATTTCTCTATTTCAATCTTTCCTGACATGCTAGCCATCTCAATCTGTAATTCAAATTTGACAAACTTCTACAAGACTCCCACTGAATAGAAATTGACACAAAAAACCCAACGTACCCACAAGGATAACACAACTGGCCAGGCTCTAATACCACTTTTAAGGAAAGCTAGATGCGGAAGCAACTCTCCTAACATCAAAACCTCAGGGAAGAATGCAGTGACACTTTTAATTTTTTTTCAATTACAGTCCAATTAAGATGCACATGAAAGAGATAACAGAAATAGAGAATTAGACATACACATATGAACACCAAATTTACGTGGGAAAACCCTTATGGGAGAAAAACCCACCACACCAAGAGAAGTCACTTTGTATTACAGTAATAAAGATTACATACAAAGATCATACTTATCTTTCTAATGTCAGTTTACAACAACATTCACTATGATCAACCTTGTACAGAACTTTCACATTACAATGTTCTCATAATCGAATTCATCCACTAATCATACAACCACACCACCAATCTTTCAAACCATTCATCATCTACAACTTCAAAGTATATCCATGTTGCCCCTGTCTATTGAGCTTCCTCTCAGTAATGGCTGCAACAGTCCAACTACTAGCGGTTCCCATTCAGCTTCTCTGATTGGTCGAATACAAGCCACGTAGGATAGTCTTCACTTGGTCAAAGGAGTTCACCCTGTGTTGGCATGTTGGTGAGACACTAACCGTGTCTCCCCGATGCCATGAAGTCAACATTCGATATCGCCAATAGTCCATACTATTGGAAAGATGTTACACCGAGTCTAGAGAGTTATCGCTAAGAATTATCGCTTTTGCTGAGAGATCATATCGAGCCTTTATGTTATACTAAAACGTTCAACAGTCGACAAGACTTATCACTTTCGGTGAGACATCATACCGAAGCTCCAAAGTCACATAGACAATAGAATTTCCATCGGCGAGACTATCGTCTTTCGCCAAGACATCACACTGAGCTCTTTATGTTATTCTGAAGTCTTAAGTCATACCGAGCACCAAACAACAGTCGGCAAGAATTCTCTCCATCGCTAAGAGTTCTTAGTGAACCCTTAGTGTTACCCCGATGCCTCCAAGATAAAGTTGTCGGTGAGACATCGTTCATCGCTAAGACTTCATAGTGACCCCTTCCGTTACTCCGATGACCACATGTGTAACACCCTATCGGCAATACATACAATCTTGATAAGACTTCATACCGAGATAAGCCTTTCGGAAAAAATTCTCCCCAACACTGCTTGTCACCCAGAGTATCCCCGATATACGATAGAAATGGCCTATCGGCCAGAGATCTCCACTCGACATAGGGTTACAGCGATTGCCACAAGTCATAGCAACAGGTCTAGTCGGCAAGACAGAAGCAAGGTCACAGCGACCAGATCATTTCAAAAGGTTTCACAGCTAGTCGGCCAGACACAAAGCATGTCACATCGACTTGGCTTTCTTAGAGGTTTCATCCTGTGGGATTGAGGCATATATTTCCAACAATAACCATACCTCAAAAATAGGGTAAGAAAAACTAACATCACTAGAAATTCATGCAATCAAATTATCAATAAAAAAATATAATCAATTCCCTATATATAAAGCACTCTAATCATCCATCCTCTCATCTCAATGAAACATAATATGCAAAAATAAGGCTATTTAAAAAATATGCATCAACATTGAAGTAATATGTGGATATTGACAATCCAAATTTGAGTCTTTAATACAACAAATGGGTACATACAACCCACTAAATTTCACAAATCATAGATTCCAAACAATAAAACATGCAAACTCATCATCACATTAGTCACCTGAAAACTAAGCACACCAAAAGTATATCCTAATAATGGAGAAAATACATTTCCAAAAACTCCCACTGCATGGATAATGCCAAATATAAAAAAATAGATCAAGGCATACCAATTCTACATGTCATAGTCACATAAAGGATGTGGATAAATCCTCTATCACATAGTGTTAAGAAACATATAATGATATGTATAAAATGTATTTCATTACTAATCCCCAGATAACTCCTCCAAGTCATGTAAACCAGTGAAGAACTACATCAATGAGCTACCAAACTATTGCCAACAACAATGAAGTACAAATAATAGTACTTGACTGCATAAAAAACTCGACTTCATAGGCATCAAGACCTTTGGGAAGAATATAATATACTAGGAGAGAGATAAATTTCAAATCAAACCATATCCTTTTCCCACACTAACATATGCCAAGTTGTGTAAATTAATACTCCCAACTAAAAGGATTGTTGAACACCTAGAATACTGAGAGGGGGGTGAATCAGTATTCTATTAAACTATTTGATCTCAATCCATCCAATTAACAAAACAAATCCAATAGTAACAATGAATGAAAGAATGAAACAACTACAAGATCACATAACACATGAACACCAATATTTTTACGTGGAAAACCCAAAAAGGGAAAAACCACAGTGAGGATTAGCTCACAATATATTATAATCGATTATAAGATATTACAAAGGCTCATTGCTATGACACACTATCCAATAGGGCTCACAACCACATAAAGAAAGATAGATAGAAGATAGAAATTACCACACAACAAACATTTGAATTGATACAAAATGCAACTTCCTTGTTTTGAACTTGGTTCCTTTGAAGCTCAATAAACTAACTCTATGCACTTCATCAGATACAAAATACAAAATTCCGCTCTTCTTTATAGTCAAATACAAAGTTCACATATTCACATCTCCTTACCTTCTTACAACATCAAAAAATTCCTACATATATACCCAATACATTCGCATACATCAATTAGGTGAGCCTAATTAGATGTAGCCCTAAATTAAATCAAAATCACCTTGTCAGCTCCACACCTATACCAAAAGCATCTTCAAGATTAAACAAAACATGAAACACTTGATTTAGGTCAACATGGACCTAAAATAGATCTCACTAACATCTGCAATACATATTTAATCACTGCAACACATGCCAAGCATTATGTCAGCCGGGAATTAGACTTAATCACAAAATATGCTAACTTATCAAAATCAATGATCAATCTGATCACATAATCATGTGCCATCTAGAATATACAATGTATTGACACCTATAAGAAATCTCTCAAAATTTTAAAGTCTGATTCTTATCATTGGAGGAATGCAGACCGAGTTACTCATACCCAAATGCACTGTACATAACCAAAACTATATGCCAAATTATTGTCGCTTATATCTTTCAAACTATACATCCAAAGCAACTAAAATCTTGAATATAGATGCACATAATGGTCAAGAACAACATATTATCACCACATTTGTAGATCTTATCATATGAGCAAATGTAGACCAAAATACTGTATCAAAGAATCTCCATTATGATCACCAGATTAGTGTAGATATTAAAAACCAATGTTGACATCAATGACAACACATTAAGGGGATCCTTCTTCATTCTTTCAACAATCTCCCCCTTTGTCATTGATGGAAACATGTTCCAAGAATGAATCTCCAAACTTCTCCAAAAACTTTACAAGCATCAAACTTCTCCACTCATACACCATCTCCCCCTTTAACATCAAGGATAAAGGGTGTGTCAATAACACACATGTAAACTCCCCCTTAGATGCATATGTACAAGTGAATGACTGAATTGAATATACTAACTCCCCCTTAGGGATTTAACCCCAAAAATTTGAACCATCCACATGTACAATGGAAAATTGGAAAACAACTGAAACAATGAAATAATATATAAGTAAAAGATGTTTAACCGGAGGTGGAGGCTCCTTCAAGCTCTTTGAGAATTTCTTTCCAAGCAAACTTTCCTTCATTCCAAGTTTTCTTGGCTACTACAAGCAATTTGTATAATGATTCTAGCTCCGCTATACTCTCCTCACACTCTTCCAGAGTACTGGGATTCAAATTTATCTTTGAAAGTTTCTCAATATCAGCTAGGGCACTTGATGTCAGTATATGATTGGTTTTCACCAAGTCCCCAAGTTGTCCAAACAACCTTATGATGTATTCTTTCTGCCTTTGTAATGTGAATAATTTGTTTTGTAGGTCTGTGATGACAGTCCAAGTGGTGTGATCTATATCTTGCGCTAGATCATAGGAACTCAAGGCATTGGCTATTTGTGGCTCAATTGAGTCCATTAATTCCTTAATTCCTTGAGTGGCATCTAGCCACTTCATGTAGTATAGAAACAAAGTCTTTTCTTCATCTTCACATTCTTGAACTTCCTTTATGCATTTCTCCACTTTATTGTGTGCTAATGCACATTTTTCTTTCAATTTCAACAACCTCTTCTCTACAACCCTTATTTCCACTTCATTTTCAATCCGTCCTTTCAGAATGAAGGTGTACTCCTTAAGAGAATCTACCAAAAACTTAAGATTTTCAACATAAGTTAAAGAATTGTCAATTGAAGAACTGGGGGTAGCATCTTGCAAAGTCTTTATTGCTTCATTTATTAACTCAGTTCCCTTTTGGTGTGTTTCAATTATTTATTTCCTTTTGGAAGCATGAAAAACATCTCCAAGATCCAACTTCTAAATTGGTGAGATCTTCTCCAAATCCACACTTCCTTGATACATAGGGAGTTGTAATAATTGAGGAGATATAGCTAGTTGAAATCTTATTTTTCTTGACAAAATTCCCTTAACAAGATTGTTGGAGGAAGATTCTTCAGAGGGCTTGGGTAGGTCCATGGTCTTTTTTGATTCTTCATTCTTTCTTTCCTTAGAATCTTCTTCATTCTTTTTTTCTTCTTCACCAAAGGCTTTGTCCTTTTCCTTATCTTCATCCTCCTTGTTATCATCTTTCTTATTATCCTTCTCTTTCTCTCCTCGATCTTCTTCACCTTTATCATTTTGATTTGCTTCATTTTATTTTCTTGCATCTTCATTCTTTTTATCAGTATTGTCCTTAGTGCCATATGTATCATTCTTTTCCATTTCTTGCTCTGCACTTTATTTTTCATCATGATCGGTAGGTTTTTCGGTGTCTTCTGAAGGAAAAAAGTCTCTGAGGTATCTTGGGTTTCATTTACTGGTGGTGGAGAGGACACAACATTCTTTATATCATCAACTATTGGTGTTTATTCTCCTATATGGTCATCTTCACCTATTTCTTCCAAGACCTCTTTAAATATTGGCATATTTGAATCAAGAGGAAGATTTTCCTCTACATCAGTAGCCTTTTCCTCAACATTCTCTTTTCCTTGAGTTGTGATGTGGAAGCAATTATCATGCCAAATTTCTTGGCAACTATTGGTGTTTATTCTCCTATATGGTCATCTTCACCTATTTCTTCCAAGACCTCTTTAAATATTGGCATATTTGAATCAAGAGGAAGATTTTCCTCTACATCAGTAGCCTTTTCCTCAACATTCTCTTTTCCTTGAGTTGTACCAAATGTGGAAGCAATTATCATGCCAAATTTCTTGGCAATGTCTTTGACTGTCTTTGCTATTTCTTGCTTAAATAGTTTTTCAACCTGATCTTTTTCTTTACCCATAAGAATAGTAACCCTTTTCTTAAATTTGAACTCCTTATTATATACCTCTACCAAATTAGCTTTATCATCTTCAAATAAGGAGGATCCAATTTCCTCCAAGGCATCAGTTTTCATTTTATCTTATGCTTCAATATCCTCTCTTCTTATTTCTATTAAGGCATCCCAAACAACTCTAGGAACCTTTTTCTTGATATTGCTCATGTCAGCTTCTAAAACAATAATATACTTTATAATAGATTCAATACTTGTATTCCTATCTATTTCATCAACTTCTTCATACAATTTTGTTGTACCTTATAACATATTATCATAGTGTAACATATTGTTAACCAAAACATCCAACTTCATGGGAGTGTGTTCCCTTATTGGAGGAGTCTTTGTCTTCTTTTTCTTCTACTCTGAAGGGCCTTCCACTACCTTCTTTTCTTTCTTCTTCTCAAACTTCTCATGAACATGTGCACAATATCCTTTTTTTCTTTTTAGCTCTAGTGCTTGCCTCTTGTGAAGCACCTCCACCACTCTCAATAGCACTGCTTCTTTTTCTTCTTGTCAGTTGTTCCTCATGCTCTAATCCTAGCTCAATTTCTTCCTTGAAAACTACACTTAGGTTCTTTTCCATGAAAGCTTTTTGTTTCTTTCTCCTTGTAGAGGTAGCAGGGGTTGCTATTGGAGTCACATTCTTCCTCTTTCTTGCTCTTTTGATAGGTTCATCTAGAGTAATGATTTCTTTGATTATCAGAGTGTTGGGCTCCACCTTCTTTCCTTTACTAGTGATAGTAGCAGTTTTAGAGGACTTAGGTAGTGTAGAGGCAGATGTGGAAGTTTTTTTTCCTTATCTCCTTGGTCCAAAGGATTCACCTGCAATACTAGCCTCTCTTGCTCTAGCCTCCTTAATCTATTCTTCTATGTGTCCTTCCTTTCTTGCACATTCATCTATAGTTTTCCTTGATTTTCTCTTGATCTTAGGATTCTTCAATTCCATGTGTACTTCTAGTGACTTTTCCTCATATGTCCCATGTCTTTCTTGAGAGGGGTCCGTAGGAATTTTGAGAAATATATCCACATAATCATTTACTTCATCTTCAGAAACTTCATAGCCAAGAGGTGTAATCCATACCATCCTTGGTTCAACAACTTCAATATATACTTATCAGTTGTAACAAGGAAAGTTATTTCCTTTGCATATTTGTCTACAAGTCTATGGGGGATTCTCTCCCTTTCATGCATCTTCTTTTGAAATATTGCAAAGAATGTAGTTAAGGCATCATCTTGTGACTGTAAGCCACCTAAGTTTTGCATGTAATCCAGAATTTGATGTGTCACTAGTCTTCTCTTGTCCCATATTACATCCTTTCTTCTGGGAATCTCTTTCATGAAGTAAAACATCAAAAATACAATTAAAGTGCCAAACTTAAATGCATATTTATTTTCTCTTGTAATTTTCAAATTCTCAAGTTGTTGCCAGAGCAACTCACATAGATCAAAGTATTTTCCATTTACTAGCATTTCATTTGCAACATAGATAGTTATGTTCGAAACTAAATTTTCTTTGTTTGTAAAGTAGATCTTGTGACCTATCACCATGGAAGCATATCTCACAGCAGGATTTTGAATAGTTTTAGTCGTTAAATCCCTTTTGTCATAGGTGGCACTGGTAATTTCCATAAACTTCATTCTTCATAGACTTAAGTACTCGTATGGGTCTAGTATCACACAACCCTGTAACATATTTAATTACTTCCTTGGTTATGATTCTAGACATATCAGTACATGGGAACTTTTCATGAAATCTACTCAGTGCTAGTCTTACATATTTGGCATCAACATCACTACTGTAGTTAGGGAACCAATACCAAACATCTAGCTTCTTTTGTACTACATTAACATATTCTGGTTTCACAAGATGATTATCTCTAATAATCTCATATGTCCAAAGTTCTATGATTTTTAGGTGATTATATTCTTCTCATTTCCCATGTATTCCCTAGTATCTTCCATAGGAAAAACCCTATATGAAATACTCGAGAAAGCACCAACAAGGTCATTATCAAATACTTTCATTGGATACCTCTTGAGTTTTGGTCTAGGCCTCCCAATGATGTTGAAAATGGTTGGGGGAGCCATTTTATCCTTAATTCGAGCTCAAATACTTATGAAAACAATTCTATTTTAAACTCGCAAAGCACAGTAAGTCATAAAATACCTTTTATGCACACAACAGGATCTAGGGTCTGAGTTATTCTACACCAAATTTTCTTTGAATCACCTTCAAATTTCCTTTAACTCACTTTGCTTTCTTTGAATGCACAAATGTGATTTAAATCGACTTAGAAAAATTCTTTAAATTTTTTTATCTTCCCTAATTCTGCATTAAATGCTTCAAATTCCATAAAGTTGATAAACCCTTCTCTGATAAATAGTAAACCCTAAAACACTTTGCATTTCTTTATATTTGCACATTTTCTATTGGTTTCTTCTTCAAAATATTAAGCATGTCATTTTCTACCGTATATCTTTGTGTCACTCCTTGATACCTCATATTTCTATGGGGTTGTTTGATTTTTCTATTATTGCTCACCTTAAGCCCATGCCTAGGTTTAATTTTCAAGAGAATTATTTGCACCAAAGGGAGGTACATATTCATTTGTTGTTCCTGATTCTTATTTGTTTGCAGGCTCCCTTTCTTTCTCGAAATATTCTCCATTTCCTTCTTTACTTCATTAGGATCAATTTTCTTCATAGGTTCATTTCTCCTTTTCAGATTAGTCTATCTCCCATTCTTAGTTCTACAAAATTTTGAAATGTGTCCAAATTTGTTGCAACTATAGCATACAACATTTTTCTGACCAAACTGACCTCTATTCAATCTAGATTTGCACTGGTTAGCTTTGTTTCCAAATACATTGCATTTATAGCAGTAACCATTGAAATATTGAACCATTCTACCAATATTATTGTTACCCATTTTTCACTTACATCTCAATTGGGTAGAGCTAAGTCAGTTATTTTCTTTTAAAAGTGAAGGGGGATTAACAAATTTCTGCTATGCTTAACCATTGCAAAAAAGGATGCTTTCAAAAGATATTCAGTTTTATTATGCAAGGTTTTACAATAGAAAGAAATTATACATATTGCATGATATTGTTGTCTTTCATTCATTTTTTGCAAAATAAATGTACAAAAGTTTGTATAAATGTTGTTGTTTTATACATTGAAAGAAAAGTTCTCAAGTGACCCACACAAGTCGTGGGCATGGCTGAACTAAAACAACATACATATAAGCTATACAATTGAAGATAAAAGAGGAAAACACGTGAAAAGAAATCATATCCTTCATTTCCTAAAGTGGAAAAATCTTGGTGTTGGTCTTTTTTTTCTCCGGCTCCTCCTTGTTGTTGATCTTCAGATGAACCTGTAGATGATTGAAAGGATTGGTTAGAGCTCTAGATATAAATCCCATCATATGTCCTATCAATAGAAATATAGCATATATATATGATGCATTTAATCAGTTGAGAAATTATCAGATGTATGCAAGAGAGCCTGAAAATAAAACATCACAGGAGCATTAAGCTTCACTATTTTTTATCTAACATGTTTGTTCACTGTGTAGGTATAGGTGAAATTTTCATTGTTGTTTTATTCTCATCATAGCATGTGGAATAAAAATGGGCTCCCACAAGGGTTGAGCCCAACATGCTGCCCCTAAGTCTTAAGAGGGGAATGAGATAAGTAAAAGACATTCAGATTGTTCAAATAAAGCATTTTTCAGTTTGAGGAATGATTTTCAAAGTGACTGTAAGCACTAAGCACATTTTCCATTCATGACAACCAAATCAAAAGGTGAAATGAGGTAGCCCTCCACTTTGAAGTGACAATCATAAGTGAGCAATGAGTTCATTTAAAATGCTTAAGTAATATGCAAAATAGAGTAAAAGTGCATCAATTCTCACTAAGGAGCTTTGTGTATCTATAATTTTTCATGTCATCCTTGGTTTTACATCATTATTTTATGTTATCCATTTGTTGTCACAACATCATTTATGTTGTTTTCATCATATCAAATGCATACATTAATGATATATCCCATTCATTAAATTCCAAAAGGAGCAACAGATTTGAATGTAGAAGTAGACATACCAAGACTCAAGCATTTGGCTCTAATATCACTGTCATGGGACAACTCAGTGCATATATAAAAGGAAAAGTGAACAACCTTCATAAGTATGCAAGCACAATGAAAGGTGCAACAGTCTATGTTTTTGAATAAGCAGTGTTTCATAAAGAGTAACAATGTGCACTCATCCTCAAATGGTATGCCTAAATTCAGTTACAATTAGCAGCCCCTCGCTCATTTTTTGAATTGTAACTTTGTTAAGGAGGAGTGAGAAACCATAGTTCATATTCAAAGGTTAATTTTTTTTTTTAAATTATTTTGAGTTTGTTTGGTTTGAGCAAGTAGCAATGCTTGAATGTAAATATTTGATCCATGTTCAAAATGGACAGTCATGAAAAGATAGCAGGCTTCTTGTTTCGAGCAGTCACAGTGGTTACTATGAAGCAAAATGTAAGCATGATCTTATATTCAGGAGGTCCCATGCTTGATTTGAACACATTGTCAGGTCTCATATTGAAGCACAGTCATAATGTTCATTATGTTGAGTGCAAGTTTGTATTTCATACACCATGGAATAGTAATTTCTAAGACCACAAAGAAGAATGTATTTGTTCAAGAACAAGGGAAATCACTATTTATAAGAATAGTCTTTTCACAGTAACAATGCTATCATGCTTAATGCAAACCTATAATGGAGGAGTTCAAATGCAATCAAAACCTATTGACAGTGTAAGGCTGACAACACATGAGCTCTCAAGTGTGATGAGCAAAGACTAGGGTTTCAAACCCTCAATATAAGGAGAAACTCACAAAACACTTGCAAATAATAAAGACTAAGCACGGTTTACATTTCAAATCTAAAACCCACGACCTGCTACAGTGGACACAAAAGAATGTCGCTGGTCAAAGATGAGGATTCAAGCAATAAATTCCATGGCCTTAACCATTGGGGAGACATGAAAGATACTCAACAATGCAAAGAGAGAAAGAGTTTTCAGTTTGTTTAGATTGGAAAAATGCAGAGTTTTCTTTAAAAGAAGCCCAAAACAATGAATGGAGGCCACAATTTCATAAATTTGCAAGAGGTTGAGTGTCAAATTGAAAGGTTTCTTTTCATATTTTAAGAGGAAGAAAATTTTCTATAAATTCAAAAGAACCATAGTGTAAACTTGAAGCTTGCAGGCTACAAGACAGAAAGGATCAAATCTTTTCATAATAATGGAAGCCATAACAAAAAAATAGCTTGAAGATGAAGACCTGACAACATGTGAAGGTCTCCAAATTGGCTCGAGTTGACTCTGTGAAGGCTCCATCATGCCCGAGAAACCCTAGTTGTGACCATGGTGGAGTGCAGTATGAAGTTTCCAGAAAAATCAAGGATGAAAATGAATGGACAAGAAAGCTTGCAGATTTCTTTTTTCTTAGGGTTTTCTTTCCTCATTTGGTCGACTTTGTGAGTTTTTCCATAATATTTTAAAAATTGCATGCCTTAACTAATACCTTTGTGGTATTATTTGATACTTTCCATATGTCTTGCATACCTAGGCATCATCATGCCTTAGTTTATTTTTCTGATTTTTGAGAAAATCAAATGCCATGTATACCTTTGAATATTTTTGCAAAATGATGAGTCAAACTCAAGTCTTTCTCCCTCCTATTTTGCTTAAGTCTGAAAGCTACACAAATTGTAAGGCCTTACTAGAGAAATATTTTATAAATTTCTTTAATAAGTGTCATAATATGTAGTAAAATAAGAACAAGTGCAAAACGTCCTCATAGAAACTTTCTTATTTCTGTTTGAGTTCCAATTTTCCAAAATGGAAAGAATGAGTGAACTGAGCCTTCTATTTTTTATTTTCAGTCAGAACTGAGTGGATTTTGAGTCCTTTTGGGTTGAACCACTTGGGAGGGAAATTTTCTACCTATTTTCACTTAGTTTTGATCAATTCTATACCCTCTTTTCATGGTTTTTTTCCCTTTGCTCGAAAATGACACTTGATTTTCTATTGTTGCAAGCAGTTAACTAATATTTTTCCATTCACTCATGGAGACTCATTGGGGATATATATTGGGGAAAAACTTAGTTTTTGAGGAGTTTGAATTATTGCTTCTTCCTCTCTTGATCACTTGCAGAGAGTTTTGTAAGCCTTTTTGTAACTCTGATTTTTAGAATATGATTATGCAGCTCCTTTCAAATCAATAAAGACAGCAGTGTTCTCCTTTTTCATGTTTTGTCTCATTTTGCAGTTAATGATTTGATGTTCAATTGTGATTCCACTTTCAAATCCTTTTCTATGTCTCATTGTTGCAGTTTCAGTGCAAAAGTTTCATGTAATGCAGGTTGTGTGTTGTGTTTAATGTTGTTAGTAGGTTGAAGTTATGATAAAACTTTTGTTTTTCCTTCATGCAAGCGTCTAATTTTCAAACCTTCATACAAATTACTTATGTATTGTGTTGTTTCAAATGGAATTGTGAGAGTAAAAGTCTTTGTCCAACTGATTGTGAGTGGAGTTAGTGAATAAGTTTAAAAAAAATTTGGTGCATCACCCTTTAAGTTTTTTTAGGATTTCCATTTCAGTATCCTTCTATCTCTTTCCTCAAAAAAGTTAGTAATTTTAGTTGATTTACCAGGGGAACCAACCCTCTTTGGAGATTCATTCTCATTATAAGCCACCCACAACCTAAGAATGTTTCCATGTTACATAGGATAGTTGAGTCTAATTCAACTAGGGTGCAATCCTCATTCATAACAATTATATCTATTTATCATCTAATTTTTGCACTCAATAGCTCTATGTCCAAATTTTTTGCATGCAAAACATTGTCTAGAGAAGGATCCAACATTATAATTCATTCTACTACATTCTATTGCCTTATGTCCAAATTTATTGCATGAAAAAAGCATACCATTAAAAGATGGGTACCTTTGAGCACTTGGTTGTCTGATAGGGGTTCTTCTAGTGTTGCTTCCTTGATTCCTGATTTATTTGCAATTTCCTTGAGTCTTCTCTTGATTTTCAACCTTGTTTGGGGTCTAGTTGGCCTTTGATATTTCACCTTCTTCAAGTCCCAAACCTCCATTATTTTTAGATGATTTCTGCCCTGCAATCAATTAATCAAGCATTGTAGAACTTATTTTGAATTTTTCCTCATGAATTCTTTCTTTTTCTAAATCTGACCTTAGATTTACCACTTCTTGTTCAAGTCTTGTACATTCATAGGTCTTGTTTTTTACCATTGCATTCAAACATTCCTCAATTTTTTCTTTTCTTCCACTTGCACTTTCAGTCCAATGATATATTCATTTGCTTGCCTCAATTGTTCATGGACTTCTCTATATCTTTCTCTGAATTTATTGATTTTTTCTCTCAATTTTTTGATGCATTCATTTTCCTCCTTGAGATTTTCCTTTGGATCTTTGTTTTTTCCTTCAACCTTGTCAAGATCTTCAAGAGCTGCTTTAAGTTCTTCTTTGTCAATCATGCATCCATCTTCTATGTATTCAATTGAAGAAATTTCTTTTGGAGGAGTAGGATAATTTCTATCAGCCATGTGTTCAACCTCTAAGATCTTCCTCAAGCTGTTAGGCTTCTTAGAAGGAACTGAGCTCTAATACCAATTGTTGAACACCCAGAATCTAAGAGGGGGTGAATCAATATTCCATTAAACCATTTGATCACAATCCATCTGATTAACAAAACACATCAAACAATAACAATGAATGAAAGCATGAAACAACCACAAGATCACATAACACATGAACACTAGTATTTTTATGTGGAAAACCCAAAAAGGGAAAAATCACAGTGAGGATTAGCTCACAATATATTATAAAAGGTTATAAGATATTACAAAGGCTCACTGCTAGGACACACTGTCTAATAAATCTCACAACAACATAAAGAAAGATAGATAGAAGGTAGAAATGGCCACACAACCAAGGTGTGAACTGATACAAGATGCACCTTGTGTTGAATTTAGTTCCTTTGAATCTTAATAAACTGAATCTATGCACTTCATCATATACAAAATATAAAACATTGCTCTGCTTTATAGTCACTCAATATTCATAATATCTCTACTATGTTTTTGATCATGTACATACAAATTTCACATATTCACAACTCCTTACCTTCTTACAACTTCAAAAATGTCTTACATATATACCCAATACATTCACATACATCAATTAGGTCATCCTAATTAGATGTATCCCTAAATTAAATGAAAATTTCCTTGTCGGCTCCACACTTGTACTGAAATCATCTTCAAGATTAAACCAAACATGCAACACTTGACTTAGGTCAACATAGACCTAAATTAGATATCACTAACATCCACAATACATATTTAATCACTGCAACACATGCCAAGCATTAGGTCAGTCAGGAATTATATCTAATTACAAAATATGCTAACTGATCAACATCAATGATCAATTTGATCACATAATCATGTGCCATATGGAATACAATGTACTGACACCTGTAAGCAATCTCCCAAAATTGTAAAGTTCGATTCTTATCATTAGAGGAATGCAAACTGATTTACTCATACCCAAATGCATTGTACATAGCCAAAACTATATGTCGAACTACTGTCACTTATATCTTTCAAACTATACATCCAAAGAAACTAAAATCTTGAACATAGATGCACATAATGGTCAGGAACAACATATTATCACCATATGAGTAGATATTATCATATGAGAAAATGTAGACCAAAATATCTGATCAAAGTATCTCCATTTGTTCATTGGATTAGTGTAGATATCAACAACCAATGTTGACATCAATGACAACACATTAATGGGATCCTTCTTCATTCTTTCAACAAGGATACCAAAATATAACCATTTAAATCAAAATAAAAACATAGCAGTAATAGATGTAAACCTCTCAAATTTAAAGTACATAAAATAAATCAATTATTTCTTAAAAAAGGGAATATACCCAAAGACACAAAAAAAGGGAATATGCCCAAAGACACACACCCTTTCATGTACCTCTCCAAACAAGTCCTTAGAACTAGTTCCATAGGCCAATACTAATTCACATGATAAGATAAGATAAAATTCAAAGAAATAATCTGATATTCAAGTGGGGAAAACCTCTCAAATCATCCACTTTTTGAGTAACCAAGAGTGAGGTACAAAATTATCCTATGCATACAACACCAAGAAATAAAATCTTAAAATAAAGGGAAACATTTTCATCAAGTCCATAATGGACTCATAACCATATCTAAGTGTAGGCTCCTTAGTATTTTTGTTAAAAAAAATCATAACAAGTAACCATTCCAACACAAATCTAAGCACAAGTGATATTTAGCCTCACCCAAATCTTTCTCATATCCATGACCATCTACCAATCAATCCATTCCAACTCAAATGTGCAACTTGAAAAATTATGAAGCTCCAAGAAAATAATGAATCCTCAAAACCAAAGAGAACTAACCAAAACATTGTCAAAATCTAATATCTTCTCAAAAGAAGATTGTATTCTCCAACAAACATATATTTCTCCCAAGAGAACTTACATCATTCCAAATCTCTAGCTTGTGATCAAGATTGCACCATGCTATAATAACATCCATTCTCTAAACCAAGGATTATCTGTCAAAAATGGAAAGTCATAAATCTAACATCTCACCAAAGTCTCTAAGAGTCCTCTATGGAAAACCAATATGCCAACACCTCTTCAAATAACATGAAGATCAAGCATCCTCCATCAATAGAACCAAATATTAAATAAATTTCATAACAACTTAAGGGTAGAATCCAAGAGCACCTTATAACACCAAAAACCTTTACAAAATGTCATCCATATTTTAATCAAATATTATCCATGGATCACTACACACTACAACAACTTAGAACCAATATAGTGAGATAAAGAAGATAGATCACACTATGTAACTACACAAAACTCCCACTAAATGTGACATTGAGCTATACATGGCATTATAACCAACATATTACCAAAACTCTACAAAAATTTAATAGATTTTCTCATGCACCATAGACTATTGCTACGTAATATAATGAACAACTATATGAATTACTCCTAAATATTTTATATATCTCACTACAATAAACATACCAATGTAACAAAGGTGACTAAGAATAAAGTCTTCCAAAAATAATCCAAATCAAAAAATTATAATATTTACACATATGTAACATCTCAAGGGAGATACATAATTAGTGTTTCACTCTCAAATAACTAAATAATAGATCAACAACACGTCAATATCATGAAAAATAGAGGTAACTAGGTATAAAATGTAGATTTCCAAGACTCAAAACACTAGGATCAATACTAGATCTAATTTTCCAAATAAATCTACATAAGAGTACCCATAGATCAATAAGTACCCACCAAGTAGCCCTATATTTTGTAATTATTTACATCAAGAAAACTCTAAGATTTTGAACATAATCTTTCAATAAATCAATAAACCATAGATTTTTGGTTAACATGTAAAACCTACAAAACCATATCTCTATAAATATAAAACCACTTAAACATCTAGATATTCACATAAATGAACAACATCAAATATTTCATCTAAAATAACGGAATATCATTTATCTACATACCTACAAATTTTAGAAATATGATAATTGGAAAAACCTACAAATAAACCAAGTTGTCCAAGATAAATTAGGTCATATAATGACCTACTCTAAAACTCACAATGAAACAAAGGAAATGAGTTGTCTAAAAGTGTACAAAATACAAAACATACTAGCTTCACAACCCACAAGAAACTAGTGATTACTAATCTAGTGTTTTCATGTAACAAGGGACTAAAACCATAGACCCAAAATAAGCACTCCATGGTAGGTGTTATCCCATGTTACCAAGGTGTCAAAATCACCCACCCAACATGAATACTCTTTCACTACGCATGACAACAAGGTAAAGGAACACAACCACCATGCAAGAGGATAGTCACATATTGTCAAATAGGAGCTCTAGGTCAACAAGTCATGTAAGGAGAAAACACATGATAAAATCCATGAAAAAAAAGATCCTCAACCATGATATTCCATCATCCACCATAGAACCCATTGGAAATATTCATCTGAGTTAGATATCATGGCTTCCAATCTCACCGATTTGCAAAAAATGTTTAAAACACAAAGCATCCATTGTAGTCCATAAGCCTCCAACAACTCCTTATGCAAATCTAGCTCTGATACCAAATATTTTGTGAAAAAAATAATCTCTAATATAATTTCTAATCATTAAGGCTCCTTTAAATCTATAATACCAATTGGTGAGATACAAGGCTTAGACTACTATAATATGAAAATTATATACAAATATGCAATTAAGCTACCTCAACCAATTTAAAATTCTTACAACTACCTTAAATTAACTTAAAACAATAAAAAGGAAGATAACATAACCATAAGATAACAACAACAAAGAGGCATAAATCAACAACATAAGAATGTAAGAAACTCCATTTGATCATCTCATAACACAAGATTTATGTGGAAAACCATTTTGAGAAAAAATCCATGAAGAAGAGAGACCAGGGATGTGTTATCTTCAAATGAAAGATTACAATGCATTCACTTCCATCACTCCTTTTTTATCGTCAATATGATGGAACTTGTGTAATGATATTTTCCTCACTCTCACACACTCCCTCAATTACCTAAAAACATAATTTTCTTACTAATTTATAGTTATACTTACTACTAACACCTTAAGAACCTCTTAAATAGTTTTTTCATCCCCTAAATGAGACATTCAAATTTATTTCACATACTAGCAACCCTCCTTAAAAATATACAAGCTTTCTTAACATAGACCAATGTATGTAATGACCAAATTACTAACCTACTCCATTTGGGAACCTAGTTTGTTGTTGGTTCCAAGGTGGTTAAAGAAATTTAATAACATCCCAAAATTGATTTTAAATATCAAAACAATTGCATGGGAAGTTGGACACCCAATACCACTATAAAAACCAAGACACTTTACCTTGATAAATAGTCGTTGGCTTCCAATAATTTTATTAATTCTTAATAAATAAAGGTTAACACTCTAGTAAAACTATGATGGTAAAAATAATTGCCACTATTAGTGAAACTTTCACCCCTTATGAGTTATTTATAGACAATATTAGGAGTGGTTATAAACACACACATTTACATAATATGAAGCATGATGAGGGGAATTTATATTCCATTTTATCTCATATTTTATTCATTTTGTTATATCATAATCCACACTTTTGTGCTCTATTTCCATATCATATCCTATCCCTTTTAATAATTCTATTGCATATGGTTAAATATAAGTAAGTAATATTTAGTATAGTTTTTAGGTAAAACATATGAAAATTAAATATTATATTGTATTTACTAACTTTTATTGTTAATTTAGCCTCAGAAAATAAATATTGTAGCATGCTATTGGAGGAGAAAATAGACTTCTTGTAGCCTGTGAATATACTTGTCAACAAATAATTTCAGTAGTTAATCTATTTTAAGTAATTATTTTTTGTGCTAAATATTAGTTATCTTGTTTTTTGATAATGGGAAAACAAGGTTTTGATGGGGCCCCAAAACCCAGTACATATGGTTTTGAAGGGATCCAAAACCCTATTCAAAGTGAGAAAGTTGCTAACAGAAAAAAATAAACATATCATCGATAGCCAAACAATAGCAGCCATCAAAGATAAACAAGACAACACAAGCTACAAACAACAAACAAGAAAGGAAATGGCCTTAAACCATAACAACCAGGTTATGATAGTAGTAACCACCTGAAACGGTCAGGAAACAATGCAGAAAAGTTGCAGCAAACCATCTACTCAGTATCAATGATACTAAGCCCAACAAATCCAACCTTCCCACCTCAATAGGGAAGCTAGAGAGCAACAAAAAATTGATAAGCATCCACCTCCTTGCAACTCCATTCCACTTGAAAATCCAACCTAGACTCCTCCTCAATAGGAGAGGGCTCCCCTCTAATGGAGAGGAAGAAAATGAAAGCCTTACCACCAAATCCAACCCTCTCCTGTACATATGAGCTCCAGCTCAATAGAAACAAGCAGTAAAGAAGAGAACTTCCTGCCAAGTCTACAACAACCAACTCCACCTCAAAAGGAGAGGGATCCACCTCAAAAGGAATAGTCTTCACCTCTATAGAAGACACTATCTATAGAACTTGGAAGAAAGAAAGAACTTTGATAGAAAGGACAGTCACTTCCTCCTTTGGCCTGAAAAGATACTGGAGCTTGAAAGAAGAAATAACCATCAACATTAAACACAACCACAATTGAGCCTTCAAAATAAACCATTGTAACAGCTCAACAACAATAACATCAACATTCTTAAGAAGCAAGTATAGTTGGGTATTCCAAAATAACCTTGAACTCCTCCCAACCAACAACACACTAACAAAAAGAAGGAAAAAAAAAACCCAAAGAAACCTTCAAAGAGACGGCTTGAAGAACAACCAAGTTTCTTCCCAAAGCAACAGCAAGGAAGGAAAGCCACCAAGCCAACATAGTATCAGAAGTAGATAAAACATTTAGCATGACCCCTCGATACAAACCAAGGCCTCCTCAAATGGTCCAGGACACTACTTAGAACAAGGTAGTCCCCACCACCAACTCGAAACAAATAGGGCAGAAATCCCCATGAAGCATCAAGGGAAAAACCCAAAGAGAAATTCCACACACTGAAAAACCAGAGAAAAACCTTCGGTAGAACAACCAAAGCCACAAAAATTCCATCCCCTCTGAGAGAGAAAACTTCACAGACCAAAGAGGGATTAGAAGAAAACACCATAAAGGCAAGAGAAAATGAGACAAGGTACCAACAACACCCCAAGAAACCCAGAGCAGGGCAGCAAGCGACCACTATCCACAAGGAACACCATGCCTAGAATAGAGCCAAAGATTCAAAAGGCACCAAAGGCAAGGCCACCAGAGAAGTATCACAAGAAACACTCCAAAAGAGGAGCCCACAACAAAGAGATGAGAAGCCAAAATCCAGGAAAGAAACACCCAAACCAAAAAGAAAAGGCTGATAGTAGAAAGCCACCTGCCACAAGCAACACAAGGGGCCTCAAAAATAAACCACTGCTAGTAAAGAAGAGACAACCACATGAACCCTTCAAGCAGCCACCTGACATCCAAAAGGAAGAACGCATAAACAAGGCCAATAGGAATGAAACAAACTGAGAGCAGGGCCCCAGAAAACACTGACACCTCTAGGAACAACCTCCCTAGAGAAAATGCCAAATATCCATCCTCCAAAAATGATGCCAGAGTAAAAAGAGCCATAGAAGCCAAAGATCCTTCTAGACCATCTGGATCTACATCAAAATCCTCACCATCTTCAATGTCATCCTTAGAGGAATTCAAAATTCCTCCCCCAAACCTCTTCCCACCCATTTGCTTCCTACCACTCCATCTGAAAATAAAATTTATAATATTAGTTATCTTGTTATAAAAAATAGTGACTTATTTTTATACTCATATGACATGAGATATTATGTATTATTTGTTGCTAGAACTAATAAAATTTTGATGGACGAGACCAAAAAAATAGCTATTTAATGGCAAAACAAACTCCTATATTTATGGCTAGTTTTATTCCAACCCACAAGCCATAAGAGATGGAAAGAGAATAGGAGAAAATGCTATAAAAAAGAGCTATAAAAATGTTTAAAAGGGGAGATAAACATATGAATAATGTTGGAAATATAGTGCAGCAACAATGTAATAGTGTAGCCAATACTGACATAGTATGATGGTCAAGTTGTCATAGTGTTGTTCTGGCCATCAAGGTTCAAACCCCACTAGGGTGTAATTGTTGAATGTTTAAATTAGGGATGAGGTCTCCCATTTGTGAACTCATTGGTTCATAGCTCTAGGTCAAAAGAATTTATCCCTTAAAATAATAACAATGTAATAGTGTAGGAAAAAATTGCAGAAAATAATGTAATAGTTTTCATGAAAATATAATATATGCAGCAGATTTTTTGAGGAGTAATTAGCATTTCTATAGTCACCTCATGGAATGGGAGGAGGGCCCACTCCTAGGAAATGATGGTGATATTATTTTTATTTTCTTTATTTTGAATAACTTATGTTATCATTTTATTTTAGTATTGTGTGATTAAATTATAAATTGTAGAGTTTGTTTTTGATGTATGAAGAGCATATTTTAGATTTATTTAATTATTTATTTTTTTATGATAAATCAATTTAAATTATTTTTGGTAGCAGGTTGTTTCCATAGAATACATTTTTAGCAATCTACACAGTTCCTATACCAGCCTGCATAATTTTTATAGCAGATTTCAATAGAGTTCTTGTAGCAAAATTGTTTTGAATTTTTGTAACAAATTTAAAAGAATTATTTTGTTTTTATTAGAATAGTTGCATTTCATCTACACTCATTTCACTACCTAAATACCTTGCACATATAGACACGATTCCTTTCACAATTTTATGCCCTCGACTTGAGACTTAGACCAAACAAAATTTAGTTCTTAAATATTAAATCTATCTCATTATTTACCCCAATTTTGGCCTATCATTTTAGCGTCGTTGTTGGGGAAAGGTGGTAAAGGCCTATTAGTGTGGTGAAATGAGTTAGGACCAATGGGTTTAGAATAAATCTTGCATAATTTTTTACCTTTCCTAGGTGATTAGTCCTAATTTGCATTGTTTTAAATATTATAGATGCATGATTAGAGTTTGTAGGTAAATCTTATAACATAAAACTATTTATATCAACACCACTTGTTGTGAGTTAAATAATAGACAAGAAGTAAGTTTGAAGAAACAACACAAAAACATAAAAAAATGAAGCATTTGCAAGGTAGTCCAAACACAAATTTTTAAGAAAAATACATCAAAAATGAAGAATTTAAAGGCTGGAAAAGAATAAAAATGTGCTTGGCCACCCCTAGACCCCCGCTTTCAAATTTAAAAATCAAAGAAGAAATTGGTGGGGAAATCACATTGGCACAAAGTGATATTTTTTCTCCACTCTACCCAATGAATACAACTTAGATTATCCTGATCTTCCATTCTGTTGTGACCTTTTTCACACATCGCCCCATTGCAAATGGGGACCCCTACTTTTGGCTTTGCTTTTCGGTCATTTTGTCGTTGTCTCTCTTTTCTACTGTCTGTCTTTCGGATGTGCCCGCCGTTGAACCTTAACGTGAAATTTTGGCTGAGTCTAAAAATTAGGGTTTTGAACTTTCCGGCCAATTTGAGGTCAAGTGAGGTAAATAGATTGAAAATAAAGACTAACACTATTGTCAGTGTGCTTCTAGCAGGCTTTCACTAAAATTTCATCAGATTCTGACAACTTACTATTTTTAGTAAGTGTGTAATTCCGGGCATTCCGTAGCACTTTTGAAGTTTCAATCATCACACTGCATTCAAAACATGTCAAGTTACTCGCATGCAAAATTTGAGCTAAAACGGGCAACTTGCTATTTTTAGCAGTTCAGCGTCCGGAGCAGATTTCAGGGCTTAGACGCAGAGTTTTTCTCTACATGTCTGCATATTCCTTCTGGGTTTTTCGAGACCTTCGCAATGGTATAACATGCAAAGCAAGATAACGACTTTCAGAATTCAGTCTTCTGAGGCTATTTTTAGGGTTTGCATGTCAGGGTTTTCTTTGCATGTCAGGTGATTCTTTGTGGGTTTTTCGAGACCTACGCATTGGTGTGACATGCAAAGCAGGATAATCACTTATTCAGCAACTTGCTATTTTTAGTAGATGCATTTCGGCGACCGCCTCCCAGCACTTCAGAATCACAAATTGATCGCGATGCAACAGAAACGAGGAAAAACGGAGGTCATTTGATACGCATGCAAGACCAATTAGGGTTTCTAGCTTCGGGACCCAAAAAGAGGCGTAAAAATTCAGAATTTTTGAAAACCGATGTATACCACCGCGATCAGCATCTCTCAAGCTATCTGCTGATAAAATTTGAAGGCAAACGGAACACTTACTATTTATAGTAAGTCATTCCAGAAACAGGCTAAAAATAGAAAGTCAGCATCAGGCGCCGATGTCAGCAGGCAGGTCATGTGGTGAGGAGCGCGTCATTCGAATTTCAAGTCGAACGGAGTTGTGGAAGTCTCAGAAGCAAGCAGTTACTATAAATAGTAAACCACCTCCAGAAACATGCCAAAAATAGCAGGTCAACGCAAGGCATCAGCAGGTACAGGTCAAGCAGGTGATAAAGACCCCATGGCGCAAATTTCAAGATGAACGGAGTTGTAGAGAACAGAAAATCAGACACTTACTATTTTTAGCAGGCCTACGCAGAAGAATTAGGGTTTCCTAACATCAAGAGTAGAACACGACAGCCATGCAAATGTAGAATCCAGCCACGATCACCACACTTCGGGCATTCAGCACATGAAATTTGAGCTTATTCTGAACATTTACTATTTTTAGCAGGTTGCTAAAAATAGCAAAGGCATACATATATCAGGCATCAGTAGCACAAACACATCCTGAGGTTCAGAACAAAGTAAAATCCACCTTTTTGGAGCTTGGAATTAGCTTGAAGTGCAAAATTGAAAAACTTTCTAAAAATAGCAAATTAGGGTTAGCATGATCGAGTCACCCTAAATCTGGCAAAGGACAAGAAATCCACCAATTTTGATATTTTTTTAGGTCCAGCATCAAATCTTGCTTTAAAAGGCCAAGGGCAAATCAAAATTCTTGAAGTGTTTGAAGAATGAAAGCGTAACCCTCCATTTGCGCCCTCAAGCTGGCATGAGTCTCGAAAATTTTCTAAGGAGAAATGAAAGCTCCACTAGTAAAATGTGCCCTTGCAAGCTTGGAGGAGGTTGAAAATTTCTTAAAGTGTGTGAAGTTGGAAGTTGGCATAAAGAAATGCACCCTTGAGGCCAAAAATATTCTAAGTGCTCGAAATTTGAAGTCCAGCTAGTGATTTGCGCCCTACCTTGAAGAGGATGATGGAAAAGTTTCTAAGGCACTCAAAATTGGAAGCACCATGGGTCAAATGCGCCCCTCTTTGAAGAGACTTCAAAATTGTCTAAGTGTCAAATTGGATGCTCAGCATATGATTTGCGCCCTTGAAGTTCAAGACTTGGATTTTGACTAAGTGATGAAACTTGATGCTCCCTAGGCTATTTGCGCCCTTGAGCTTTAAGGATAGGAATTTGTCTAAATCTCCAAGTGTCGAAAATGGAAGTCCATGGGTCCAAATGCGCCCAAGATGGAGATGGCCAGAGAAAGAATGAATTTTCCTAAGGCGTTAAAATTTGAAGCTCACAAGCCCAAATGCGCCCAAGAGGTTGAAAATTGATAAAGAAATCTTCTAAGTGTCAAAATTGGAAGCTCAGGGTATGATTTGCGCCTGGCTAGGAAAAGGTTGAAAATATATTCCAAGTCTTTTAAATCTGAAAGTCAAACCTCCTATATGCGCCTGGACTTGCCTGTGGGGGGCCTTGAAAAATACCAAGTTCCAACACTTGATGTAGAAGACCTCATTTGCGCCCTTGGAAAGAGATGATGATGAATAAAATGTTAAGTGTTCAAAATTGAAAGTGCAACCTCCTAAATGCGCCCAAGGTAATGTGCAGTAGTTGAGAAATTTTCTAAGTGTTGCAAAATGGAAGTGCAAGGTATGAAATGCGCCCAGCAAGGAGGTGACTTAGAAAATTTTCTAGGTGTGAAAAATTTGAAGTAGAGAGGTCCAAATGCGCCCTTGGGAAAGGATGAAAACAAGTTGGTGAATTTGACCAAGTGATGGAAAATGAGACTTCAAGGGGCTAAATACGCCTAAGTCATGGGGGAAAGTCCTTGAAATTTTCTAAGTTATGAAAACTAGAAGCTTGCCTAGCCATATGCGCCCTCAAGGTATTAGAAGGCAAGTGGAGATTCCAAGGCATGATACATGCAAAGTGAAAGATTCCAAGGCGTTGAGCTAGAAAATATGCTAAGTATGGAAAATTTGAACCTCACCCCCTTGACTGCGCCTTTGATTTGTGGAGAGATAAAAATATTCTATGTAAAACTTGAAGTGTGACCCTCTATTTGTGCCTAGACTTGAAGGGATAAAGTTACCTGAAGCACGAATGAAGTTGCCAGTGGAAAAGTCAGAGAGTGTCGGCTTCATAGGGTTGATGAATATTTTCAAGTCAGAGCAAGGAAATGCACCTGGAGTTGAAGAAATGGATTAAATTTTGTTGAAAATTAATTTTCTAAGGTTCAAAATTCAAAGAATTAAATGAACCCGTTCGTTGCATACCCATGAATTTGATGCGCTCTAAGGAAAATTTTCTTCTGGGTATTTAAGATCTTCGATGAGAGGAGGGTTTTAAAGTCTTCTACACTTTGTTGAGGCCTTCAGGGTGGAGAATTCTGACGGGCACAGGATTGATGGGTTTTCCTAAGGGAAAATTTAAAAAATTTCTAAGGAAAAGTGAAGAAAATGTGTTTTCAAGGTAAAATACTCCAAACGATGAATTTGAAAGGAACTTCCTAGGTGAATTTGCTCAAGTTCTTCATGAAGATAATTTTCCTGAGCCAGAGATGAATGAGATCAAAGTTGCGAGCACCTCAGCTGGAAAAGTAAAGGGGAATACAGTTGAAGTCAAGATGTTGGAAAATCATGAAGAAAGCAAAGTTGTGCTAGAGGAAAACGATGAACCCTTGGAGATCAATACTTGAAAATCTTGGTAAGTAAGTTGAGTTTATATTAAGAAGTGTTCTAATACTCTTCTCCTTGCTTGTTTTGCAGGATGCACGTGGAGGCCAGAGCACGATGACTTGAAGCGGTGAAGCACGATGATATTGCAACCTTCGGAGGAAGACAAAGTTATGAGTTTCACATGATGGATGAAAGCTGCGAAAAATGGCTAAGTGTTGAGACTTAGCGACAAAGAAAGAGCGTTTTCAAAACTCAAGATGGAGAAAAGAGTGGAAGTTCGAGCAAGGTCGAAGAACAACATCAAGAAGAAGATCAAGAGCAGTTGAACTCCAGATTCTATCAAATTTTATCATTCGAGGAAGCAATCTTAGAGACCTTTTACCCTCCTCCAAGCGATCAAATATAATTGGTCAATAATATAACAAATGGTAACACAGAATGCAGATCTACAAAAAGGGAATCTTCAGAGGATGTGCTGTCAATTTCTCATTTATTGCCCCTACTCACCATACATGTTTTAGGGCTTAATCTTGTTTAGGCCGAGGTGGCAATGACTGGGCCAATATCCCAACTGATTGTAATCTGAGCCGTCCGTTGGACTTGGCTAGCTATAAAAGGGGGAGTCCCCCTTCATTTGTACATTCATGAGACAGTAGACAGTAGAGAAGATTAGAATAGACATAGAGTAGAGGGACAACTTAGAAGTAGTTTAGTATAGATTGATAGTGTAGCTTGAAGAAGAGGGAAAGTTTTCCCTTTGAAAACTTTGTAAGAAATTGTTGTGAACACTCTCTCAATAAAAGAGTTTTTCATTGATGGTGAATTTCGTTTTTGTTGTGAGTAGCTAGCAAGGTTTCTTCGTCCTTCCGATTCAAATGGTAGTGTAAAATAGTTCAAAGTAGTATAATTTTCATTCCATGCAAGTAGATGTTAGCTGTGGAATGTGGTGTTTGATCTAAGCAACTTCGTCTATCCATACCACTAGTGTATTTGCTGATGGTGAATGCGCCTTGTGTGGTCGACTGGAATATCATGTACTTAACTTCAATCACAGCTTGAATAATGGTATGCGTCGTTGTGATGGTATCTTTATGTCAAATGGTGGTTTGAACATCTTAAATATCTCCCTTGAAGATTTCAATTACCTGCGGAAGTCAGTCTGGCGGCAAAAGCAAAGTCCGGTAGGAAGTTTGCTGAATATATCTGCATTCACGCCTAGAGTAGATTTTTTAGAATCTCTTAAACCTGCACCATTTCAATTCAGTACTTTTTGGTTAGAATAGGTAACTCGCGCTTCATAGACAAATCTTTCGAGCATTTGAATTCCTTTCTCCGCTGCTGAACAATTCCGTAAGTCCCCTTGAAATACCAGCAAATCACATCGAGCCAAACTGAGCCTATTCGCACTGAAAGAACCTTGGAGTTGAATGCACGAACTTTCTTGCAATCTTAGCGTGTGGAATACTTTGATCAAGAGAGAATAGGGAAGCCGCTGATGCATTTTTATTCGCCAAGCAGCGGTCGGAAAACACATCAAATGTAATTGGCGCCAGAGGGAGTAACAGAAGCCTAATTGTTCCAGAAGCTGGAAGGAACCAATATGAGCTTTGAAGTTCCAAATCGGAATATGTTAGATCTCTCTTATGTCAAAAAAATCCAAAAAAAGTGAAAAGTTGAAAAATTCAAAAAAATCAAAAAATGGAAAATCAAAAAAGAGATTTCTCAATGGATGGGCATATTTCTTGCCTCAAGACAGTCTTGTGGATATTGCTCAGATTCATGAAAGATTGAATGCACGGTGGCCTGAGAATTTGTCTAAGTTTGCTTTGCCAGGAAGATGTCGAATTCATGAGACCTCCCAACATGAAGAAATCAGTTGCCTAACATTCCTCTCAAGGATAGAGCTTGTTCTCCAAGGGAAAATTTTCTTTTGGGATGTCCCCAAGCCAAGAATATTGGATGTAGAACCTGATGATTATAGCCTTCCAGAAGTTGTGGATGAAGCCTTCGCAAGATTCATACTTAGGATCCAAAATCAGTTGGAACTTGGCAATGTTTGCTTGAAAGGTGTTTTGCTCCCTCGTTGGTGCCGGATTCACAACGCACCTCATCCAGAGTTCACTTGCACAACGTGTGAACTAGCCATCAACTTCGCCAGAAGTCACCTCGGATTACCAGTGCTACCATATGGATTCTTCAAAGATAAAGGATGGATTGAATATGCCACACAAACATTTTCAGCACCAAATGAAGGTGATACCCCAACACCATCCAACAACAAAGAGAAGAGGTCACAACAAGATGAAGCGATCCAGCTTAGGGAGCAAGCAGATGAAAATTGTTCCTACATCATGTTAGAACAAGAGGCTATTGGAGCAAAGGTCAAAGATGCAATAGGATATATCCAAGGAAGAGAAACTACCCATGGCAACTATCAGCATACGGAAGTGAATGAATGTACTAGGTTGCAAGTTATTGAAGATCATCAAGAACCAAGAACGAAGGACTTAGCTCAAAGTACGGATGGTGTGAGAAATTTTCAATGTTCATTCTCTCAAGGAGGAGGATGTGAAGAGGGAAGATATTTTGGTACGCTCCAAGAAGGAACGCTCCTTGATGAAAAGGTTCAGCCATGCATGAACAAGATGGAAGAAATGGTAAGCAACTTAAGGCAAGATGATGTGTTTGACGATCAATGGGCTACCAAGATGGAGGAAAAATATGAAAGGCACTTCGCATCAGCACTTGATCCATTATTCACAGTCATGGAAGAGTTGCTTGATGAAATTGAAACAAATGAAATACTGCTTGATAAAAAGATGGAAAGTGAAGAGCAATTCGAGTTGGGGCTTGAGCCGTTGTTAGGTATTCAAAAGGAGCCGGCAAATGAAATGATCCAAATTTCCAAATTCCCTCTTGAATTGATTCCCCGCCCCACTCCTCCCAGTTTGGATCATCCACACGTTTTAGATGCAAGAGGCTTGGTTCACCATCAACTTCGACCTCCTGATGAAGCAATGGATGACAGAAAAGAATGCATGCCAGGAAATGAAGACCCCCAGGTTGTATCTTTCCCTACTATTGCCTACCAAGAATATCATTTTGATTATGGAGATTTTGGAAAGACGACTTGTTTATGGATTAATCATGGTTCAGATGAGTTACCTCAATTGCTAATCTTTCCTGAAGTTTTACTTGAGTTTGAGATTTGTATTGTGAAAGATTACTTTTCTGAGTTTAAGGATAAATTTGCTAGGTTCCGCACTATCACTGTTGCTCTGTCACTGCTGAATGTCCTGAGAAATCATGCTAGGAGTTGTATGTACTCGGGTCTTTCGATTGTGGTTCGTTTAAAATTTTTGTTTTTGTTTAGATTAGTTGTCTTGCTTTCGTAGTTTAGTTCGCTTTCAATAAAAGGGGATCTCATTTGTGAAGGGGATGTTGTGTTGTTTTCGCCATACTCTAGTACAATGTTGATGTAATGTTAGTCCATTTCTTGGACAGTCATTCAGGAAGTGCTTTAGAATCCGAGGTGGTTCTTTCAAGTCTTATCATTTGGTTAGGATTTATACTTGACTCGGAAGGGAATCATCTATTGTGTCTTGACACCAAGTCTCATGATTGCTATATTTTACTCACATAATTAATTGCTCTGAGTCATTTTGGTTTCTTGGGAAAGGTCTTGGCAAGTGAAAATTTTACATCTTGCTTCAGCGCCACTACAATTCTCAAACCCATTGGAGGCTTCATTGCCTGCCAGCCAATTGAGGAATTGACGGAGAAATCAAAAGAAGAAAAGAAAATGTGCTTAAAAGAAATATCTGAAAAAAAAGAAAGAAAATGAAAGAAAAATATTATGAAATATTGGTTCTGGGAACATACGAGTAACTCCACCGGGGCTATGGACGCCCGGCCGGCAGTGGAGCAATATTCGTGAGAATAGTAGCGACAACCTCGTCGGGGCTATGGACGCCTGACTGGCAGCGGGGCAATGTCCAGGATGCTTTTGAAGTCAAGCTATTTATATAACTTGCTACGACGGATCCTAGGAGCTTCAACGGTCTTTTGAGCTAGGAATAAAATGCATATGCACACATTTTTAATCAAGAGATGAGGTGCCTTGATCCAATTTAGGATTCCTCTTCCCTTTTAAGTATATCCCTTAGTCAGTTGATGGGTTTGAAAGAATTCTCCAAGGGTTTTGAGTATGGAATGGGTTTTGTCTTTGAAATGTTCAGGAACATTTATTCAGGTTGGGGCTAATGTTGTGACCTTTTTCACACATCACCCCATTGCAAATGGGGACCCCCTACTTTTGGCTTTGCTTTTCGGTCATTTTGTCGTTGTCTCTCTTTTCTGCTGTCTGTCTTTCCGGGATGTGCCCACTGTTGAACCTTAACGTGAAATTTTGGCTGAATCTAAAAATTAGGGTTTTGAACTTTTCGGCCAATTTGAGGTCAAGTGAGGTAAATAGATTGAAAATAAAACTAACACTATTGTCAGTGTGCTTCTAGCAGGCTTTCACTAAAATTTCATCAGATTCTGACAACTTACTATTTTTAGTAAGTGTGTAATTTCGGGCATTCCGTCAGCACTTTTGAAGTTTCAATCGTCACACTGCATTCAAAACATGTCAAGTTACTCGCATGCAAAATTTGAGCTAAAACGGGAAACTTGCTATTTTTAGCAGTTCAGTTTCCGGAGCAGATTTCAGGGCTTAGACGCAAAGTTTTTTCTCTACATGTCTGCATATTCCTTCTGGGTTTTTCGAGACCTTCGCGATGGTATAACATGCAAAGCAAGATAACGACTTTCAGAATTCAATCTTCTGAGGCTATTTTTAGGGTTTGCATGTCAGGGTTTTCTTTGCATGTCAGGTGATTCTTTGTGGGTTTTTCGAGACCTACGCATTGGTGTGACATGCAAAGCAGGATAATCACTTATTCAGCAACTTGCTATTTTTAGTAGATGCATTTCGGCGACCGCCTCCCAGCACTTCAAAATCACAAATTGATCGCGATGCAACAGAAACGAGGAAAAACGGAGGTCATTTGATACGCATGCAAGACCAATTAGGGTTTCTAGCTTCGGGACCCAAAAAGAGGCGTAAAAATTCAGAATTTTTGAAAACCGATGTATACCACCGCGATCAGCATCTCTCAAGCTATCTGCTGATAAAATTTGAAGGCAAACGGAACACTTACTATTTATAGTAAGTCATTCCAGAAACAGGCTAAAAATAGAAAGTCACATTAGGCGCCGTGTCGCATGTGGGCCATGTGTCATTCGAATTTCAAGTCGAACGGAGTTGTGGAAGTCTCAGAAGCAAGCAGTTACTATAATAGTAAACCACCTCCAGAAACATGCCAAAAATAGCAAACAAGGCATCAGCAGGTACAGGTCAAGCAGGTGATAAAGACCCCATGGCGCAAATTTCAAGATGAACGGAGTTGTAGAGAACAGAAAATCAGACACTTACTATTTTTAGCAGGCCTACGCAGAAGAATTAGGGTTTCCTAACATCAAGGGCAGAACACGACAGCCATGCAAATGTAGAATCCAGCCACGATCACCACACTTCGGGCATTCAGCACATGAAATTTGAGCTTATTCTGAACATTTACTATTTTTAGCAGGTTGCTAAAAATAGCAGAGGCATACGGATATCAGGCATCAGTAGCACAAACACATCCTGAGGTTCAGAACAAAGTAAAATCCAGCCTTTTTGGAGCTTGGAATAGCTTGAAGTGCAAAATTGAAAAACTTTCTAAAAATAGCAAATTAGGGTTAGCATGATCGAGTCACCCTAAATCCGGCAAAGGACAAGAAATCCACCAAGTTTGATATTTTTTCAGGTCCAGCATCAAATCTTGCTTTAAAAGGCCAAGGACAGATCAAAATTCTTGAAGTGTTTGAAGAATGAAAGCGTAACCCTCCATTTGCGCCCTCAAGCTGGCATGAGTCTCGAAAATTTTCTAAGGAGAAATGAAAGCTCCACTAGTAAAATGCGCCCTTGCAAGCTTGGAGGAGGTTGAAAATTTCTTAAAGTGTGTGAAGCTGGAAGTTGGCATAAAGAAATGCGCCCTTGAGGCCAAAAATATTCTAAGTGCTCGAAATTTGAAGTCCAGCTAGTGATTTGCGCCCTACCTTGAAGAGGATGATGGAAAAGTTTCTAAGGCACTGGAAGCACCATGGGTCAAATGCGCCTCTTTGAAGAGACTTCAAAATTGTCTAAGTGTCAAATTGGATGCTCATGTGATTTGCGCCCTTGAAGTTCAAGACTTGGATTTTGACTAAGTGATGAAACTTGATGCTCCCTAGGCTATTTGCGCCCTTGAGCTTTAAGGATAGGAATTTGTCTAAATCTCTAAGTGTCGAAAATGGAAGTCCATGGGTCCAAATGCGCCCAAGATGGAGATGGCCAGAGAAAGAATGAATTTTCCTAAGGCGTTAAAATTTGAAGCTCACAAGCCCAAATGCGCCCAAGAGGTTGAAAATTGATAAAGAAATCTTCTAAGTGTCAAAATTGGAAGCTCAGGGTATGATTTGCGCCTGGCTAGGAAAAGGTTGAAAATATATTCCAAGTCTTTTAAATCTGAAAGTCAAACCTCCTATATGCGCCTGGACTTGCCTGTGGGGGGCCTTGAAAAATACCAAGTTCCAACACTTGATGTAGAAGACCTCATTTGCGCCCTTGGAAAGAGATGATGATGAATAAAATGTTAAGTGTTCAAAATTGAAAGTGCAACCTCCTAAATGCGCCCAAGGTAATGTGCAATAGTTGAGAAATTTTCTAAGTGTTGCAAAATGGAAGTGCAAGGTATGAAATGCGCCCAGCAAGGAGGTGACTTAGAAAATTTTCTAGGTGTGAAAAATTTGAAGTAGAGAGGTCCAAATGCGCCCTTGGGAAAGGATGAAAACAAGTTGGTGAATTTGATCAAGTGATGGAAAATGAGACTTCAAGGGGCTAAATACGCCTAAGTCATGGGGGAAAGTCCTTGAAATTTTCTAAGTTATGAAAACTAGAAGCTTGCCTAGCCATATGCGCCCTCAAGGTATTAGAAGGCAAGTGGAGATTCCAAGGCGTGATACATGCAAAGTGAAAGATTCCAAGGCGTTGAGCTAGAAAATATGCTAAGTATGGAAAATTTGAACCTCACCCCCCTTGACTGTGCCTTTGATTTGTGGAGAGATAAAAATATTCTAAGTATGTAAAACTTGAAGTGTGACCCTCTATTTGCGCCTAGACTTGAAGGGATAAAGTTACCTGAAGCACGAATGAAGTTGCCAGTGGAAAAGTCAGAGAGTGTCGGCTTCACAGGGTTGATGAATATTTTCAAGTCAGAGCAAAGAAATACGCTCAAGGGTGAAGAAATGAAATAAATTTGATGAGAAATCATTTTTTTCTAAGGTTCAAAAATTCAAAAATTAAATGAACCCGTTCGTTGCGTACCCATGAATTTGATGCGTTCTGAGGAAAATTTTCTTCTGGGTATTTAAGATCTTCGACGAGAGGAGGGTTTTAAAGTCTTCTACACTTTGTCGAGGCCTTCAGGGTGGAGAATTCTGACGGGCACAGGATTGATGAGTTTTCCTAAGGGAAAATTTAAAAATTTTCTAAGGCAAAGTGAAGAAAATGTGTTTTCAAGGTAAAATACTCCAGACGATGAATTTGAAAGGAACTGCCTAGGTGAATTTGCTCAAGTTCTTCATGAAGATAATTTTCCTGAGCCAGAGATGAATGAGATCAAAGTTGCGAGCACCTCAGCTGGAAAAGTAAAGGGGAATACAGTTGAAGTCAAGATGTTGGAAAATCATGAAGAAAGCAAAGTTGTGCTAGAGGAAAACGATGAATCCTTGGAGATCAATACTTGAAAATCTTGGTAAGTAAGTTGAGTTTATATTAAGAAGTGTTCTAATACTCTTCTCCTTGCTTGTTTTGCAGGATGCACGTGGAGGCCAAAGCACGATGACTTGAAGCGGTGAAGCACGATGATATTGCAACCTTCAGAGGAAGACAAAGTTATGAGTTTCACATGATGGATGAAAGTTGCGAAAAATGGCTAAGTGTTGAGACTTAGCGACAAAGAAGGAGTGTTTTCAAAAACTCAAGATGGAGAAAGAGTGGAAGTTCGAGCAAGGTCGAAGAGCAACGTCAAGAAGAAGACCAAGGGCAGTTGAACTCCAGATTCTACCAAATTTTATTATCTGAGGAGGCAATCTTAGAGACTCTTTTACCCTCCTCCAAGCGATCAACAGAATTGGCTGAACGGAACAGTAAGTGTGAACAAAGGTCAACAAAAGAATCTTCTTCTGAAATTAATTGCTCCACTTCCACCAGGCGGATTTTAGGCGAATCTTGTTTAGGTCAGGTAGCCATCCGTATCCAGTGATTAAATCGAGCATTCATTTGACTTGGCTAGCTATATAAGGAGTCCCCTTCATTTTGTACTCATGAGACAGAATTAGAGTAGAAGGAATAGAGAGACTTAGAAGTAGCTTAGTATAGATGGATAGTGTAGTTTGAAGAAGAGGGAAAGTTTTCCCTTTGAAAACTTTGTAAGAAATTGTTGTGAACACTCTCTCAATAAAAGAGTTTTTCATTGATGGTGAATTTCATCTTTGTTGTGAGTAGCTAGCAAGGTTTCTTCGTCCTTCCGATTCAAATGTAGCGTAAAATAGTTCAAAATAGTAATAATTTTCATTCCATGCAAGTAGATGTTAGTTGTGGAATGTGGTGTTTGATCTAAGCAACTTCGTCTATCCACACCACTAGTGTATTTGCTGATGGTGAATGCGCCTTGTGTGGTCAACTGGAATATCATGTACTTAACTTCAATCACAGTTTGAATAATGGTATGCGTCGTTGTGATGGTATCTTTATGTCAAGTGGTGGTTTGAACATCTTTAGTCATCTCCCTTGAAGATTGCACCGACTCCGTGGAAGTTGTTCGATGCGAGGCAAAGCGAAGTCCGGTTAGAAGTTTGCTGAATTTGAGCCCATATCTCACGCCTTAGAGTAGATTAGAATCTTCTTAAACCTGCACCATTTCAATTCAGTACTTTTTGGTTAGAATAGGTAACTCGCGCTTCATGGACAACTCTTTCGAGCATTTGAATTCCTTTCTCCGCTGCTGAACAATTCCGTAAGTCCCCTTGAAATACCAGCAAAATCACATCGAGCCAAACTGAGCCTATTCGCACTAAAAGAACCTTGGAGTTGAATGCACGAACTTTCTTGCAATCTTAGCGTGTGGAATACTTTGATCAAGAGAGAATAGGGTAGCCGTTGGCGACTTTATTTTGCGTTGGTGCAATCACGAAAAACACATCAACAATAACCATTATCACAAACATCTAAAAATGTTATTCCCCTTGGGTAAGAACAAATAATTCAAGAATTTTTAGAGAGACAATGGATTTTTTAAAAGGAACTAATAGATGAAGATTTGACCATTTTTTGTTCTAATTCTTGCAGGGAGGAAGCTAAGTGTATATGCCAAGTTGCTCAAGAAAATGAAGAAGGCATTGTTAGACACATAAGACAACTAAGAGGGGGGTGAATCAATTGTACATTAAAACCATCAAACCCTCATTAATCCTTAAACCCTTATTAGCCTTCAAATTATTATTAGGCATCAATAGAAAGTAAACATATGAAACATCAACACAATAAAAGTCATACACCATAGAATACTAGATTTATGTGGAAAACCCTAATTAGGGAAAACCACAGTGAGGATTAGCTTATATATATAAATAACAACACCGAATACAATAGGATCAATGCTAGAATGACTCACTCCTCAAAAGAAAATAAAGGCTCACTACCCAAAGGACTCACTATTCAAAATAGAAGAGAATAGAAGAAGACTATTTCAAGGAGTTTCACTGCCTTAGAGCAATAGGAAGATTCGCCACAACAACTTCCACACCATCTACAACCTTTAGCTCACTACCTCTAGCAACTTTAGCCATACTGAAATGTAGACACATTTTTCTCACTACATTTGGTAGCCTTCGACATTTAAGCTCACACTAAGATCACCACACTTGATCAAAATCACATATTTTTGCAACACAACACTGACACAAATCTCCAATAATTAACCTTGCTTATATATCCTCCATGACCTCAAATAATCTTGTTTAGGTTGGCCTCAATGAAACATATGCACCTCAAACATGCAACTAATAAATAGGTCAGCACCAAACACTTCCACGATGGAAAGAAGTGAAGGTATACCATGCTAAGGTTCAACCAAGACCCAAATCTACACCAAAACGCTTCACCACACTTCCAAAAACAACAAACAACTTCTACAATTAGCGTTAGCATGATAGGTCAGCCAAAATTGCACTAACACTAACAAGCAAACACATACATGCCTCTCTAGGTCTGAAAACATGTTGACCTCATAGAAACACTCCACAAAATCCAGGAATATTTAACACCATCAAAAACATTCAGTAACACTATCAAAACCACCTAAAATTGAGAACAGTATCATCCTATGCAACCAACAACACTTCCACAGGCATACAACTTACTAACCAACCTTGCAGAACACCTAAACACTCAACACTCCAAGGGAAGGTAGGTATAGAAAATATTAGCATGTTACAAAATCCATAATACAAGAAACCTCAACATAGAGAAATGTGGAGCAATTCCATTTCTCCCAAACAAGCTTCTTCATAGGAAACACACTGCCTAACACATCTTCTATTGTCACACAATCTAGAACCTGAAACTCTAGATATAACACCTTTGAACACCTTTGGTAATCACTTACAAACCCCACAAATACATATCTTCAACTATGAAGAAATGTGGAGCACAATACAAAACACACCTTTGTCACCTTGTACACCCTTTATATTAATTTTCTCAAAAGCACTTGGAAACCAAGTGAACTAGTTGCATCAACAACACCTAATTAGAACCATAACTCCTTCACAACATGACCACTCTAGAGATTGCAACAATATCCCCATCTACAACACCAAAAATATCCCATCTATAACACTTGTTCAATCACCACACTAAAGGTTGACATAAGTTGACATCAATGATAACACTAAAGACAGCATAGTGCAACACTCTCCTTGTTAACATCAATGAAAAAAATGCAAAAATTTCAAACAATCTCCCCTTTTTCATTGATGGAAATAACTCTGAAAACCATCAAAAAGAAAAGAAAACCTTCAATGGCAACACCAGCTCATAAAAGCAACCCTGCACCAAGAAGCACTTAAGCAACACTCCCCCTTACTAGAACACTTCTTACTTTCTTCTTTAGGCGTCACTCTCCCCCTATGTTTTCCAAAATTTTCTCTCCCTCATTTTTTTAGACTACACTCTCTCCCCCTTTGACATCAATGGCAAAGGGAAACACTTTCATACTTCACTTCAGGAAAAAACTACAAGCATCTCTCTCTCACTTTCTTTCCACTACTCTTTCTCTACTAATTTCTCTTTACTTCTCTCTTTCCCTTAGGGGCACAAGATATGCTCCCCTGACTGCACCAACTACGGACACCACTACCTACTCCCCCTGAGAGGTAGCCTTCATTAATCCAAGACCAAGAATGTATCTTAAATAGCCCACCTGGATAGATGCACCAACATATGCATCTTGTTGAAAGGAGGGGCAATAACCCCTAGCTTCTATCAGAGATAATCAAATGTATCTTTTGGGAGAGCCTTTGTGAAATTTTTTTCTATGTTTTCCTTCGTAGGCACATATTCCAACATCACTTCATTCTCTACAACTTTCTCTCTTAGAAAGTGATACCAGATAGAGTATGTTTTTTCCTTGAATGCATTACCAGATTTTTTGAAATGTTTATAGCACTTTTATTGTCACAAAAGATAGAAATAGGTTCATCAAGTGACACTCTAATATCCTTCAATGTCTGCTTCATCCATAACACTTGTGTGCAATAAGATGCTACTACAATTTATTTTTCTTCTATAGTAGATAATGACATTGAATCTTGCTTCTTACTCAACCAAGAAACCAATCTACTTCCAAGAAAGAAAGAACCTCCACTTGTACTTCTTCTATCATCTCTACAGCCTACCTAATCTACATCTATATAGCACTCAAATAGAAATCAGTATCCCTAGGATACCATAGACCAAAGTTTGGAGTTCCTTTCAAATATTTTAATATCATTTTTACTACTACCACATGTGATTCTCTAGGATCTTCTTGAAATTTTTCTACAAGACATATTGCATGCATGATATCCGGTCTAGTAGCAATTAGATATAGAAATCCACCAATCATGGATCTGGACTTTTTCTGATCTTTCTTAGGAGATTCATCATTTTTTCTCATCTTGCAACTAGTAACCATGGGAGTACATATTGTTTTAGAGTCCTCCATCCCAAACTTCTTTAAGATTCCCTTGATATACTTTCATTGTGAGATGAATATACCTTTATCAGATTGATTGATTTGTAGCCCAAGGAATAAATTCATCTCCCCAAACATTGACATTTAAAACTCATTTTGCATATCCTATACAAAATTCTTGCATATTATCTCATTTCCTCCAAAGATTATGTCATCAACATACAGAACCACAATCAAAATTTGATCTTTCTCATCCTTGAAGTAAAGATTACTATATGCAATACCCTTTGTGAATCCTTGTTGCAATAATTACTTATCCAATATTGCATACTAAGATCTAGGAGCCTATTTGAGTCCATACAAATATTTCTTCAATCTATAGACCATATCAGAATCTTCTAATAACTAAAATCCTTTTGGTTGTTCAATGTATACCTCTTCTTCTAAATCACCATTCAAGAATGCAGACTTGAAATCCATATGATATACCCTGAAGTATTTATGTGCTACAAAAGCCAAAAACATCCTAATGGCTTCCATTCTTGCTACTAGAGAAAAATTCTCTTCAAAATATATCCCTTCCACTTGTGAGTAGCACTTACACACAAGTCTAGCCTTATTCCTGATAACTTCTCCATTCTCATTCAACTTGTTCCTGAAAACCCAATTAGTTCCTATCACATTCTTGTTTCTTGGTCTTGGGACCAGTTCCCATGTCTAATTATTCTCAATTTTCCTCAACTATTCTTCCATAGCTTTGCTCCAACTCTCATCCTTGCATGCTTCAATTATAATTTTAGGTTCTAGCTCAGACAATAAACAAAAAATTACCTGTTCTTTTGTCATAGAAGTTTTTCTTCTTGTCAATACACCTTTGATCTTATCTCCAATGATTTGATCTTCAAAATGATTCATCTACACATACTTAGAAGTCTCATGATTCTTTTCTGAAGCTTCTTCCTCTTCCACTACCATCTCTTTTTATTTCTCTTCTTCTTCTTCTTTGCAAGGGGGTTCATTAGATTCATATCCTTCTATCAGTACTAAGCTTTGTTGTGATTCTTCATCCACTTTGACACTTTCACTTTCAACTATCGTCTTCATCCTTTTGTTATAGCATTTATATGCCTTACTCTTTGTAGAATATCCAAGGAATATTCCTTCATCTGATCTTGCATCAAACTTTCCTATATTTTCATCTCTCTTGATGTAACATTTTCTTCCAAACACTAAAATATTTCATAGTAGGAGGTTTTCTATACCATAGTTCATAGGTGGTCTTTGAACTGTTCACTCTTTCTTTTCCTTTGTTAAGAATGTATATTGCAGTATGAATTGCTTCTTTCCAATAGAATTTTGGTATATTTTCTTCCTTCATCATGGTTCTTACTACTTGTTGAACTTTCTTGTTCTTCCTTTCGACAACTCCATTCTACTGAGGAATCCTAGGGGTTGATAAATGCCTTTTAATTCCATGATCTTCACAAAAACAATTAAACTCATTGGAGGTGAAATCACCACCTCTATCATACCTACAAATATTTTATTTTCAAATCCATTTCATTCTCAACCATAGACTTAAATTCTTTAAACATATCTAGAGCTTCTAATTTTTCTTTGAGAAATGTCACCGAAGTCATTCTAGAGTAATCATCTATTAACAACATAAAATAATTGTCACCTTGATAGATTCTTATTCTAGTAGGTCCACATAGGTTTGTATGCACCAACTATAGAGGTCTTGCAGTAGAATATTCCTTAGTTTTGAACCTCTTCTTTGTCTGCTTTCCAAACTAACACTCTTTGTAGATTGCATTGATAGGATTTGTAATCTTTGGTAGATCTCTCACAACTTGAGTAGAACTGATCTTCTCAAGGCTATAAAAATTGATGTGACCAATTCTTCTATTCCATAGCCAACTTTCATTGATTTGAGACATAAATCACTTAACACCACAACCTTTGAGATGATAAACATTTCCTTTTTTCCCTGTTCTAGATGCAACCAATGTTCTAGATCTTCCTTTTCTAATTTCACAACTATCATCCTGAAACACCAAATTGTATCATCTACTACACATTTTTCCTACACTGAGAATATTATGTTGGAGACCCTTGACATAAATAACATCATCTATTTATTTATTTTGATAAAAGGCAAGATATACCTGTAATATATTAATATATAAAATATTTACATACTATTATATCATAATATTGTATCTTGGCAAACCAAAATCTTTGTCCAACAGATTAATTGTATGAATGTTTAAAAATCTAACCCCTTCCCAAAGGCCATACCATACCCAATTACAATCATTTGTATCACTGAAGTACATACTAACTAGATTATGCATGTAACATCATCTATTTTATGCTTACCATCAAAACTAATTGAACCTTTTCCATAGATCTTAGCATATGTATCATCACCAAACTTAACAAGACCACCATCATACTTTTCAAACTTAACAAACTTACTCTTATCACCTGTCATATGATTTGAGCATCCACTATCAATTATCCAATAGTTTCTCCCCTCTCTTGCATGAAAAGTAGTCAACATAGTTCCTTCAATATTGTGACCTATTTCTAGAGCAATTTCATTCATATATCTTTCAAATTCAATAGAATTAGTTCCAACATTTAAAGGCATGAACAAGATTTCATCACTTCTATCATCTGGATATTTTGATTCCTCGTCATCAGACACACCACTATATTCTTTAACATAATAACTCTTCTTGACAGATTTACTTTTATGATCTTTATGTTTTCCATTTGCAACTTTTATTGGATATTTAGAAGCATAATGACCTATCTTTCCACAATTAAAACATTTAAAGGGTAATTACCTCTATATTTTCAAGTGCCCTTTTTCAATCTTCTTAAGAAATTGGCTTCCACCTCATCAAGATCATCATGATTAGATTCCTAATATTTCTTTCTTACTTTAAAAGTAGTTTCTTTCTTTGGAGCATCTTTGTCAAACTCTCTTAATTCAAAAGTAGTTAAAGCACCAAACATTTGATCTCTAGAATATTAATCAAAATTATGAGCTTCCTCAATATCATCTAAACTTTAGAACTATAAGCTTTAGAAAGAGTTCTCAATACCTTTTTCACAACTTTGCTTTCCTCTAGTTTTCCACCAAGATCATTGATAATTTCATCCACCCAGAGCATGTAGCCTACAGTATCTTCATCTTTTGACATCCTTAGGGTTTCAAATTTGGCTTTGAAATTCTGCATCTTTTCTTGCTTGACCTTATCAAATCCTTCATAAATGTTCTCCAACTTTTTCCAAATCTCTTTAGCAGTTTTGAGGTTTATCACCTTCACAAGTTTTGAATAAAAAATCCCAATCAAGATAGAATTCCTTACTTTTCCATTATTCTCATAACCTTTGATCTCATCATCCCTTGTTGGAGCAGTAGTAGGAATAGTGCATTCATTTTCAACTAACTTCCAAGCACCAAACCTTAATGAGACAAGAAAATCTTACATCCTAGCTTTCTAGAAAGCATACTTTGTTCCATCGAACAACGGATATACCTCAATCGGTTAAGATTCTTCTAGGGAAGCACAAATCTAATACCAATTGTTAGACACACAGGACAACTGAGAGGGGGGTGAATTAGTTGTACATTAAAATAATCAAAACCTCATTAATCTTTAAACCCTTATTAGCCTTTAAACCCTTATTAGGAATCAACAGAAAGAAAACATATGAAACATCAAGGCAATAATAGTCATACACCATAGAACACTAAATTTACATGGAAAACCCTAATCAAGGAAAACCATGGTGAGGATTAGCTCACATATATATGAATAACAACGCCGAATACAATAGGCTCACTTCCCAAAAGAAAAGAAAGGCTCACTACCCAAAGGAATCACTATCTGGAATAGAAGAGAATAGAATAAGACTATTACAAGGAGTTTCGCTACCTTGGAGCAATGGGAAGATCCACCACAACAACTTCCACACCAACCACAACCTTTGGCTCACTACCTCCAACAACTTCAAGCATACTGAAATGTAGACACCTTTTGCTCACTACATTTGGTAGCCTTAGGAATTTAAGATCACACTCAAATCACCACACTTTATCACATTCACATATTTTCATAACACACAACACTCACACACATCTCCAATAATTAACCTTGCTTATCTATCATCCACAACCTCAAAAAAAATTGTTTAGGTCAGCCTAAATGAAACGTATACATCTCAAACATGTAACCAACAAATAGGTCAACACCAAAAACTTTTGTGGTGGAAAATAAGTGAAGTCAAACCATGCTAAAGGTTAACTAGGACCCAAATCTACATCAACACACTTCACCACACTTCCACAAACAACAAACAACTTTTGCAATTAGCGCTATCATGCTAGGTCGGCCAAACTTGCACTAACACTAACAAGTAACCACATACACACCTCTCCAAGTCTGGAAACAACTTGTAGACCTCATAGAAACATCCAAGAATATTCAACACCATTCGAATTTTTAACACCACTGTCACAACCACCTAAAATTGAGAACACTATCATCCTATGCAACCAACAACACTGCCACAAGAATACAACTTACTAACCAACCTTGTGAAATACCTGAACATTCCACACTCCAAGGAAAGGTAGGTACATAAAATATTAGGAAATTCCCAAATCTGCAAGACAAGAAACCTTAACACGGAGAAATGCAGAGCAATTCCATTTCTCCCAGACAACCTTCTTCACAGGCAACACATTGTCAAACACATCTTCCCTTGCCACAAAATCCAAAACCTGAAACTTTGGATATAACACCTTTGAACACCTTTGATCATCGCATCCAAACTGCACAAGAACATCTTCAACCATGAAGAAATGCAAAGCACAATATAGAACACACCTTTGTCACCTTGTACACCCTTTATATTAATTTTCTCAAAAACACTTGGAAACCAAGTAAACCAACTGCGTCAATAACACTTTATTAGCACCACAAATCATTCACAACGTGACTATACTAAATATTGAAATAATCTCCCCATATGCAACACCAAAAATCTCCCATCTATAACACCTACTCAATCACCACACTAGAGGTTGACATAGGTTGACATCAATGATAACACTAAAGACAACATAGTGCAACACTCTCCTTGTTGACATCAATGACAACACTGTTGGTTGAAAATTTTGTATACCTTGAGGATATGCAAAATTGTGGTTTCAGCCACAGTGTGTGAGATAAAATCTCCTATTTTCAAAGGGAAGGCTCCCCCTTTGCTTTCTATTTTAAAAATTCAGAAATAAACTCTAACTATAAATCTATTCTAAATCTGGGTGAAACTCTATCTTGTTCTCTTTTTCTAGAAAAGACACTTATTCTTTTATCTTGTTTCAGAAAAGAATCACAGCTAAAAGCATAAATGATTTATGAAGTAAACAAATAAAGAAGCAAACTTTCCATAAAGGCACAAAGTCCTTTGTTGCTCCTCTGGGATGGGAAAACAAATTGAAAGCACAAAGTCTTTGACAACTTACTCTCCTATCAACATTTTTAGATGATTTTCTAGTAACCAAGTACAGTATGTAGTAGCTCAAAATCTAACTACATGATGTACTTTTAATGCACAAACATAAAAAATAAAAGCAACACAAAGTCTGCAAGTTACCCTCTTTACTTGAGCATTCTATAATAGCTTCAAACGTGACAAATAGCTCAAAGTCTGTAGTATCAAATCTGAAAACCAATCTAAAACTCCAAACGCAATAAGCAGCTCAAAGTCTGCAAAATTGAGTTTGAATTCCTCTTGTATAACACCACAAAACTCACAATCAATATGCAGAAAATGTCATCACATAACACCTTGAATCAACACAAAGTTTGAAAGCAATTTTCCTCTTTTAATTGACTGTAATTTGATTTACATCTAAGCTCAAAGTCTTAAAATGCACATACAAATTAGCAAAGTTTTGTTGTATTTCCAAAAGATTAAAGATTACAAAGGACTCCCTCAAGTATTTATAGGAGAGAGGTCATGAGAAAAAGGTGGGAGGATCCCAACTAACTTGAGAAATTCTCTCAACCACCAACTACTTGCAATTGACTTATTCCAAATTATAATCCTAATTTATCTTGACTTGTAATTTGATTACATGTAATTACAATCTTCAATAATGCGAGTAGCATGGCCACTTACCATTACAATTTTTGACTTTACATGTAATTTTTCAAAACAAAATTACAAATGCATAATTGAAATTATTCTAAGTGTCCAAGACATGACTCAAACCATCATCCTTGAGTGGATCTTCATGCTACTGTTTGGAAAGTATTCTTCCATCTTTGTCTTGAAAGCATTCTATGCTCAATCATGTCACTTATTCAGCTCTTTGTGTGGCTTCATCATATTGTTGTTCTTCCTTTGTATCATTTTCCAGCCTTGGAATTTGTTTAAAAAATAAGGCCCATGCCTTATATTATTGATTTGGCGGGTCATGTGTGCAAACGGGATTAACGAAAATGAAACAAAGGGGCTGCAAAAGTGAGGCCGAAGCTCAATTTTGAGTTTTGGAAACAACATTACATGTGTAAAAAAAAAAGAACATTGACTTGCAATTGTGGAGAATGAACATGCAACTTCATATGTGTATGGGAAAATAGAAGTTTTGCACTTGTGAATGGATCCTAAAGACTCATTTTCAAGTGTTTTTGAGTGCATTTTGGACCAATTTCGGGTTTTGGAAGGCTGATAACAAGTGCAAAGTGTAATCGGGATTTTTGGAACATATTGCAAGTTAAAAAGTGCAAGGTAGGAAAAATGAGAGTTCATTGCAAGTTTATTTTTGAAACTTCTACTTGCACTTTTGACCAAAACTTCCTACTTGCAGTTGGTTTATAAAATCCCGATTTGCAGCCAAGGGCATCATTTTTCTTTCTTTCTTTTGTAGAAAATAGTAATGAGATCATGGAGAAATGTGAATGAGATGAAATGAACATGAAATGAAATGGAATGAAGGGCGTATGAAGTGGAAAAACGCATTTTCAGCCACACACGTTTTTTTTATAATATACAATCTCAATCTCCATAGAAAGGAAACCTAGGAACAAAAGATTTAAAGCAACAAAAATAGAAAAATAAAAAAGAAACAAAGAACATACCTGCAACAAGAGTTTACAAGTCAAAACAAAGAAGAAAATCCCTAGGCGCCATGTACAAACTCAAATCTACAAAAACGTGGCAATGGTAGAGAAAAAATGGGGGATTTAATAAAGTTGTAGACCTTGCCAAGTATTTTTCATGCCAAAAATCTCTCCAATCGGGGTACATATGAGCAAGAGCAAGTTAAAAATCCACAAAAACACTTGCAAAACTAATTTCGGGTTTTTTGATGCTCATTACAAGTTTAAAATAACTTGTAAAACTTCATTGCAAGCATTTCAAGTTTTTTAAGTCTCATTACAAGTGAACAAAATAACAAATAACTTTAAAAATGCCCTTTACTTGCAAATCGGGTTTTTAGATACACTTTGCAAGTGAACATTATGATAAAAGACTCAAATAGGAACTTTTGTAGCTCATAACAAGTAAACTTTTAAAAATAAAGAGAAATAGGAACTTTTAGAGCTCATTGCAAGTAAACTTTTAAAAATAAAGAGAAATAGGAACTTTTAGAGCTCATTGCAAGTAAACTTTTAAAAATAAAGAGAAATAGGAACTTTTAGAGCTCATAACAAGTAAACTTTTAAAAATAAAGAGAAATAGGAACTTTTAGAGCTCATTGCAAGTAAAATTTTAAAAATAAAGAGAAATAGGAACTTTTAGAGCTCATTGCAAGTAAACTTTTAAAAATAAAGAGAAATAGGAACTTTTAGAGCTCATTGCAAGTAAACTTTTAAAAATAAAGAGAAATAGGAACTTTTAGAGCTCATAACAAGTTCACTTAAGTGAAATCAGACTTTTTATAACATATTGCAAGTAACTTTTTAAAAAGTAACTTGTAAAGTGAACAAAAAGTTCCTACAACTTGTAAGTTATATAAAAAGTTCCTATAACTTGAAATTAAAACAAAAAGTAACTTGTAATAAGAGAAAAAAGTTCCTATACCTGTAAGTTACACAAAAAGTTCCTACAACTTGAAATTAAAACAAAAAGTAACTTGTAATAAGAGCAAAAAGTTCCTATCACTTGTAATAAGAAACCAAAACCCCTACTTGCAGTGATGCCCCAGAAACCCGAAATTAACCAAAAACACACTAAAAATGACTTAGAATTTCACAAAAACGGACGAGAGTGAGTGAAAAATGTTAGCCAAAAGGACTATAGACCCAAAACTGAAATTTTCTAACCTTTGCACCTCATAAAACGTGCCTTAGAAGAGAAAATCCTCAAATTTTATCAAAATTTTGATAGGTTATCCCAATTTTTAACAAGTCAAAAATTAGGGACAACAAACACTACAACAATCTGCAACATACATGTTTGAGATACAAGCTATAAGTGAGCCTCAAAAAAATAAAGGTGAAAGTGAGAAAGTCTTCTTTGTAACTCAAGGACAACTTCACACATCAAATCAGGAAGATTTGGGTATGCTTGATGATTTTAACATGTCTGATAATTCTTTTAATTGGGAAGGAAATATGTTTCTTCACAAAATGCTTCTCCACCTAGCATTTATGGTGAATGGGAACAAACTCAATATTACAAAAAATGGAAAAATGAATGCTCATATCAACAACAATACCCATCATATGTATTACAATCTCCACCATACCCATCCTTTTCAATCCCACCCACTCTATATCCACAACAATGTTTACCATTTTCATTATCCCATTCATATCATCAACCATCCAATCAACATATTTGTCAAGGGAAACTACAATTCTTTATATATTATTACCTAATAAAGTGGCTCAAACTGCATAGAATAATGATATTTCAATTATCCCTTTACATTCTATTAATGCTATTGAAATTGGTAAATCACAATTCAAATTTGAAGATAACTAATGAATGTGATTGTGATATAATTGAATTTGAAGATCAATATGATCGATTTTAAGATACTCATCTTAGTTCTTCTTATCTACTTAGAAAATCACACCCTCTAGAGAGCATTCACACATATAAAGAAACATGTCAATATGAACTCAAAAATGTGTGTATTGAAATAAATCAAGCAATAAGAAATATTGAACTATACACATTGATTGCTCAAGAATTATGTGAGATAAATAATGAACAACTTCAAGATCTATCATTTATAAAAAAAAATTATGCTCAAACATATAAATCTTTTGGAGGCCTATGGTAAAAATGTGTATTCCTCACACACTTATTGATTTAGGTCCACCAATAACTGATTTTATGATCAAACACAACTAGATGAGTTTTCTTGCATTGATGACCACAAAAATATGCTACAAATGGATGATCATTCATTAGAAAATCTCTAAAGTATTTTGGATTCACTGAGGGGGGTGAATCCCTTGAATTTTGAGGATCCTTGGTTGACTATTAACAAATCCTTTTTTAAGTGTTGGTTTAATGTTTCTCATAAAATTGTGTGTGGTCTTTGGACCAAATCAAGGTATACATTATTCTCTCATTTGGAATTGAATCATATTGTTTCTACACAAGAAATCGTTGTTAATAGTAGTATTATATTCATCTATTTTTCCATTATTGAGTATTTATTCATATTAACAACTCTATACTCCATTTTTTAATAAACAAATCAATTATAATGGTGGAGTTATTAAATGGATGATATTGCATTACTATACTTGATAAGCTTGCTCGTGAGAATATGATTGTAAGTTTTTTTCTCTAGGTTACCTAACACTTTTACACTGATACTAGTTGATGATGCTTCTCTATATTTTCATCCAAAGATACATTATGTTGGCCTTACCAACTATATAGTGAAAATCAAGTTTTCTTTGAACTTCTCTTGGAGATCACAAGAAGATTATTAGGAATAATGTTCAACATTCATGGGTATAACTTATCTTCTACACCAACCTTGATGCCAAACCATGCAACTTGTTGTATGAGAACCATGATACTATATTCTTGATTAATTCTTCACAATCCACACATCCATGGACAATTTGAAGACATGAAAAGGATCTTGATGACATTCTAATACAAATTTTCACACTCCATCATAGAGCTTGATTCATCTACCTATCTAAAGCTATATGGACATATTGGATAAGTTGGGAGACTACCATTGGTCTTTCACTACACAACCTTATCTTTCAAAGATTGCTTGTATTTTAATTAATTCTTTCAACCAAGTGATTAGGCATGTACTCCAAAGTTCTACAAGTAGCTTTCAGATATAGTGGCATGAGCTAAATGAGATCAAGATTGTTTGTAGCAATGTTATTGTGAACTATGCATGATCGATCTTGATGAAGGTATATTCCTCTCTATTGGCTATCATATAAAGTTCTATATGCAACCAATTTCAACAATGTCTTTTTGTGGGGTTATAGAAGGAACTCAAGTTTTGGATAGTGTCACTTCAACATCCATATGAGAGTTGTTAAGAAAATGTGTCTCAACCTTGAAATTATATACGTTATTGTTCAATTGATGGCAATGGGGGGGGAATGGGGGGATCCCCCCCCCATGAGGGGTCCAGGGGTAGTGCCCCTGAAAGGAAAATTTTATTTATATTTTATTATTGTAAATTTGGACCATTCATCATGTCTCATATCCGACAGTTGATATTTTATTATCTTGACTTTCCCTGGAAGGAAACCCTATTTTATGAGGGTGTTGTATTACGGTGATGTATTGCAATGTATTATGAGAGTTCGATAGCAGTTGTGTTGCCTCTAGATCTCTAAGTAGTGATACTCTTATGAGAAGCTTGCTCTACAAGTATATTGTAATCTTCATGATTTCTGAATAATAAATTTGGGCAGCTTTTGGAGTGTGGGGTTTTTCTCTTGAAAGGGTTTTCCCCACATAAATCATTGCGTTGTGGTATGCATGATATTTGTGTTTATTTCTATTTAATTTTTTGTAACTGTTAAAGATCTGTAAAAAATTTGCATTATTCTCCTCTCAAGATTAGTGTAGGAAGTTGTTTCACTACCTTAGCTTCCTTTCAAGACTTTCCTTTTCTTTGGTCATTATATGCAGTTTATCAAAGGAAAGAAAAAATGAAAAAATATAAAATGTTCTAAAAAAATAATAAATTCTAACAATGAAAACCTTTGGGCGTTGTTAGACAACTATAATTTGAAAACTAGTTTATGGTGGATTGTATTTGAAAAAATCTCAGTGGTGAAAATTGTTTTCATGTCACCACTAAGTGATAAGCGATTGAAAACTAGCGATTGAAAACTAGCTTGTCAACAATCACTTGTCGTTATAAAAATTGAAAACATGAATAAAATGAGAAAAAGAAAAAGAAAAAATGAAATTATTTGTGGGCTAATCATTTTTCATGTACACTCAATTGCTTCCATAGTTGTTTCACTCTGTTTATGCACTTATTGCAGCTCTTGTAGCTCACTTATGTAGATATGCTCTAGTTATGGTCATAATCACTTTGATCACCTATAGAAAATAAAATTGTTGCACATTCAATTGAGGTGTGATGTAGACAACACCAACTCCTCTACGATGTCCCAAACAAGCTTAATCCCAAATTCATAATTTTACAATCTTCACAGCTAACGGTATTTAATTTGATAGAACTTCAAAGCTAACACTATTTATTTTGACAATTTCATTTTTCAAATTAAACCAGATTCAAAATTACACTTACACAAGCATAATGGAAAAACATTATTTCAATCAATAGTTTGCAATTTGATTACAAATTACAGAGATTCAAATATTCAAACGTTTCCTATCTTCACATTTCCCCCTCATCTATTCTCTCTATAGTTCATTTTTTATTTTTGATTCTCCTGTCTTCCATTGTTCAATGCATCTCTAATTACATCTCTGGTTTTAATTTTTTTATGGCTAAAATCTTCCTTTTACCAAGGATCGACCCCCTTCTCAAAGTTGTTCATCCTCTCTAATCTCCCATGTAGTATATTATTCTTCATCCTCTACAAACTTAATTTGTGTATTAAATTTGGTATGCTTCTCTATTGTGGACCCTCCCTTATTTGTTTCTACACTCTCAATAGTCATGCCCCCTCCATGTATCTATTTCTGCATTTTGATTTTGTTTTAAGCAGCCATTTTTTAATGGTGTAGCTCCTATCTCTCTTTTTCATGCCTCCTATACATGATGCCTTTTCTTTTTCTCCTACACGCCCTCTCCCACCATTTCATCTTACCTGTGTTCTTTATTTTTAATGATTCGGTTTCCTTCAAATATGTTGCCCCTTGGTATTCCTTTGTTTTTTTGCAAGTTCTATTAATTTCTGGAGTATGGCGGCCTGCATTTTCTAATTTTTTTCTTTCAAATTATTCTTGGCACCCCACCATATTTTCTTCCATAGTTGTGATTTGTATATATTTCATTTTTAAACTTTAAAATGATCTTTTACTTGGCATGACCTATATTCTTGTTAAGAACATTTAAAAGGAATTTAAATTCTAATTGCCACCTCCTGTGGCACGATTCCAATTCTATTATTTTTGCTTACCATTTTGAAATACCATAGCCTTCAATATTTTATTCTACATTTCTATTCATTTAGATTCTTTTCTTCACTAAATACACATTTGATTTCCTATTTGAGGTGTGGTTTCATTTCATGTGCAATCTTAAACCTCTAGGTTGTGAGAAGGATTAGTTATTAAAATGTCCAAACTAAGAAACATGATTTAAATAAGACATTTTGTCAATTGAAAATGACAACAATGTTGATTTACTCAACTTCCCAAACCACAAACCCAGAATAAAATTTTCTCTCCAAAATTGAACAACTAGAAATCTTTTTCATTGATGTCGATAGCTTGTTCACCTGGGATGCTCCTACATTAGACACGCTGAGTAGAAAATTTGTGATCATAGGCTCACAAAGTTGGAGTTGAGTAGTTGAACTACCCTTTTAGGTTGCAACCAACCTGCAATGAAATCCATTGTTGAGTCATGTGCACAAGTTATATCTTCCTCTTTTTTAAACATTTCATTGGCACAATCAACATCATCCTCCCACAACTCCATTCACCATTCCTCTCTCCTCTCGTGGATTCACATTCACAAAATTTCATCATCCTCCACCAAATGCTCTCTACTCTTCTCTCCTCCTTTGTGGGATCCAACCCACCACAAACTAACCTTCACCAAAATCCACCTGCATCATCCTCCACAATCTCTACAATAAAATATGCAACATCTACAACATACTTTTGTTCTCTATCCATCTCTCCTTCTACCATCTTATCTGAAAAAATATTATCATCATAAAACAATTTTTTCTTAGCTACAACATTAATTTTTGTTGCAACATCTTCCACATCCTCATTAGTTGTAACTTGTTGTTCTTCTCCCTTTGTTTCAAAAACAAGCTTTGAAATCCACTCTTCTTCAATCGCCAACATTTGTGCTAACAAATCATCATCTTCGCCATACTCTACTATTGTAGTCACAACTGCATATTCATTCATTCTATCCACTACTATCTTCTCTTATTCTTTGTGTACCTCTATAGGGGCTACTCTCACTTCTTTTTCCTTCCCTCTTGGGCTGCAATGCTCATTTATTCTACTCTTCTTTCTGCTATCCTCTTTCAAGAGATCTCTCTTCTTCTTGATTTTTTTTTCCAGTACCTCTACCCTAGCCTAAATCTTCCCCACTTCCTCACGAACTATCTTTCCCATCTCTTCCAAAAAATTGTTTTCCACTTTCTCCCAATATTATTCCTATTAAAATATTCTCGTGTGTCTCCTCATGACCCATCCCATCCCTATTTGTTGCAATCTCACCTCAACTCACATGCTCTAGAATCTGCTTCGCGACTTCCAGCTCTCACTACTCAAGACTTTTCTCTCACACCTAAGTAGTCCACATGAGCTCTTCACAACCATGCTTCCTCTACTCATAGGTCCTAGAGCATACTCTACACACTCAAGGTCTTCTAGATTTGATACCAATTGACATAGATAATACCAACTCCTATACACTATCCAAAACAAGCTTAATCCCAAATTCACAATTTCACAATCTTCGTAACTAACACTATTCAATTTGATGAAACTTCATAGCTAACACAATTAATTTTGACAATTTTATTTGTCAAATTAAACCATATTCAAAATTACACAAGCATAATGGAAACAAATTTATTTTATTTCAATCAATAGTTTGCAATTGGATTACAAATTACAGAGATTCAAATCTTCAAATATTTCATGTCTTCACATTTCTCCCTCATTTATTCTCTATGCAGTTTATTTTTTATTTATGGTTCTCTTGTCTTTCATTGTTCAATACATCTTTGATTACACCTCTAGTTTATTTATGGCTAAAATCTTTCTTTTACCAAGACTTGATCCCATTCTCAAAGCTTCTCATCCTCTCTAATCTCTTGTGCAATCCTCCTCTATTCTTTATCCTCTGCAAACTTAATTTGCATATTAACTTTGGAAGACTTCTCTATTGTGGACCCTCCTGTTATCCCTTGCATAACCACCCCACTTTGATCTGGATCAAAATGGGTCCCCCTTTCTCTTTTGGTTGCTTTCTTTTGGGTCATTTTCCTTCCTTTTGGGTTGCTTTTGTCTTCTCCTTGAGTTTTCTCTTCTGGTTTTGTTAAACCTTTGGTTCTATTTCAGCTTAATTTGGTTCCCTTCTTGCTAAGTATTCAGTGGAGTAATCACAAGCCAAAGTGTATCTTATGATAGTGTATCTTATGTCCTTCTGATGACTAATGGACGCATCTGTTTTGGAGGAACAGGCCACACACATGATGATATTTCTCAAGTGAGTCCGCTTGGAAGGCTATCTTCAATCCATTTGGTTATGAAAATAAGTTAAGGAAAAAGTTGGCAAGAGTTTTCTAGACTCTTACCGACTGGTGGCTTGGCTCTGACTGCTCGAAATCCAAAGAATCAGAATACTCCCCATTGTGCATCTTATCGGCGTAGGGTTATCACGGTCTCCCCAACCAATGGTTTGTTTGGTTCAAATCTGTGTTTATGTTGCCTATTGGCAAGACCCCAGAGATGTCACAGCGATCAAAAATCATATGCAGGATCCATCGGCAAGACAAGGGTCATCATCCCGGCGACATGAATTTCCTATCGGCATGAGGGGTTTCCTTCGGAGAGATGTCTCGGTGAGATCTTCGGGTCTCACCGACTGGCGGCAAAAGGCATACACTATCGGCAGATGTTCTCTCTTTGCCAAGATGTCTTGGCGAAGTCTCCATGTCTCGCCGATCGCTATCAAGAGGTGATCCCTTCAGCATAAGCTGTTATCCCCGCCAAGATTTTTTAGGGAGTTTACAAAGTCTCACCGACTAAGCAAAAAGGGTCTAACACTTCAACGTGAGTTGTTCCCTTCAGTATGTGCTCTCACCGAACACCGGGAGTCTTGCCGACGGGGAAGGGTCCGCATATCGGCAAAGTAGCATAGCATCACCCAGAGGTCTCGACGAACGGTGGATGTCTCACCAACACAAGGGGTCAGTAAGACTCCTAAGGAAACAAAGGGGATCAATATATACTCTCGCCGAACGAGAAAGGTCTGAGCGACACGAAGGAACTTCGGCGAGAGAACCGATGTGTCACAGCGACAACAGGATGAACTAGTAAAGCTTTCGCCGACATATCGGGTATCTATGGGACGTCTTCTCGACAAAGGGATGTTACAGCAAAGCACATGCAATGACGGAACCCATCTCAACGTGACTACATCAGATGTCTACCCGAAATGGAAAATCTTCTAAGGATGATACTTTTGGCAAGAGGTCTGCCCAAAATGAAAGGTCTTACCAAAGGATCAATCTTTGGTATGACATAAGGAGCCCACCAAGACGTCTCACCGATTGACCCAGGCTATGCCGATGCCTGTTGTAAGATGAAAATCGCATCGGGGAGACACCGATGGTGTCTCACCGACCTGCGATTTAGGTCTGACCACTCTTGACTGCTCAGAATCCAGTGTGGTAGTTGATCGTCCAATCAGAAGGAGCTAAGAGGGACCTTTGACTGATTGACCACCCCTATGGAGGGGACTAACAGAGTGCGACCGGATGGCTTCTTTCTAAGAACAGTTGACGATGAATCTGCTCGGGCGACAGTGCAAATATCTAAGGAGGCCTGATGGTGTTTTTAGAAGACAGTCAACGAGCAGGGGACTCCAGAATAGAAGGGAGGCTGAAGAGTGAAGAATCCATGACTCAAAGGGACACCTGTGGCGACCCTTGACAGAGGCAGATCAATATTAATGCAGATATCCTGGAGCATTCAAGGCGACTCCGCGAGGGATTTCAAAGGTGGACACGAAGATGCTAGAGTTAATGCTGCAATTGTCAAAAGATCTAAAAAGACTTCTCCTATGAGTAGGAATCCTTCATCAGCATGGACAACAAGGATTCACATTGAATGCAGTTTTGACTTTCCTCAGAAAGATCTAAGAGCCGACTCTCCTGGATGCAGATATTTTGTAAACCCTAGCATAGGGGACAACGCATTCTTTGGTACACACTCTGTATAAATGGAATTCTTGCCTCTTTGTAAAGGTTAGACAGTAAGGGATTAGAACTTCTAGATCTAGAGAACTTTTAGACTGAGAACCATTGAGAGTTAGAATTGTTAGGAGTTAGGTAGTGAACAAAAGGAGATAGAATTGCATCTTGATTCTTAGTAATGAGAGCTTCTTTGTCTTCTTGGTTAGCAGTAAGATTTTAGTATAGACTGTAATGTATTTTCTGAATTCTCTTAGTGTAGTTGGAAACAATCTAGAGCCTCAGATTCTCCATACACTGGTGATTGTGCCAGCTTTGTAAATATTGTTTATCTGTTTTAATAACAGTAGAAACAATCAGAGTTTAATCTACTTCATGTTGTATTCCTAAATGATATTTATCTTAATTCGATCATTTGATTTGTGAAGCCTCCAAGGAATGAAAGGTTATTTGTGTTTTATTTAATGGTAGCTAAAATTCTGTTATTCGAATTAGCATTGTGAATGAAAGAGGTTGTGTGTCAATCATAAGCTTATCTTGTTCTGTAGTTTTAGTTTATAATTCCTTGAAGTTAACAAGTCTGGTTAAGATTGGATGAACTATTGTTCTTTTCTGTTTCAAAACCCTAATCTATCTTTTGTTGTTTCTTTAAAACCCTAGTTAAAGTAGGTTTCATTTCATGTTTGATCTTAGAACAATCTAGAAGCTCAACACCAGCAGGCCCCTTGAATATTATTGTTGCATTGACCACTGAGTAACGTCAGTACAGTTGAGACCCAACTACCAAGACCTTGGGAGCTAAGGCATCCATGTGTTGCCTTTCTCTTTCAGGAGAAGCAGAATAGCCATATTTTGCTTGCATTGTTGTGGTGCCAAAATCGCCATCAACAGGAACTGGCGCTAGAAGGAGGGCCAAGAAGGGCAAGCTGGATAAACCTGGGTTTTCATCCCCAGAGAAGTCCCATAGAGTTCTTCGATCAACTGAAAATCCATCACTGTTGATAGAGCTCAAGACCCCAACAAGACACAAGGTTCGTAAGACTGGGGCAACCATCATACCACCTTTATCAGCTCCGCTCACTCCACCAGGCTTTTCACCAATACCCCAGTGGATACCTATTAATCCATCACCACATCCATCTCAATTGTCATCACAACTGGTTCAACCTATACAATAGCTGGCTCAACCACCACTACCCCCACCAATGGCATTCTTTCAGAATAATCCCTCTCCATTGGGGACTATTCCGAGAGGTTTTCACGATATGCCTAAGAACCCTAAGAAATTCTATCCTAAGTACTTTCATGGTGAATCACAGAGTGCTGAGGAGCACATACAAGCTTTCAAGGATGCTTGTACTAGAGCTCAGATAGCTCACCATGATGTAGTTTGTAGGTTATTCCCTTACTCTTTAGGGGATATGGCATACAATTGGTACCTTAATCTTTCTCAAGGTTCCATTCTAACTTGGACGCACTTGGAAAATTCTTTCATTAATTAGTTTAGGGTCTATGTGGATCCAACTCTTTTATACCACCAGTTTTCCACTATTAGAAAGGAACCAGGTGAACCCTTGCCTTTATTCAATACCAGGTTCCAACGGATGTATAGGAGATTGCAAGATCCCTATTTGGTTACTGAGGATAGTGCTATCCAAGCATACTTTAGAGTTATAGATCCCTTGCTTGGTTTGTTCTTGCAAAGGACTTATCAACCAGCTAATATTGATTCTCTATCCAAAGTCTACCATCTAGCTATCAAGCTGCAGCAGCAAATCAGTTCTCAACAAGGAAGCCTAGGGGGAGGTTTCCCTTCAATAGGATATCAGATGCATAGCCCAACTCCTCAATTCAATACTGTTCTAAGAATGTCTCCTTCACACTATGGTCCTATATCTGAATTGAAAACTCAACCACCTGTCCCATTCTTTGCTATTGGAACTTCTGATCCCTTTCAACAATCACAACTTCCTCAAAGTTCCCATGGTCATCAGAACCAAACTAGAAAACCAAATCATGGTGGTCAGCCACCTGCTGCTAAGAATGTGGAAAGTGAGAAGACAGTCCAACTTACAAATGAGGTAGAGACCCTGAAGAAAATGCTATCTCAAGTTACCAATGACATGGTTCAACTTCGGTTGAACCCTTTCCAAAACCAAGGTAATTATCCCAATCAAAACAACAACAATCAGGGTACTTATCAGAATAACAACTACAGCCAAAGAAGTTATCAAAACCAAAATAGAGGGTACAACCAAAGAACAAATAACAACATGCAATGGAATACAGGGCCCAATAATGGTGGAGTTACTCATAACTATCAAGCAAATGAGGAGAGATCACATACTGCAAACGTGGTTGACCTGAATTTCATGACTAACTAGTGTAGGTTGCATGATACGGCGACCCATTCTCAGGTAAACTGCCCTCAGATGGAGAAAGTTGTCAAGATGGCACACGAAGATGCCCACACATTCTAGGGGAATTCCAACAAAGGAAGTGACTCAATGGATACTGCAATGACTTATGAGCTCTTTGAGGAGGAGCCTTCATTCCCAAGGCAAGAAGAAAATGAACCAAAGGAGGATTCATATGACTCCCAGGCTTTTCAAACAAAAGGAGGACACTTTCTAAGAAATCAAGGTAAGGGTCCATTCACTACCTCAGCGCCTCCTAATCACATGGTGCCTCCGAATCAAAATGTTGATAATAATCCTCCTCCACCAAAAGGCCCGCCTAACCTCCATAACAATGGTAATCCCTCTGTTGCTTTCAAAAGTAATCCAAGTTATAATACAGAATTTGACATTGTTTCTGAGATGCAGAAAGAGAAGACTTCTTTGTCATATTTTGACATTTTAAAGTGGTGCCCTACTCAAAGGGAGATAGTGCTGAAAGCTCTAGAACAAGTTGATACGTCAAAAGGGAAGAGCAAGGTGGCACCTGCTGGGGATGTGAATGCAGCCTTGTATAGAAACAAGGTAGGTACTCCACCTTTCCTTTTAAGTTTAAGAATTTCTAGCAAGAACCTACACAACTGTTTATTGGATTCATGGGCTTCGGGAAATGTCATGTCATTTTCCATATGCAAGAAGTTAGGATTAAACCCCATTCAAACCAATAAGAAGTTCATTCAACTTGACAAAGTAGAGGTTAATGTGGAAGGGGAATTAAGGAACATACACGTTCAAGTAGGATCAGATCCTAGGATCCTAACCAACATAGATATTCAAGTGGCAGATATTCCTGAGACCTATGGTATGCTGCTAAGCTGAGATTTGATGAAAAATTTAGGGGGATATCTTTCCCTTGACTTTTCACATATGTGGCTATCATGGAAAGGGATCCCTAATCAGATTAGGATTGAAAGTGAGCCTCGCCTCAAGCATATCAGTACTGAGTATGATTGTCCCAATGAGGTGGCTTACTTTGAGACTAAGATGGGGGTTTATAAACAAGAGGAAATTTTAACCTTCTTGGTTTTCAATGCTAAGAACATGTCAAAACAGAAACCCCCTGACCCCACCATTGATGAAAATCAACAGGCCCTGATTAGAAAGCTGCAACAAGACCAACTGGTCTTAGGGGCAGATATAGATCTGCAAAGTCTCCTGCTCCCTAATTGGTGCAGGGTACATTACCAAAGTCATTCTGAATTGACTTGTCAACCTTGCAGGGATATTTTAAATCATGTTTCCCAAGCTGAGGAAGCTAGCACAAGTTGCCCTGAGACCATTGCAGACTGCTTCTCATTTGAGGCCAAGGAAGCAACCTTGTTAACTAGGGATACCATACTTTCAAAAGAAATCCCTTCTCAGATCAAACCTACTCTAGACACATGTCCAAATCAGTATACTGATGAGGAGCAGCCCCAAGGTTTGTTTAACACCCCCTCACCTACAAATGTACCAAAGCCCAAAAGGTTAACCAAAGACACAAGCGGTTGTCAAAAGGGTAGCCACAGGTCAGATGATATAACTAAGCAAGAACTGGAGACCGCATCTCAGGAACTTACAGGGCATCCTTTCCCTATACCTGATGCAAAAGATCAAGTAGCCCCATTGTGACTCATCTAACTCAAGCACCCATAACAACTTCAAAAGAATCAACTCCAACATGTGATCAACTGTGGACCCTCACGTTTGATGGATCCAAATCTAAGGCAAGAAGTGGTGTTGGAATTGTACTAACCAGCCCTAAAGGGAAAACTTTCTTTGCTTCTTACAAGTTGCAATTTGGGTGTACTAACAATGTAGTAGAGTATGAAGCTCTGGCACGGGGATTGATGTTTGCACACAAGAAGAAGGTAACTGCCTTGATGGTCAAGGGAGATTTAGAAATAGTTATCAGGAAAGTGCGTAGCCAATACACATGTCACAACAGAAGGCTCACAGCTTACAGAAATTAGGTATGGAACCTGATTGAGGACTTTGATGCTTTTGGGATTAGCTTAATCCCTAGAGAAGAAAATTAGGTAGCTGATTCATTGGTTGTTGCTGCAAGCACCTTGGAACCTATGCAAGGCTCCAAATTCAAAATATTCTCAGTGGAACTGATGTCCACCCCAGCTATTCCTGACAATATAAAGAATTTTCAAGTTTTCGATGATGACTGACATATCCTTGCTTTCCTAGCAAGTTCTCATGTTTTTGAAGGGCAAATCATTGATGATTCCAACAGGGATCAAGGAGATTGGAACCCTGGAGATTGTGATACAGAAGGGGTCCTTAATCTGAAAACTAATAACATTCCCAAGGGAATGGTTGCTCTAGAAAGAATCTTTGACTTAGACCCAAGGGTTCGAGAGAAGGCATCAGCTGAAGAAAAGGGAGGCGAATATGAGACAGTTAACTTAGCTGATTCTGGCCCTGAAAGGAATGTCTACCTAGGGAAAGTCTACCCTGAAGCAATTAGAGAAGACATATTGAGGGCACTCAAAAAGGATATTGTTGTGATTGCCTGGGGGTATGAAGACCTCCAGACCTTTGATGCTTCGGTTATCACCCACACTATCCCCTTGAAGCCCGAGGTTAAACCCTTCCGATAGAAGCAGCGCCTTGTCAATGCCCTAATTGAGCCATTGATCTACAAAGAAGTTCAGAAGTTGTTGTCTGCAAGGATAATCTTCCTTGTGCGCCATTCAACATGGGTGGCTAACTTAGTCCTAGTCTGCAAGAAGAACGGGGAGATTAGGCTATGTGTCGACTTTAGAAACCTGAATAGGGCTTCAGAAAAGGATAATTACCCACTCCCTTCCTTGGATGAGGTATTATAGACTGTCAATGGAGCACAGATGATTTCATTCTTGGACGGTTACTCTGGATACAACCAGGTAATGGTCAACTTTGAGGATAGGATGAAGATGGCTTTCACCACCAAATGGGGGACGTTCGCATATAGAAGGATGCCATTCGACTTGATAAACATTGGAGCAACTTTCCAGTGCACCATGGACATAGCTTTCAAGGATCTGATTGGAAAATGTATTATTATTTACATAGATGACCTGACAGTGTTCTCCAAGGATCGACTGAATCATGCTGCGGACTTAGCCAAAGTTCTTGAGAGATGCATCCAATATGGCGTCTCCCTAAATCCTAACAAATGCGTGTTTGGAGTTTCAGAAGGGAAGTTGTTGGGGCATATAATTTCTGAAAGAGGGATTTCAATCGACCCAGATCGAGTTGAATCCATTCTGAAGATCGTCAAGCCAGGGAGCAAGAAAGAGTCAAGATCTTTCTTTGGAAAGATCAACTTTGTAAGGAAGTTTATCACAGACTTTGCAGAGATTGTAAAGCCACTAAATGAAATGATGAAGAAGGATGCCAAGCTAGAGTGGACTGATGAAGCAAAGGATGCATTTTCACAAGTCAAACAGTCTATTTCAGGAGTGCCTGTTCTCACTAGCCCCTATTACAAGAGGCCATTCTACATTTACTCTTTCACCTCTAACCATTCCTGTGCAGCTATATTAACCCAACGACAAGAAGAGGTAGAGGAGAGACCGATTGCATTCATGAGCTCTCCATTCAAAAATGTGGAGATCAAATACCCACCTCTGGAGAAGCAAGCCTTCGCGCTAGTTCGGGCCGTCAAGAAGTTTCGACATTACATTCTTCAAAGCCAAATTGTTGTTGTAGTTCCAGATGCAGCTATGAAGTCTTTACTGATGCAGAGAGAGCTGGGAGAAAGGAGGGGCAAGTGGATGGCCATCCTGCAAGAATTCGATCTGGAGATACATCCCATGAAATTAGTTAGGGGCACGGGTTTTTCTCAATCCATGGCAAACGCTAGCGACAACATCATCTGTCAGCAGTACACGACCCAGTCTTTCTCTAACGACCCTTGGTATGTTGATACCATTTGCTTTATACTCAACAATCGATGTCCAGTAGGAATGAATGCAACTCAAAGGAGAGCCCTAAGATTGAAAATTTCTCATTACATGCTCAAAGGAGGGTTTTTGTACAGAAAGAATTTTGAGGGGGTATACCTGAGATGCCTTGATCATCAAGAGGCCAAGCAGGTGATTTCTGAGTTTCATGGGAAGCATGGCACAGGTCATGGTTCAGCTGATTCTCTGGCACACCAGATTCTTAGGTCTGGTTATTATTGGCCCTGTGTATTCAAGGACACCCATCAGCATGTGAGAACATGTCACACGTGCTAGGTTTCTACACCAAGGGAACGCCATGCAGCCATGCCACTACAACCCGTCTACGAGGTAAGGCCATTTTCCCAATGGGCACTGGATTTCATTGGAGTGATTAACCCGAATTCCTCTGTAGGACATAAGTTTATCTTGACTGCTACCGACTACTGCACGAGGTGGACAGAGGCCATACCTTGCAAAAACAGCACAACGGAGGTAGTGATCAAGTTCCTCACCAAATGCATCACTACGAGGTTTGGGGTACCCTTCGCTCTGGTATGTGATAATGGTTCTGCTTTTTCTTCTGCTGAGTTTATTTCCTGGGCGTATGATCACAAGATTGTCTTGAAGTATTCTTCAAACTATTATCCATAAGGCAATGGAGTTGCAGAGTCTACCAATAAGAATCTCTTAGAACATAACCCTAGAGACTGGCATACCCAACTAAGATTCGCATTGTGGGAAGATAGGACTAGGATTAAGGCTGCCTTAAACACCTCACCATTCAAGCTGGTATATGGCCAAGAGCCTGTCTTTCCTATCCATCTGCAAATACCTATCCTAGATTTCATGCAGAAATTTTACTCCAGTGACAATAGGATAGAGATCAGGTTAGCTGCTTTGTTGAAATTAGAAGAACAGAGAGATGTGGCCTTACAACAATTCTTTAGGCATCAGGCTGTTGTCAAACGCTGGTTTGACAAAAGAGCTAAGATAAAAGCTTTTAAGATATCAGACCTAGTACTGTTATGGGATAAAGCCAATGAAAAGAAGGGCAGCCACCAAAAGTTTGACAAACTATGGCTAGGTCCTTATCAAATTGTTGAGATTCTAGGGGAAAATGCTTTTAGACTGAGTAGCTTAACTGGAGAACTGGTTCCTTTGCCTATTAATGGGAAGTTCCTTAAGCACTATTTTGAATCTTGAGACTGGTTAACTTTTGTTCTGTACGTAAGTATTTCGTTATTCTTTATGTAAATAATCTAGTTGTCTCTTGTTCATAAATAATTTGCTTTTATGTATATAGCTTTTGTGCTTCAGTTTGTAAATAACTATTTCCTTTATGTGAATAATTTTCTGCTCTTTGTATAAATAATGTGGCTCTTGTCTATAAATAGCTTCCTGTTTGTACGTTTGTCCCTGTCTCCTTTTGTTTTCTTTGCCTTTTTTTTCTGTTTGTTCTGTTCTTTGGGGGTTTAATCTGTTTCTTTCTATTTGAAGTTGTGGGTTGTTATCTGAAGCATACTATGGTCATTAGGAGAGAAGTGGTTTAGGTATTTTCAAGTTTGTTGGTTGGATGATTTTGTCCTCAATTCATTGTTTCATGTTTTTTGTTAATAAAGGTTGTGGAAAGTTTTGGAGAACAAGGTACCAAGTAAGTAACATTCATCAGCTCCCCTGAATTTGTCACAAATCATTAAAATCATCTCCTCTTCTAGTAGTGTATTTGTCCTAAGATGATAGTGTTGTAAAATTTGAGTGAAAAATCTAACTTCCAAATGTTGTTATGAGGTCCATTGTAGTTTTCAACCCAGATCAGATATTAAACATCTGACATATTGAAAAGAAAAAGCAGAATTAATGAAATATCTGAAACTCCAAAAGAAAAGAAAAGAATTATCAAAAGAAGAAGAAGAATCAATATGAATGGGTGATTCCAGTATCTCTACCGGGGCTATGGAAACCTGTCTGGCAGTAGAGCAATGTTGTGAGAGAACTAGAGGTATCTCCGTCGGGGCTATGGACGCCTGACTGGCAGTGGAGCAATGCCCAGGATATCATTGCACGAAGGAAATCAACTCATGTAGCCCAAATTTTACACATTGTTATTCAAAAGATGAAGAACTTTATGAAAGGAATGATGCACTATCAAGCACACACATAGATTCAGGGGTAGCCATTGTTTGACTTACATTTGAGATTTTAGCTCTACCTTGCTTGTTTTAACTGACCTAACTGGAGTTGTGATGTTCATGAACCAAGAGTTTTGGGTAGCTAAATCCTTCAGATTCATGAAAATGGTTAAACCATTTTCCCAGTCGAGTCACCATTTTTTATGCCTTGCATAACCACCCCACTTTGATCTGGATCAAAATGGGTCCCCCTTTCTCTTTCGGTTGCTTTCTTTTGGGTCATTTTCCTTCCTTTTGGGTTGCTTCTGTCTTCTGCTTGAGTTTTCTCTTTTGGTTTTGTTAAACCTTTGGTTCTGTTTCAGCTTAATTTGGTTCCCTTCTTGCTAAGTATTCAGTGAAGTAATCACAAGCCAAAGTGTATCTTATGATAGTGTATCTTATGTCCTTCTGATGACTAATGGAAGCATTTGTTTTGCCGGAACAGGCCGCACACATGATGATATTTCTCAAGTGAGTCCGCTTGGAAGGCTATCTTCAATCCATTTGGTTATGAAAATCAATTAAGGAAAAAGTCTTCAAGACCTTTCTAGACTCTTACTGACTGGTGGCTCGGCTCTGACTGTTCAAAATCCAAAGAATCAGAATACTCCCCATTGTGCATCTTATCGGCATAGGGTTATCACGGTCTCCCCGACCTATGGTTCATTTGGTTCAAATCTGCATTTACGTTGCCTATCGGCAAGACCCTAGAGATGTCACAGCGATTAGAAATCATATGCAGGATCCATCGGCAAGACAAGGGTCATCGTCCCTGCGACATGAATTTCCTATTGGCATGAGGGGTTTCCTTCGGAGAGATGTCTCGGCGAGATCTTCGGGTCTCACCGACTGGCGGAAAAAGGAATACACTATCGGCAGATGTTCTCTCTTCACCGAGATGTCTTGGCAAAGTCTCCATGTCTCGCCGACCGCTATCAAGAGGTGATCCCTTCGGCATAAGCTGTTATCCCCGCCAAGCTGTTTCGGCGAGTTTACAAAGTCTCACCGACTAAGAAAAAAGGGTCTAACACTTTAGCGTGAGTTGTTCCCTTCGGTATGTGCTCTCACCGAACGCTGGGAGTCTTTCCAACGGGGAAGGGTCCGCATATCGGTGAAGCAGCATAGCATCACCAAGAGGTCTCGCCGAACAGTGGATGTCTCACCAAAATAAGGGGTCGGTAAGACTCCTAAGGAAACAAAGGGGATCGCTATATACTCTCGCCGAACGAGAAAGGTCTGAGCAACATGAAGGAACTTCGGTGAGAGAACCGATGTGTCACAGCGACAATAGGATGAACTAGTAAAGCTTTCGCCGAGATATTGGGTATCTATGGGACGTCTTCCCGACAAAGGGATGTTACAGCGAAGTGCATGCAACGACGGAACCCATCTCAGCATGACTACATCAGATGTCTCACCCAAATGGAAAATCTTCTAAGGATGACACTTTCGGCAAGAGGTCTGCCCGAAATGAAAGGTCTTACCGAAGGATCAATCTTTAGTATGACATAAGGAGCCCGCCGAGACGTCTCACCGATTGACCCAGGCTATGTCGATGCCTGTTGTAAGATGAAAATTGCATCGGGGAGACAACAATGGTGTCTCACCGACCTGCGATTTAGGTCTAACCACTCTTGACTGCTCAGAATCCGGCGTGGCAGCTGATCGTCCAATCAGAGGGAGCTAAGAGGGACCTTTGACTGATTGACCGCCCCTGTGGAGGGGACTAACAGAGTGCAACCGAATGGATTCTTTCTGAGAACAGTTGATGACGAATCTGCTCGGGCGACGGTGCAAAGATCTAAGGAGGCCTAATGGTGTTTTTAGAAGACAGTCAACGAGCAGGGGACTCCAAAACAGAAGGGAGGCTGAAGAGTGAAGAATCCATGACTCAGAGGGACACCTGTGGTGACCCCTAACAGAGGCAGATCAATATTAATGCAGATATCCTGGAGCATTCAAGGTGACTCTGTGAGGGATTTCAAAGGTGGACACGAAGATGCTAGAGTTAATGTTGCAGTTGTCAAAAGATCTAAAAAGACTTCTCCTACGAGTAGGAATCCTTCATCAGCATGGACAACAAGGATTCACATTGAATGCAGTTTTGACTTTCCTCAGAAAGATCTGAGAGCCGACTCTCCTGGATGCAGATATTTTGTAAACCCTAGCGTAGGGGACAACACATTCTTTGGTACACACTCTGTATAAATGGCATTCTTGCCTCTTTGTAAAGGTTAGATAGTAAGTGATTAGAACTTCTAGATCTAGAGAACTTTTAGACTGAGAACCATTGAGAGTTAGAATTGTTAGGAGTTAGGTAGTGAACAAAAGGAGATAGAATTGCATCTTGATTCTTAGTAATGAGAGCTTCTTTGTCTTCTTGGTTAGCAGTAAGATTTTAGTATAGACTGTAATGTATTTTCTGAATTCTCTTAGTGTAGTTGGAAACAATCTGGAGCCTCAGATTCTCTATACACTGGTGATTGTGCCAGCTTTGTAAATATTGTTTATCTATTTTAATAACAGTAGAAATAATCAGAGTTTAATCTACTTCATGTTGTATTCCTGAATGATGTTTATCTTAATTCGATCATTTGATTTGTGAAGCCTCCAAGGAATGAAAGGTTATTTGTGTTTTATTTAATGGTAGCTAAAATTCTGTTATTCGAATTAGCATTGTGAATGAAAGAGGTTGTGTGTCAATCATAAGCTTATCTTGTTCTACAGTTTTAGTTTATAATTCCTTGAAGTTAACAAGTCTGGTTAAGATTGGATGAACTATTGTTCTTTTCTGTTTCAAAACCCTGATCTATCTTTTGTTGTTTCTTTAAAACCCCAGTTAAAGTAGGTTTCATTTCATGTTTGATCTTAGAATAATCCAGAAGCTCAACACCAGTAGGCCCCTTGAATATTACTGTTGCATTGACCACTGAGTAACTTCAGTACAGTTGAGACCCAACTACCAAGACCTTAGGAGCTAAGGCATCCATGTGTTGCCTTTCTCTTTCAGGAGAAGTAGAATAGCCATATTCTACTTGCATTGTTGTGGTGCCAAAATCACTATCAACACCTCCCTTGTCTATTTTCACACTCTCAGCAATCACGCCCCCCTCCATGTATCTATTTCTATATTTTTAACTTTTTTCAAGTAGCCATTTTTTAATGGTGCAACCCCTATCTCTCTTTTTCTTGTCTCCTCTACATGCTACCTTTTATTCCCTCTCCTACCATTTCATCTTACCTATGCTATTTCTTTTTAATTATTTGGTTACCTTCAACTATGCCACCCCTTAGTATTCCTTTGTTTTTTTGCAAGTTCTATTAATTTCCTAAGTATGGCAGCCTGCATTTTTTAATTTTTTTATTTCAAATTATTCTTGGCACCCCTCCATCTTCTCTTCCATAGTTGTGGTTTGTATTTTTTTTGTTTTTTAACTTTAAAATGATTTTTATTGGGCACAACCTGTATTCTTTTTAAGAACATTTAAAAGAAATTTAAATTTCAATTGTCACCTCATGTGACATGATTCCACTTCTATTTTTTTGCTTACCATTTTGAAATACCATTTCCTTCAATCTTTTATTCCGCATTTCTATTCATTTAGATTCTTTTCTTCATTGCATATGTAATGCCCAAAACTTAAACACCAAATTATATCTGACATAACAGAAATACCAAAAAAACTGATCAAATCTCAACACAAGAACAACTCCCAAAGTAAGCTTTCAAGAAAATACAAGGGGAACCTAAGGGGCCAGACTTAATTCCTCCAAGGCTCGTCTCTAATGGCCTTGCCTACGTACGCATAGGGCAGAGGAATCGTAGTTCGACAACATGGACTTCAACCAAACACTCATCCGAGTTGGCTAACAAAAGTTATAATAACTAGGTTCATAAAATGCCTTGAACTCAGATTGAAAACACAAAGCACATAGCTACTTCACACTAAAAAAAAATTAACACAAGGATACTAATAATAATTTAAAAGAGAAACTATTTATCACTACAAACTTGATTTGGTCAATAGTAATGTTTATCATCAAAATTCAAATTTCAAGACACTATACCTATGAGTTCACACAAAATACCATCATTGACACACAACTATAGAGTGTTCTCAAGAAAATCTCAACAAGGAACATAAACACTGACTATCCTAGTGATCTCATTTGAGAACAATAGAATGGGTGGACATAGATTATGTAAATAGGATAAACAACACTCAAACCTTCACAACCTCCAAGAGAATTAAACACAAAACATCACTTAGTTTGCATCATATTTTATCATTGATCTTAATTGGTGAAGCAGATCTAATCAAGAAAGAAAACTTGATAATAAATTGAATACTTAATTCACATAACAATATTCAGCTTGCTGATTGCAATGAGAAAATGCAACATTTAAACAACCATAACTTTTACGTCCGACGTCCAAATTTTAAAATTCAATATGTTTTGGAAAGGTGGAGTAACTAACAACAAAACCCAGAAAAAAATTTAGCAATTTTCTAGAACACGTGCGAGCAGATTTTTCTGCAACACACTCAATAGACTAACCAAAACAACAGTTAATAATCACAATGCAGAAGTATATTTCTAGTTATTATAAAGGCATAAATATGTTAGATTATAGATATTAGATCTTCAACCTTAAAGAATCTAAATGAAATTTGATACAGACTATATAATTCAAATGAAATCTAAATTAAAAGAGAAGCAAATTCAACTCACATTACAGCTATTGCAAGAGAATGATTCATGAGTGATTTAAAACATCATTTCAAAATAAAATTTGAGATAGTCAATGACTATAAGAAGAAAATTGTGATCAACATACTTTAAGTTTATGCTATTGCAGAGATTCTAAGAAACTCTTACATGTTATAAAGTGGGTGCTAAAACAAACACACATTTGTTGACATGTTTTGTTGTACAATACTTCATAAAATTTTGATCAAATGAAAAGTTTGTTATCTTAAAGTGAAGCATATGGTATACCAACACAATATGAAATGAATGTATAATATATTCTATGCTTCAATCCATCTCTTCCAAACAAACTACATTAACTACTTTGAAAGAATGCTGATTTAATAATTTCAATTCAAGAAGTAGAAAATTAAATCAATTGAAAATAAACTTGAAACTTAAGTGACATAAGAACATTAAGCACTAAAGCCCATGACATGCAAAATGAAATCCACTTATAGTGGAAGGTTTTTTTTTTCTTTTTTTTTTTAAAGTAAGACCTTTTAAATATTCATTTTCAGACTACAATAAAATAGGGATATAGCCATGGTGTAAGGAATATGAAACACCCAAATTAAAAAACATCCAATGCAAAGTATGTGTGGAAAATACAACTAACAAACTATTATTTATATCCTACTATTTAAGCATACAAAATAAAAACATCTTTCCAGATAGAATTCAGAACTAATTCCTTCTAAAATGGATACAATAGAATAACTTTAGAATGAGATAATACACAACAAAACTGATCAGACTCTGTCTAGATTTCCATTTTTCTAATGAGCCATCTTCACATTTTAAGCCATCTCTTAAATTTTGGCATGTTAGAAAGAAATGGGTGATAAGAGATTTTGGCATCTTCACATTTTAAGCCCGACCATAATTACTACTTAGGGCTACATGCCATCCTTTTATAATGAGCCATCTTCACATTTTAATCCAACGAATTACCTCTCATCACAAATAATATAAATCTTCTTTATATATTCCCATTCTCTTAAAAGGGGTTATATGAATTTAAAATGAGAATAAATGCAAAGATAAAAATTATAGGAAAGATAAAAATTATAGGAAAGGCTAGAATTTATCTCATCCTTATTTCTTTGTCTTTTAGTTCCTTTTTATAATAAAAATAAAAATAATATCTATGTGAAGCAAATGACATCCATTTCATAGTATATGATATTCCTTTATTTTTATAATTATAAATGTTTTGTTTTCTTAAAAGTAAATATATTATTATCTAAAGGATAATGATTGGTTTTTTTATTATTTATTTTTTTATTTAACTCATTTTTTTTTCTATCTATGATTTATCATCAGTTTTAAGAATGCTGATTTAAAGCTTAACAATATAAAAGCATGGAAACAACAGATTTTGCATAAACAAGAATAAAATAAAAATCTTTAAATTTATGCCTTCAACCTTACATGCCTCTTTTTCAGACCTTTTCGATTTATTTGAACTATATTTCTAATAAGAGTTTCTTTATTATGCAAACATTCTATCTTTTATAAAATACAAAATTAGTAAAATTTTATAAGCAATATTTTGTACTCATCCATTTGCTACTTTTTTTTTCTTAATCAATAATGATACTATTTGTTAATGAATATCATGCTAATTCTAATCAACCGCTAACATTTCTTCTTTTATTTTCTATCCAATCATTATCAAGCATATGAGCTTGATCTATATAATAATTCATAATTTTAGAAGTTACCAATAATAATATCCATTTATTTTTATCTATCAACAATACCATTAGAAAAAAAAGTCATTGATTAAATCTATGGACTCTATAATAATAATTGGGTATTAGTGATAGCAATAATATTATGCATGCAAGAACTTTCAAAAATATTTAATTTACATGATTGCATGAGTAATTTTGGTCTAACTTATAGCTTTGATATCCTTCCAAACATAGGGAAAAAACATATCATCTCTATTACGATTACAAAATTCACAAGTGTTTATCATCCCTTTACCACTTGAACAAATTAGGGAGTGTTTATCGATAACTTACCTGTCATTGTCTTTAGATGCACTGAAGGTGACCTTACAGCATACACATTTGATTTCTTGTTTGAGGCATGGTCTCCTTTCCTATGCAATCTTAAACGTCTAAGTTGTGAGAAGGATTAGTTGTTAAAATATTCAAGAATTATCTTTTGATTGTAAAATGTTCAAACTAGGAAACATGATTTAAATAAGAAATTTTATCAATTGAAAATGACAACAATGATGATTTACTCAACTTCCCAAAACCACAAACCTAGAATAAAAATCACTTTCCAAAACTAAACAACTGGAAATATTTTTTAGTGATGTCGATAGTTCGTTCGCCTGGGATTCTCCTGTATCAAGGTGTTACCAAAAGCGACATCAACTACCACTAGTATGATATGTGATGCTTCAGTGGGACAAATATCTTTCGTGTGTTGTAGTTCTTCTCATAGTTCATGTTGCAGCTTTTGATCTCTTCTTTGTTGGACATTAATAGTTGTTGAGTTAATTTGGCTAAAAGATCTTGGCATACATTGACATACAAATTGGTAAACCAATCTATTTTATTTTTCATTATTTTATCTTTTAACTTTATTAATATTTTTTATTATAGTAATCATATAAAATAGTTTTCTTATATACACCATCCTTCTTGACTATCTTCTCACCCATTATTGTCTTTTTTTCTCATTATCCTTAATTATCCCGTCATAATATCCATTATTTTCAAGCTTCATAATCAAACATATTGCCTATCATTCCACCCATTTTTTATATCTCTTGAATAGGGAGATAAACTTTTAAGATGCTTCCTATATATAGGATTTAAAATTAAAAAATGAAAAAAGGAGAAAATTTTTAAAAATAGAGAAAAAGATGATGAAAAAGAAAGTGGGAGGAAGGTATAATATTGAAAATGAAAAGAAAAAATGTAATTTACAAAATAAATCAAAGTCATGAAGTTTCTTATAAAGAGGAGATGAAAAAAATGAAGCATGAGTTATAATAGTTAAAGATGAAGAAGAAAGAATTTATAAAATCTCAAGCCTAAAGTTCAAACCAGAGCCTCTTAGTAATAAAAATTGTATGAGGACATGCAATATTCTAAGTTAAGGGGAATGATGAGAGTAATTTATATTCCATTTTATCCCATATTTTATTTATTTTTCTATATCATAATTCCCACTTTTTTGCTCAATTTCTATATGATATCTTAGCCCTTATAATAATTTTGCTCCATATGGTTAAATATAAATAAGTAATATTTAATATAGTTTTTAGGTAAAATATATAAAAATTAAATATTAGATTGTATTTACTAACCTTTGTTGTCATTTTAGCTTTGGAAAATAAATATTGTAGCATGTTATTGGAGAAAACAGACTTCCTCTAGTCTATGAATATACTTGGCAACAAATAATTTCAGTAGTTAATCTAGTTTTAAGTAATTATTTGTTGTGTTAAATATTAATTATCTTAATGTTATATAACAAATAGTGACTTATTTTTATACTCATATGACATGAAATAGTATGTGTTATTTTTTGTTACAAATAATTAAGTTGTGATGGATGTAGACTGAAAAATAGCTATTTTCATTGCAAAATAAACTCTTATATTTATGGCTAGTTTTATTTCAACCCACAAGCCATAAATAATGCCATAAGAGATGGCAAGAGAATAAGAAAAAATACTATAAAATAGAGCAATAAAAATGTCATAAAGGGGAAATAAACATATTAATAATGTTGGAAATATGGTACAACAATGCAATAGTGGAGGAAAAAAGTGGAAAATAATGTAACAATTTTCATGAAAATATAATGTGTAACAAATGTTTTGAGGAGTAATTAGCATTTCTATAGTCACCTCACGAAATGGGAGGAGGTCCCACTCCCAAGAAATGATGGTGATATTATTTTTATTTTCTTTATTTTAAATAATTTATGTTATCATTTTATTTTAGTATTGTGTGATTAAATTATAAATTATAGAATTTATTTTTGATGTATTAAGAGCATATTTTAGATTTATTTAGTCATTTATTTTTATGATAAATCAATTTAAATTAGTTTTGGTAGCAGGTTGTTTCCATAAAATGCATTTTTAGCAATCTACATAGTTCCTGTAGCAACCTCTACAATTTTTAAAGTAGTTTTTAACAGAGTTCCTATAGCAAAATTATTTCAAATTTTTATAGCAATTTTAAAAGAATTATTTTGTTTTCATTAGAATAGTTGCATTTCATCCACACTCACCTCACTTCCTGCAACCCTTACATATATAGCCACGATATCTTTCGTAAGTTTACACCCCTAGATTGACACTTAAACCAAACTGAATTTAGTTATTAAATATTAAATCTATCTCATTATTTACCCCAATTTTGACCTATCAAAGCACACAAGAGATACATAAGATATATGGATAAAAAGAGTGGATAGATTAAGCATTTTATATCTTATAAATGTGCTTTAAAATAAATTTTAATTAATTAAAATTATTATCTTTATCTATCTTTAAGAAAATATATAAAAGACATCAAAGTTACCTATTTTAACTAAATTTGTAATTAATAAAATGGACACCTTGAGATAATGATATCTATCTATATGATAGATATGCTAGTATATAACTTATCAAGCTCTATAAACCTATACATTTATAGAGGATTATATATAATTATATTTAAAAGTACATTAATCTCATCAACCATTTTTCATATAACTTATCCACCTTTTACTTACAAACATTTTTCTCATATGAGCATCAACATGAGACCAATACAAGCTCTTATGAGCACAATCGTGAGACTAATATTAGCTCCTTTTGAGAAACTATGTTAGAAATCACCTATGGAAAACCAAGAGTCACAACATAGAAATTCACTTATTAGGAAACCACCTCAACACCAGAAGCCAATTATGGAAGACCAAAAGTCACAACTTATAATTCCACGTTAGATGTTCCTATGGGATTTGAACTTGGGTCTCCATAATGAGAACTCAATGCTTTAACCAATTAATATCAACCCTTTGGATGACTTATCAACCTTTTATGTAAATATATATTTTTTTTATGTAGAGAAACAAATTCTTAAACAAGAATAGACAAGAGTAGACAGACAATAAACATAAAAATAGATATAAAAGGCACATAAATAGCAAACTAACAACAAAAATAAATTATACCATATATTGGGGACATAGGACACTCTCGATATTTAGAGAGGAAATTGAAAATTTATTCCTTCATGTCTTTCTTCTTACTCTTCTTCTAGGTTGGATTATTAGTATTATCATCACATGTCCTTCTCTAGTTGTCTCGAACTACAAAATAAAGCATCATGAGAGTGGAAGTAGATTTATCCATAACCTTGGTACTAAAATTAAGAACATTGTTAACCTTATCTTCCAAATTTTCCATCATTTCTTGAATTGTAGTAAGAATATTTATACCTTTGATATATTGGGAGCAATAATTTACAATGCCAATATATTTTTCATCCTTTATTTCTTTGTTATCAATTTTCACATCTATAGACAATTATCACTAGTCTCTATATTGTAGGGCTCATACATTTCCTTGAAGAAGCTAGTGCCAGTGCCATTCATATTGGCAATAGGATAAAAAGTATCATTGGTAGGTCTCAGGCTCTTACTAAAAATCATTTTTCTCATAACCACCACTCAATTCCCATAGCTCAACAATGTCATTATCACTAGATTCAACCAAATCAACTTTAGAATCAAGTATTTATGGTATTAACAAAATTTGTAGCCAACCTATTGCACCTTCTAGTAGAAGATCCCAGCATTAACTTATCCTCATTATCGATTGGAGTATTATCAACCTTGGGCTTAGACACAACCTTATATTTATTCTTTCTATTTTAATTGGTCTCCTTACCTAGGAAGCTAGTACCCTCAATAGAAGGGAGACAACATTATTAACCAAGTCCTTGTCAAAACCATGATTTGTGTTCTTCTCCTTCTTACCCTTAAAGTTACAATCAGGATTATTTAAAAGCTTGTGAGTTTGGGAAACAAAAAAAGGGATTCTAGGGTAGTATTCATAGGGAAAAAATAATTCGTTTAGAAACGTCATACTTAGATATTTTCCAAGATAATCAAAATCAAAATCTACCATATTATTTTTTATGGAAAGGAGAATTCTTAAAAATTCATCCCTTACACTTAGTAGGAGTAGGAGAATGCAACTCCCCAAAAACCACAGCTTTACCCTTGGTAGTAGGAGAATTTATCTCCCCAAAAATCACAACTCCTTCCCCCATAATTTTAACAAAAGGGATCTTGATTAGGACTAGGAATGATAGGGCTAGAAGGACTAATAGACTTTTGAGGGTATAGGGAAAGGTGGTACTTATAGAATGTAAAGATAAGGCCTTGTTATAAAGGGATGAATGAAAAAAGGGAAGTTCACTATAACTTTGTGGATAAGATGATTTAGAAGTGGAAAGTGATAATGATAAATGTATTTAAACTAACCTTCCAAATTAAAATACTTGATGAGGATTCCTCTTACTTTATCCCAAGGATATGGAAGACCCTCACTTTCATATAAAAAAAATTATAATCTCCTCTCCATTTAGGAAATTCTTAATACTATCCTTGTCTCTGATCTTTCCTTGTTTCTTAACTTTCCTACTATCAATCTTCAAGCCATTTGAAATACCAATAGATTATTCATATGCTATAAAATTGTTACCACCAATTGTAACCTTCCTTTCATTTGAATATAATTTATTTGAAAATAACTTTTTTGAACCCACATAATGCCTCAAGGTAGGGAGTAATACCCCCTTTCTTACAAATGTGCTAGATATTTTTTATTGCAAACCTCTTAGTAGGAAGTGGGCTCAATTCAACATATGTCACCCCCCAATTAGAAGAAAATCCACATAGAAAATCACAAACCAAGTAGAGATCCCAATTCAAACTCTAAACTAGAAACTCAAACAACCAATAACATAGATAATAATATGTATATTGTTTCTAAAAATTTGAACATGATTATAAATCATGTGTCTCACCCAACCTTGAGCAATCACAATAAAATAAAACCAATAGTTAATCCTATAATTTTAAGAAGATATGATCACTTGGTTTCTCTTGATTAAACTCTCCTTCATAATAAAATGAAATTGGCAAGGAATTAAGCACGCCAATAACAAAGACTTTTATTTTCATCATTTAAAATTATGGAAATAAATTCACTACATCTATCCTTGATCCTACTCAAAGGCTTAACATTAAGGAAAATGATAACAGTATCCTCACCTAAGCATCTATCTTTTATTAATTTTATCCAAATCATTATCTAAAACAAGGGGAATTGAATGAGGAAGATTATCCACATTATTCCAACAATTCTGACCCTTAATCTTAATATTAATATTAGCAATGGCATCAACAACATTATTGTTGACGCATATGGTTTTCATAGTTAACTTATATAAAATTCATAACTAATTTCACCTCTCTTGGAAGAAAATTAAAATATAGAATATAATTTTATGATCCCAAGGACTTGAATGTCACCTCTTGACTTGTGGTTTCACTTAGTTTCTCATTGTGGTTATTGCTCTATAAAGGGACTAATAGAATAGGATTCTAAGAATCAATTTGAGTTACACTATCCTAAATAAATGTTCCTAGATTTAAAATATAAATATAAAAACTAATTCAAGAACAACATATATCATCTTATTTGCACTAATGTGATTCTTTTTATTTGAAATTTTAGATTTGGTGAAAATTAAATAGAAAAATAAAGGGGAGAAGATGAGGGTAAGATATCATAATTTTAAAAATCTATAAAAATGAAAAGTAAGTTAGCAATAGAATATTAGATTACCATATTGTATTTCATTAGACATTATCACAACTACATATATATAGTTCAAGATTCAATGGAATACTTAAAATTATAAAATTATGAAATACCCAAAAAATGGTGCAACTTCATAACATCTCATGAAGAGGTAATCTGAATCCAAGTCACTTTAAAAAATTTAGAAGAGTAATGACCTATATATATGTTCAATCATGCTAAACTTTTTGCAATTTTAGACAAAAAATCACTATGTGAAAGGAAACTAGGCCTAAATTATAGCTTTTATGTCATTTGTTAGTATCCACACCAATAATCATTACAATAGTGTAATGTAGAATAGAGATCACACACCACACAAAAAAAAATTTTGGACCAAGATTCCCTAATATCCAATAAATGCATAAATAAAATTAATACTTGAGGTAAGGTAACACTGTAGAACACTCCTTATTGAAGAAGCCACTCCATGTCATACCTCCAAGATCTATCCCAAATAAAATATCAAACTAAACATTTTTCCTTACAATAGAAATCACCTCCTTTATATATATACCTTATCCTAATATTATAATTGAGGGGTAGTCCAATAAAGTCCTGCTCATCACCTAATATAACTAATTACACATGTTCTTCACATGACTCATTATAACTAACTTAAGGGATGTGTGCCTCATGTTGCAATCTCCATCCAACTACATACAATATAATATCATATCCCTAGGTTCCTAACACAAACTCCAAAAGGAAAAGTATCCCAAGGAAGTGAAATATCAACACTAGTGGTTTTATAAATTAAAGAAAAGCCACTAATAAGTAATTGTTCACAATCTCATAAGAGTTTGCACATCATAATTACAATATAGATTTAAAAAATCCACCTAAGGGGAGGAATGGAATTGTGTGGATATATTACCACCAAAATAATAATCATAAGGTGGTATTAATACTGCATAGATCTCATAAAGTATAACATTAAATTATATAGTTGCATGTCCTACACAACCCAATACATGCCTTATCACACATTCCAAATGCCAAATACCAAAATTGTCACATTTGTAGCTTTAAGAACATAACCAAAACTCCATAATATACAATATCTACCATATCCAAACTCCCATAACTCCCACATCTACCCAAATGCAATAGTAGAACAACACTACCTCCCTAAGGTAGAAAGAATGCCACAAGTCATGACCACAGTTTTGTGTCGCTAATGTCACTACCAACATGCTCAATGAGGGAAAAAGGGTAGTAGGTTATATACCCAATAAAATGTTTCCATGTTAACTCAAGTTTCATAGTCTTAACCTCATGTGGGTGATAAGTGCAATGGAGTTGGAACTCCCCACACTAATACACACATATAACTCAATGACATGGTCATAACTCTTTGTGAGTAGTAATGGTGATGGAATTGGAATACCTTAAACTAATACACACATAAACCCACACTAAGAATGCAATTATATATCAATATATCCTCCCATTGGCATAGCATCCCTATGTATTAATACCTTATGTTGTTACTACACACAAAGACTGTGTCTAAACCAAGTATCAGGAGCCATTAGTATTTTCCAAAATAAGGTAAATGTAATGGTATCCAGTGTTGGTACCAATAATAGGGTTCACATCCATACAACACTAGTTATTTATCACATACTACCAAAAATACAACTAGTTTAGGAACATGTGATACCCTAATGATAAATGATTAGGTACCCTAAAATGTAGTTCATTATGGCCTAGTATGATATTTTACTTCATTTGTGATGTGATCAAGAATATTGATGATACATCCTATATGTCATGACCATTTCCCCTTATGTATCACATATAACACTTTTTCATAACAAGTCCACATGGACTAAATAGGGAACATAACTTTCAATAACTATAGCTAGGAGCAACCGTCATCATTAATAGTTATCAATAGTATCTAATCAAATTAGAAGGGCTACAATTAGTTATTACCAATAGGACACCATCTCTTAAACAGGCACATGCCAACTGAGAGGGGGGGGTGAGTTAGTTGTCACACAATTCAAACTTAAAACTTTGACAACACTTATTAATTCCACAACCACATTGTTTTGTTATTAAGTAAGAGCATGAAACACAAATAACAAAAAGAAAATAAACACAATGAACACCATATTTTTATGTGGAAAACCCAATGAGGGAAAAACCATAGTGAGGGTTAACTTACAATATAAAATATTAGAAAACAAAGGCTCACTGCCCAGAAGAGGACTCATTGTCCAAATACAAAGGCTCACTGCCTATAGAAAGGACTCACTATCCAACAGGGAGGCTCACTGCCTATAGATACAAAAGAGAACAAAAGATCCACCACAAAAATTAATGCACATCCGTAGGATTGTAAAAACCTTTAGCTCACTGCCTTCAACACATTGAAAAACTGCTATCATAACTCACACACACACTTCTACTCTTATGATTTGTGGCTTACTTTCGTCACTTTGCATCACACTGTCATACAAATCTTCACACTTTGACTTACTTTTATACCATCTTCAACCTTAGAAACTTTCTCCAAGGTTGGCCACAAGTACCTCATTTCATAAATTCAAAATAGGTCGGCAACTCAAAATTCCTGCGGTGAAAAGGAATAAGAGTGGACCAATAAAACATTTAACCAAGACTGAAAAATAATGTCTCGAAACAATCAGACGCTTCCTCAAATTAATTTTATTCTTCAAATGAAGTGTAAATACCAGGTCGGCCAAACCTAATGAAAAAACAAGTAATCATTGATGTACACGCTTCCCAACCAGAAGATGACATGTAGATGCCACAACATGCTTCCTTAAGCACAAGACTACATCTTAGAATCTTTCAGATACATCCACAACAAAACAACAGACTTCAACCACTGAACATCTTTCATCAGTCCATCCGGACTGTATAAACTTCACACTGAATTACTGAAACATGACTTATGGATCACCAATCTTTGAACCTCTTTTCCAGAGCATAGAAAAGACCTTCACAAGACATATTCCATATCCGCAAGATCTGAAATGAAATACAGAAAAATTGCAGAGCAACAACATTTCTCCCATTCCATAGAATACCAACTTTTCCAGAATAGTTCACATACCGGTGAACGTAACTTTCACATACCATCACACCAGAAGCTAAAACTCAGGAGATATCACCACTAAAATCACCATTATCAAACCTTCAAGTCTTCACAAGCATAGGATCAACACAGGAGAAATGTAGAGCACATACCAGAGCACATCCTAAACACTTTCAACATTTTTTTTTCTCTTCTTTATTTAATTCTCTCAAAAGAACTTGGAAACTTATCAAACCAACACATCTACAACACTATAAAGATAGATCCATGTACTCACAACATCTCAACAGCATCTCAGCCATACATGTACAATCTACAATATACTGAACTGTGTTGACATCAATGACAACATTAATGACAACACCACCAAACTTGCTCATATCTACAACAATCTCCCCCTTTGTCATTGATGGCAACACATGATGTGAAAAACCATCAAATACAACATCATCCTTCACAATACTGGGAGAACTATTTTTCACATGAATTTTCTCTCCCGCTTTGACATCAATGGAAAAGATCAACAACTCTGATTACTCCCCCTTAGGAGCACACTCATACTGCAACAATGAAAATCATTTCTACTCCCCTTGCAGAGTAGACCCATTTATCAGTCCAAGTAAATGAAGAATATGTGAATTCACTGGACTGATGCACCTTCATGTGCACCTAGTTCAGAGGGCCAATGACCCCCAACATCTCCCTAAGATGCTCAAAAGTATCCTTCGAAAGAGCCTTAGTAAATATGTCTGCAATTTTTTCCTTCGTTGTCACATGCTCCAATCTAACCTCATTCTCCAACACTTTTCTCTTAGAAAATGATACTTGATAGATATGTGTTTTGTTCTTGAATGCATAACCAATTTCTTTGAAATTTTTATTGCACTTGTGTTGTCACAGAAAATAGAAATAGGCTCATCAGATACCGCACCAATGTCCTTCAGTATTTTCTTCATCCATAAAACTTGTGTGCAACAAGATGTTGCAGCAATATATTCTACTTTTGTTGTGGATAATGAAACCGAGTCTTTCTTTTTTCTCAACCATGAAACTAATCCTCCACTAAGAAAGAAAGCACCGCCACTATTACTCTCCCGGTCATCTACACATCCAGCCCAATTAGCATCTATATAAGCACTAAGGGTGAAATCATTACTCTTAGGATACCATAGTCCATAATTCGATGTACCTTTCAGATATCTAAATATCCTCTTTATAGCTACAACATGTGCCTCTTTAGGATTTGCTTGGAATCTGGCAACTAAACACACTGCATGCATAATGTCCAATCTGGTAGCAGTAAGGTATAGCAGTCCACCAATCATAGATCTATATTTTCTCTTATCAGTCTTAGAAGATTCATCATCTTTGCTCAATTTACATCCGGTTACCATAGGAGTACAAACCCGTTTGGAATCATCCATCCCAAACTTCTTCAACAACTCTTTTACATACTTAGATTTTGAAATGAATGTCCCTTTATCAGTTTGATTCACTTGTAGACCAAGAAATAAATTCAATTCATCGATCATAGACATCTCAAATTCTTTTTGCATCTCTTCAGCAAACTTTTTACACATACCTTCATTTCCACCAAAAATGATATCATCAACATAAACAACTACTATCAACATTTTGTTACCTTACATTTTGAAGTAAAGATTGTTGTCAACAGAACCTTTGTTGAATCCTTGCTTTGTCAGATATTTTTCCATTCTTGCATACCAAGCTCTGGGAGCTTGCTTCAATCCATACAATGCCTTCTTCAACTTACAAACCATGTTCGGTTTGTCAAACAACTGAAACCCTTCAGGTTGCTCCATGTACACTTCTTCCTCTAACTCACCATTCAGAAATGTTGACTTAACATCCATCCGATACACTTTGAAGTCTTTGTGAGTAGAAAAATCCAAAAAAATCCTTATAGCTTCCATTATGGCCATAGGGGAAAATTTTTCTTCAAAATCTATACCTTCAACTTGTGAATATCCCTTGCATACTAGTCTTGCCTTATTCCTTACGACTTCTCCACTTTCATTCAACTTATTCCAAAACACCCATTTCGAACCAATCACATTTTTATTCACAGGCCTAGGGACTAGTTCCCATGTCTGATTCTTTTCTATCTATTGCAATTCTTCTTTCATAGCTCTCATCCAACTCTCATCTTCACATGCTTCACTTATAGATTTGGGTTCAATTTTAGATAATAGACACAAATTTACCTCAACTGAAACTCTACTTCTTGTCTTTACACCTTCACTTTTATCTCCAATTATCTAATCCTATGGATGATTCTTCTAAACATACTTAGGAGTTCTAACAATAGTTTCCAGTTCATTTTCTTCTTCTCCTTCTTCTTCTTCCACTTGTTCTTCTTTCCCTTCTTCTTCATTCTCCTTGTTCTCCTTAGGTACATGCCCACAGATGCGTCATCAAGTTCAACTTCACTAATCTCAATAGGTCTGCGTATGTCTTCATCAACTTTCACATTAGCACTTTCAACAATCTTTCTCAATCTTTTGTTAAAGCATATGTATGCTTTGCTAGTAGTAGAGTATCCAAGAAAGATTCCTTCATCACATCTAGCATCAAACTTTCCAATATTTTCATCATCTCTTTGTAAGGAAAGCTCAGGTGCAGAAAAAACTCTCCTAATGCCAAAACCTCAGGGAAGAGTGCAGATGACTTTAAATTTTACAATTACAGTTCATTAAGATACACTTGAAAAGAATAACAGAACAAAGAAATGAACACATACACAATTGGACACAAGATTTACGTGGGAAAACCCTTACGGGAGAAAAACCCACCACACCAAGAAAAGTATCTTTGTATTATAGTAACCAAAATTACATACTGAGATCGAACTTCACCTTCTAATGTCAATTTTTACAGCAGCAACATTCATTGATCAACTTTGTACAGAACATTATTCTTACAATGCTCTCAGAAACATACTAAGAATTCACTCTGATCAATTTGTATTCAATCGAACAACACTATCACTCATCGAATAGATCATCGTCATCCACCATTGCAGAGAGAAATCCATTCTCTTACGGTATGTTCATTTTCCACACAAGAATAGTTGCAACTGTTCAACTACCAACGGTTCCCCTTCCACTTCTCTCATTGGTCCAAAACAGACCACGTAGGATAGACATTCGGTCAAAATGGTTCAAACTGAATCGCATGTCGGTGAGACACCAGACCGTGTCTCCCCGATGCCAAAATGCTCAACTGTCCTTATCGGCAAGAGTCACCACCATTGGTAACAGTCATATCGAGTCCAAACCCATCGGCCAGACATGCTTTGTCGCTAAGACTTCACATCGATATCCATCTCGTGCAGATCTATCGGCAAGACCATCTCTATCGCTAAGAGATCACAGCGAACATAAATCCATCGGCGAGATATACTCTATCAGCAAGAGTTCACACCGATCACAGATCTATCAGTGAGAGAAACATCCATCGGCAAGAGATCATACCAAAAGAAAATCAGTTGGTGAGACCAACACAATCGGAAAGAGCTCATACCGAATGCATAGCCATCGGTGAGAGGAGAACCATCGACAAGATTGGCGCTGTCGGAAAGAGTCTGAGAGTCTTCCCGATTTTCAATATGAACAGAACTTTCGCCATGACTAACACTGTCAGAATCTATCTAAGAGTCTCCTCGACGGTCAGGCACATTGGAATGAGTCAAGAATCTCTCACCGAAACCCCATGTCTTTCTAATGACTACCGTCGACAAGACAGTTCCAAAGTCTCAATGATTTGATCTTCAAAACACAACTGCTAGTCGGCAAGACATTCTGAGGGTCTCACCGATTTTTCTCTTTCAGGAATTTCATGTTAGTAAGCTTGAGGCACATTTTCCAACACTCTTTTAATAGAACATCTACTTCCAAATACCTTGAAATACTTCATTGTAGGAGTCTTATCAATCCATAACTCAAAAGAAGTCTTAGTGTTGTTGTGTCTAATCTAAACTCTATTAAGAACATAAACAACAATATGTATTGCTTCTCTCCAGTACACATCTGGTACATTTGATTCTTTTATCATGGTTCTAGCAGCTTCCTATATTGTTCAGTTTTTTCTTTCAACTACTCCATTCTGTTGAGGGGTTCTCAGAGCAGAAAATTTTCTTCTTATGCCATATTGTTCACAGAATGCATTAAATTCACTAGAGGTGAATTCTCCACCTCTATCAGATCTCAAACACTTGATTTTCAAGTTTACTTCATTTTCCACTCTTGCTTTGAATACCTTAAACCTATCCAGAGCCTAAGTCTTTTCTCTAAGAAAAGAAACCCATGTCATTCAAGTGTAATCATCAATAAGCAACATGAAATATATGTCACCATTTAGGCTTCCAGTCCTAGTCGGACCATAGAGATCAGTATGAATTAACTCTAGCATTCTGGTAGTAGAATGATCTTTTCCCTTAAAGCTACATCTTGTCTGTTTCCCCAATTGAATTTTTTTTCAAATAGCATTACCAGGTCTTGTGATTCTAGGTAGTCCTTGAACAATTTATTTTGTACTGATCTTGACCAACTTATCAAAATTCACATGTCCCATTCTTTGGTGCCATAACCAACTTTCACTAATTTGAGATACAAGGAAATGACCATCAACTCCTTTCAACTGATAGATATTTCCATGAGTTCTTCTAGTAGCAATCATATCTCCACTCTCGGATCCTTTTTCTGATTTCACATGTATTATTCTAAAACATAAGTTTAAAACCATTGCTACACATCTAACCAACACTCAGAAGGTTATGCCTCAAACCCTTCACATAATATGCATCATCAGTAATATGCACTCCATCAAAACTAATTGAACCCTTCCCACATATCTTTGCTCCTGAATCATCGCCAAACATAACTAAACCACCATCATATTTCTCAAGTTTAGTGAACTTACTCTTATCTCCAGTCATGTGATTAGAACATCCACTATCAATTACCTAGTAGTCTTCATCATGTCTTGCATGAAAAGTGGTAACCAAAGTACCTTCCATCCTATTTCTCTTACTCTTCAGAGCCTTATTGCTTACACATTTTCCAGGGTTAGTGGATACAGATTTACTTTCCAAAGCTAAGAATAAGCATTCACTATCATCAACCTCATTTTCCGATTCATCATCAAAAATTCCTACTTCTTTAACATAGTATAGCTTCTTATATTTCTTATCCTTCCTATCCTTATCCTTATAATCCTTGTTCTTCTCATGCACAGCTCTATTCAGACATATCAAAGCATAATGACCAATATTACCACAACTAAAACATTTAAAGGGAAACATACCTTTATACTTTTTGGTTCCTTTCTTCAGCTCCTGGTGAAGTTTGCTTCCAACTTATCAACACCATCACTATTTGGTTCCTCTTCAATCCGCAATTCCTTAAATGTCATTTCTATCTTTTCTTCTATCTTGTCTTCTTTCTGGAACTTTCTCAACTCAAATGCTTGCAAGGTGCCGAACAGTTATTCCAAAGTGTAAGTCTTAGGATTATATACTTCCTCAATGACTGAGATCTTATCACTGTAGAACTCTGGTAAGGTTATCAAGATCTTCTCAATTATATCTTCATCTGATAGTTTTCCTCCTTGATTTCTAACTTCATTTGCATTCAGATCAACTCTCTGAAAGAAACTTGTAAACTCTTCACCTTCTTCAATCTTTAGATTCACAAATCTATGCTTCGCCGCCAGCTTCTTTATCAATTTCACTCTTTCATTTCCTTCATACATATCCTCTAACTTCTTCTAGACTTCATATTTAGTTTCCAAAGAAGAAACCTTCGCTCGCTCATTTTTAGATAAACCACAGCAAATAGCATACTTCGCCTTCTCATTTTCTTCATAAGCAAAGATCCCATCTGCAGTAGTAAGACCACTGGGCGGGGGTGTATACTTTGTCTCAATCGCCTTCCAGGTCTTAAAACCAAAGGACATAATACATCCTTTCATTTGTCCCTTCCAGTCATTGTAGTCAGTTCCATCAAACATAAGGATCACCAACTTATGTGCGTAGGACAACTAAGAGGTGGGGGGTGAATCAGTTGTCACACAATTCAAACTTAAAACTTCAACACTTATTAATTCCACAACCACACTGTTATGTTATTAAGTAAGAGCATGAAACACAAATAACAGAAAGAAAATCAACACAATGAACACCATATTTTTACATGGAAAACCCAATGAGGGAAAAACCATGGTGAGGGTTAACTCACAATATAAAAGATTATAAAATAAAGACTCATTGCCTATAAGAGGACTCACTGTCCAAATACAAAGGCTCACTACCTACAGAAAGGACTCACTATCCAACAGGGAGGCTCACTACCTATAGATACAAAAGAGAACAAAAGATCCACCACAACAATTAATGCACATCCGCAAGATTGTAGAAACCTTCAGCTCACTGCCTTCAACACATTGAAAAAATGCTATCACAACTCACACACACACACTTCTTCTCTTATGATTTGTGGCTTACTTTCATCACTTTGCATCACACTGCCATACAACTCTTCACACTTCAACTTGCTTTTATACCATCCTCAACCTTAGAAACTTTCTCCAAGGTCAGCCACAAATACCTCATTTCATAAATTCAAAATAGGTTGGCAACTCAAAATTCCCACGGTGGAAATGAATAAGAGTGGACCAAAAAATAATTTAACCAAGACCAAAAAATAATGTCTCAGATCAATCACACACTTCCTCAAATTAATTTTATTCTTCGAATGAAGTGTAAACACCAAGTCAGGAAAACCTAATGAAAACACAAATAATCATTGATGTACATGCTTCCCAACTAGAAAATGACATGTGGATGCCACAACACACTTCCTTAAGGATGAGACTACATCTCAGAATCTTTTAGATACATCTGCAGCAAAACAACAGACTTCAACCACTAAACATCTTTCATCAGTCCATCTGGACTGTATAAACTTCACACTGAATTACTAAAACATGACTTTTGGATCACCAATCTTCAAACCTCTTTGCCAGAGCATAGAAAATACCTTCACAAGACATATTCCATATCTGCAAGATCTGAAACGAAATAGAGAAAAATTGCAGAGCAACAATATTTCTCCTAGTCCACAGAATACCAACTCTTCCAAAATAGTTCACATACTGGTGAACATAACTTTCACATACCATCACACCAAAAGCTAAAACTCAAGAGATATCACCACTAAAATCACTATTATCAAACCTTCAGGTCCGCACAAGCATTGGATCAACATAGGAGAAATGCAGAGCACATATCGGAGCACATTTTGAACACTTTCAACATTCTATTTTCTCCTTTATTTAATTTTCTCAAAATCACTTGGAGACTTATCAAACCAACACATCTGCAACACTATAAAGATAGCTCCATGTACTCTCAAAATCTTAGCAGCATCTCAGCCATGCATGTACAATCTGCAACATACTGAATTGTGTTGACATCAATGACAACACCACCAAACTTGCTCATATCTGCAACACCATCAACTATTAGTAATTTTCTTCTCAAATGCTCAAAAAAATGGAGGAATCCATAATGATGAGTATATTAGCAAGTAATTATTAGTGGGAGTTCAACACCACCAATAAATAACTCAAAATAACATCAAGTTGGGCATACAAAATTAGTTTACGCATTACTCCTACAATTCTTTATTTTATTAAAATAAATACACATCAAATTTCAACTCAAGTAATGTTCACAGCATTCATTGAGTGTTCGCATATCATACTATACATCTAGATATCACATACTTTTATAGATATAACCAGACAAAAGGTGCACATACACACTTCATTTTATCCTACTAGGTTCAAACTTCTAATTATTTTTTTAATCTAATTATTCTCATATCATCTCCATATTGTAATTGCTAATTCATTTCACTTAGAATCAAAACATAGTTGAACAAACATTTTGTTCCATAATACCACAACCATATTATAAGCCATCCACATGATTTAATAACTTTCTAATATTTAATTAAATTTCACTAACACAAAATCAATTTTATTTATTTTGAGTATCAAAAAAACATAACAAATAGTTTTGTACACCCTAACCTAGTTTTCTCGATTTCATAACATAATTAATTTTATCTTCCCTTTCATATTCCAATTATATAATTTACTATGTCTATTTTTTTGGTTGATAATGATGTTTGGGAAATCATTCTTCAAAAAAATATGTTCAACAACATCATCTCTGCATTTTTGTCGAATTTAATGGACCGGTTCAATAACCTAGGTCTAGTGAAGATAATCGGGAAGGCAATGATTTAAGAATTTGGTATCCCTAGGGATAAGCTTGATTTTAATTTAAAGGGTTATGATTGTGATGTTAGACCATGGGATAAGGCTAGAATTTTTTCATTTTCATGTATTAGAGCACTCAATTGCAGCTAATTACATTCTTAAGGAGGTAAGGAGGCCACTTGTTACATGCTCATTGGAACTCTTTGACATGGCCCTTATTATGTACATAATAACTTATGTGATTTTTTATTAACATTCTTATTTAGGTGGTAATTGTTAGGGGACACATCAATGGTGGCCACTAACATCTTTATTTTCAGTTTTCAAAAAATTTGCATTTTTTGAATTTTCCCTTTTCTATGCACATTTTTATCCAAGGTTCGTGTTAAGGAATCTTATCTTAGGGCTATCTAAAAAATCCTTTGCAAACTCTTTTTTTAATATAATATTAAAATATGGGTTATCAATGTAAAATAAAATTGTTGTCATCTTTTTAGTTTTTGTTTTATATTCTATTATTTTTCGTTAATAACATAATGTTGGGACTTTTATTATTTATGATTATAGCCATTGATTAATTCTACAAGTATCATAATTAAAAATATATGTGAAAAACAAGGTTAATCTAAATCATTCACTTGTTGACACTTCTCTTTATTCCAAAGACTTTATGTAAAAATTTGGTGTGTTAACATTTGTCTTTATTTGGAGACTTTATGTAAATATTTTGGTGTGTCAAAACTTCGGCCCAAAACAAAACTTGTGTCATTGATTTGGGATCATCCAACAATGTAAATGTAAATATTTTCTTAAAACTATAAGTTCACCAAGTAACTTAATCATTATCATTTAATATTTGATATTTTTGCCAGCCACATTATGATTTTTCAAAAACTTGTCAACATATTCGTCAAATAACTAATTTTATAGTTTGAATATTTATATAATTCACCACCAAATTTATTTTATTTATTGGAATACAAGTATAATTTTTCAACAAAAATATTGTTTTCTCTAAAATATGCATCATATGCCACAAAAATTAATGCCTCTAGCTAGGATTCACCAAGATTTTATACGTTCCTTAAAGTTTCTTGTGGTGGATTAACCATTTCTGTGAAATCCAAGCCTCACTAGTTGAGCTCTGAATCTACAAATTTTAGTTTAAAGGGTAGGAAAACTGTAATCTTTCCTCCAACAAGAACTCACATGCTCATATTGAAATAACGTGTGTTGATAGTATCAATATCTCGTTATTTTAGGTGATGTAGTTTGGTCAATGATGGAACTGTAATGATTTCTTGGTTTCCAAAATCTCAACACATCTCAGTAAAATTCCATCAAGTTCCTCCTAAAAATGATTTCATTGATAATCTTATGTTAAATAGCCTCTAGTAAAAACCTCATTTTAGTATCTTTAAGGTCAAGAGGATATATTGCATTCTCCAAGGAGTTGATCATGCTTCTGATATAGCTAGCCCCATTATCATCATGAAAATGAATATGCTTGGCTTCTTTTTTATTTGTACTTATTCAATAGGAAATTCATCATTGTATGTCTCAAGTACAATAATTTTCTTCTTAGAAACAAGTTTAATTGTGAGGTTTTTCTATAGATCTATTTCTACTATTAGTTTATTTGGCCTTATATGTAGGTCATACTTTATTATTTTAGTGAACCATCCAACTATTTTTCAATGATCTCTCCTTACATAATATATTCTTTTAGCTTAGATTTAGTTGTTGGAGAGAAGATTCCTAAACTTTTTTAGCACTTTTGTTAAGGCATATAACTATTTATCATCAAAGCAATATTTCTCCTTGTAATACTTGAATGTTTAGTTCATAATAGATACTAGATGTTCCAACATTAGAGTTCTTAGTAACTTTATAGTTCTACCAACCTTAGGATGTAACTTATCTTTGAATATCAACAAGAGTAGAATTTTTTTAAAATTGTTTAGAGAAAAATTCTTTCAAAAACTTTACAATTATGAATGTCTTGGTGTTAGGCATTTGACAGCCTAGGGAAGTTTTTAAGGGTCCAAGCAAAAAATATGTTGAAAAATTCTATATTGTAACTTTTTAATTATTCTAAGACAAAATATTTTCTTACACAAGGAAATAAATCCACCCATATGAAAATGGGAATGTAGGATAATTACAATCCAAGAAAGTTTAAGAAATTGTGTATTGAAATCAATTGATTGTGTGTTATGAACCTTTTCTTATAAAGTGACACCCCATGTATTCATCCAACCTTCATGGGTCATTATTTGGAATCCTTAGCTTGTTGAACCTCCCAATTTAATTATTTTGTACACCTCAATTAGGTCAAGCTTGTACTAATATATTTAGTCATCCTTAGAAGTCAATCTTGTTTTCTAATTGCAAAAAGTAATAGAATTCTTAGTTACAATGTATACCAAGAATATCTACAAATTTAGTTCTCCTTATGGATTTATTAATTTTTACATCATTGTACCATTCTAAAAATCATTCTTAAGTTTAGATAATTTCATCTCCATTTTTCATTTACCACTTATCACTCTTGAGGCATGTATGGGTTGGTTTTAAGATAACATTCCATGATGAGGTTCTAGTCTAGTGTGATCTAAGTGTCTCATTGTTGGGATAGCTATACTAGCTATGTTGTCATGTTCTTTCATCTTTCACACTCTGTGGTTGTAGAAATTTGTATAAAAGAATCATTTTTTTAGCATCATGCTTCTTGAATTTGTATGTAGAACAACTCAATACCATTTTTTTCATTGAAGAGCCCCTAATTTATTTGAAAGCTCAATATATACTCTTGGAATCACTAAGAACAAAATTCAATCAAATATATTTTCTATTAAATTGAACAATGAGTCCCTAAAAATATTTTATCACCTACATTTACAAGAAAGTATTAAATCCTTGTGTTGATTGTCTCAATAAGTTGAAATTAATGGAGAAATTACATGGATAAATAGGTGTCATAACTATTTAGTATATCTCCAACTATCATGGGGTCATAATTTATAATATTAATTCCTAAAAAAAGTTTAGCTAGGTTAAGTTTCAAGTCTAGATGTCAAAAATACTCTAGGTTTGAAGAATTGACTAGGGTGTCTTGTTTTTGTTAAAACTTACCTTAGTGATGCATGTCTCATCTATCCCAACCTTAACAAACACCTCCACTACTTGACTATATCCCACCTTTCTAAATTTCTAATGCTTCAAATTTGACTCCAATAACAACAATAATTAGGTTCTTAGGTATAATATTTTAAGATCTATGCTATACAACTAGGTTTTCCCCTTAAGTAACCATAAAAAATTAGCATTTTCCATTGCCTAACACTTTCTATATTTTTTTTTATTAATGGGGTAAGAAATAGTTTTTGAAGGGAACCTAAAAGACTTTATAGTTCTCAAAATATCAACAAAACATATCCAACCCACAACAAAACATTGAGCATAGAAAAAACCCAACAAAGCACAAATTACATTCTCTTGATGGTATCAATAGCTTCTAGTTAAACATGGAAGAAGCTTTCTTGAATTTCTTGATGCTCCTAAGATTGAATTGTGTAAACACCATCATTTTTCCTTCTAGTAATTTTCATTCTTGTGATGGAACCAACATCCCCTTTAGTATTCATCACAAGACCAAAACCAACCACAAGACCAAAATCGATAGTCATCTTTTTCACCTTATTTCTAAGGCCTTTAATCTCCATAAAATTGTTCTTGCCAACCCTATTTATGTTTCCCTTTTATCTTTCCCATATCTTGCTCCAAATCCATCATCCTAGCTCCCCAGTAAGAAAACAACCCTTTCCATCTAATTAGAGATACCCCCATCAACTTATTCACCTAGGATATAAAATCCTAGTCTTGGAATATTCTCATGTCCTCCACAATAGAAACTTAGATTCCCCCCTCCACTTCTTAGCCATGATATCCATCCTAATATGTCTTTTGTTAATTTGCACATAAAATCACTTAATGAGGTTGTGGTGTGCCTCGAAGGTTTGATGGAAGGTCACCACATTTTGGCCCACCATATTCAAGTCATCAAACAACTCCTTCATGGAAGTGGTGTTAGGTCGAGGAAGTATAAAGTCCTTGGGGATTGGAAAGTATGGATTCTAGATTCCAAGGAAGGGTTCCCCTATAATAGCTTTAGGTATAAAAAAGCTTGATCTTTCCCCTTGTCTTGGGCTCAAGGGGTCTCACTATTCTTTTGAAATTTATGGGTCCTTCTGAAACTCTTCTCATTAGTCTCCTTCTTCCAAGACAACTTGATCTACATAGGGGATTCCACTCATTTCCTTTCTTTCTCCCTACTTCCACCAACACCACTAGACCTATCTTTACCAAAGAGTCACTCTCTTTGAATTCCTTTGACTCACACTCTAACCTAGTATTTGTACCAATCCCTTCCCAATTATTTTCCTCCTTATCCTATAAGTATTATGAACTAGAGCTAAAATAGTCCACACTTTCTTGACTTGGTGTCATCCTTTTTGTTGACAGTGCAAAAGAACTCAAATTTAATTGCCTCACCTAGTTGACAATTAACATGATTAACCCCTAGTGCAAGGGAATCATACAAGGAATTTTCTTACAATATTTACAGGGAATCTCCAAGGGTGAGAGAAAATAAAAAAGAAATGAAAAAAAATTATTTATCCTAAAATGGGTCAACAGAAATAAATGATATTGGTAAATGGACTTAAAACACCCTTCCAAAGTCACATAGCTCATTATACAAAGGGAAATATCATCCCATGAAGGTTTTAGAGAACACCTAGCATAAACGAAGTGAAGTTTAACATATGAATTCAATAAAATAGATATGGCTTCCTCTCCCACGCCTATCCTTGAAAACATTTACCTCGACTATGGAAAACCCTATGGCCTCTGCCACCAAATCTTTTGTAACAAAAAATTCCATATTTCGTGTTATCACCTTTATGTTTTCACATCCTTCAAAAAAATACATAGGCATGGATGTGTCATAGCCTTTCAATGTCTCAATTGAGTAAAGCATCCCTTCTCTAGAATTCTCCAAATTCTAGAGTTAAGCTTTAATTTTCTATAGCTCAAGGGCTCAACCCTATTTCTATCCTTACCCATTTTCACCAATTTTCTTTAAAATTCAAGAGTATTCCACCAGTTTTGAACAAGAGAGCCTCATCAAATATTAAAATAAGCCTTTGAAGTAAAAATAAAAGTCGTGCAACATCAAAAAACTTACTAGAAGCCACCTCTAGGTATTATCTATTAATAACTTTGACATGAGTAGTCATGATAATTCCAACGTTCAATCTCATGCTTAAAAGTTATCCATCCAAAAACCACCAAGCATGAAAGAATACAACCCACAAGGAAAGCTACTTCAAATGATTATTAACATAGTTAACATTAAGCATAACCAACTCCTTGGGAAAAGAATCATTCATCCAAGTTGAGACCCCTTGATGTTGAACCCCCTAATTAGCAAGAAAATCTACCACCCAGTTGGCCTCCCTAAAGACATGGCGTATCTTGGAACTTCTCATCTTATTCATAATATTCATAGTATTTTCATAATATTGTCAATAATCCAACTAGGCTTAGTTTTCTTAAATAATTTATTATATTCATGGAGTCACCTTCCAAGATACTGTTATGCACACCAATATGCTTAGCCATTTTTAGGGTACTATAGACACTCCCAACTTCAACATATTGATTTTTTTGGACCCTAATATTGACTCCACAAGTTGTGATCAAATTACCCCTATCATCACTTAGAACCCCTCCCCTTGGGTTCACATTAGCCACAACATCGAAGTTTAACTTGAACCACTTGGGTAGCACAAGAGAGTAGAAAATGTTTTCTTTATGTTTTTACTCCTTTGAACAAAAGTGAGATGTAAAATTCCAACTTCCAAGTGGTAGCAACACCAAGTTCCACTCTTGAGACCACAATCTTGGAAGAGGAGGCCACCTTCTCATGGATAACAAAGAATTTTTCTTTGATGGCTGAGAAAATTTTGTTAGCCACTTTTCCTATAGGGGAAATTAGATCCCTAAAATTTATGTTATTTCTCTCCTTCCAAAAACCCCATCCACAATGAGGTAATGCCAATTCCCATAAAATATTAAAAATAATTTAATAAATGGAGCCTTCCAAACTTCCTACTCAATATCCTTGGGAAAAAAACAACTTTGAAGAGGGAAAGAATTGTACCCCACACTTGTTGGAACACAACAATCTACTGAGAGGGGGGGTGAATCAATAGATCTTAAAAAAATTTGTTAAGCACTTTGTGCATATTGATTATTTTATTTACCCTTAATGTGCAAATTGAGACTTAACATGTAAATACAAAAATATGCACACACACAAGCATCACATAACACAAGATGTACGTGGAAAACCAAAGATGGGAAAAACCATGGTGAGAAACACTACTAGGAGCTACTATCCTAATCCAGCCTCACAAGCATGAAGTTTCACAAGCATGAAGTTTAGTTACAATGCTTTAAGGGCACAAACCCTAAGGAGACACCAATCCCCTAGTTTTAGGAGCACCCACTCCCTAATCTGAGCACCTACCCAAATATCTAATGGCACCCACCAATTAGATTTACAATAGGAGATATAATAATTTGATTATAGTTCTATGTTGCAAATTTATTTGCAACTACTCAATCCTCTATTGCTATCTCTGCAACTCACTTCTTTGCACATCCTTCTCTCTCACTTACACACCCAGTCCTATTCCACACATATTCAAAAATTGATCTTTTGTTTTGTATCTTTTTCACTGACCTGTAGAGCTTTCCTTGAGATTCACACATGTATTCCGATCGACCAAAACCATCTTAGTTAGGGTTTACCTAGTATCTTCTTCATAAAAACACCTCAGCATCGAGCCACACACTCATTTAATTTGAATATAGAGAATTTTCTAAGAATAAAAATTTACAAAACCCTAAGATCATACATGCATTTAATTTATTCCATTGTTTATCTGATCTGATCTTGATCTCATTCTCTTTTGTGATCTATTCCGTCGTTCAAAAAATCAAATATTTCATCTCTTGGACATAGTAGCAAGCAGAGCATTCAATTTTCACTTCTGTGTTGGTTACTAGTTGAAACCCCTGCTTACACGAACCTAGCCATTTATGATCTTCATGTTCAAATCTGGGCCATTGATCTCTTATCTTTGTGACATGATCCATTGCCTCTCATTTCATTTCTCATCTTTAAAACACCACCGTCGAATCAACCATCTTTGAATATGCATTATTGATCTTTATGTAAGACATAAGCTCAGGCAGTCACAGTTAGTTCTTTGCCTTTAAATCTACATTGTTCCTCTTTATACTATTGTTTTTAACAACATTCCCACAAAAACTCAGCGGGCTAGTAGGAAAATTCCATCTATCATCCACATCATTTCCAAGCAATTCAGAACAACCATGTGAATTGGTCTATTGCTCAATTTTCCTCTGCCATCTATCATCACACGTCACCTTCCACTAACTGTTTTGTGTCGAAGGGACTAATTATTTGTTTCATTGATAATCATGTCTCCTCAATATAGCTAGCAACCTCGAACATCGTATGATCAACATCAACCAATCTTCATTGTTCCTTGCTATCCCGTAGGACTTATCTAGGACCCACCAAAAACTCAATGGGCTAGTGGGCACCATTGATCTCTAAGGCTTGATCTCCACTATTGATCAAGCTTCATTAATGTGTCGAAGGGACTTGAAATAACTCACCCCGATATGTTAAATTCTCTTCGATAGAGGGACAAATATTTGTCGCTCAACTTAAGAAATATTAAAAATCAACAATCATTAGCTCGGTCAGTAAATGCTAGGAAAGGGGGTCAGTTTCCCATGACTTCAATGACATAATTTGTAACTTATGCAACCTCCTACCACCAATAGATAGTCAACATCAAAATAGAAATTATATTTGAACGCCATGACTACAACAGCTAGGGTTTAACTGATAAACTCTAAATGTATCTAAGATCACACATAAACCATTATTGAGCTCATCCTTCAACCTCTAGAGCTGCAATTTATGTTTCTGAGAAGCTCTCAAAAAACCCACATCGAATCTGGTAATAAATTTTTCTTCAAATTCCTAGAAGAACCTTCTACAAAATCATGCCAATATTGCATAGCAATATGGCAACATTGTGAGCAACATTTGCAACTTGCGCCACATCTTCCTGAACCAGATCCACAACATACCATATCTCTCCTTAGACATCAATGACATGATTTGACATTAATGCCAACATACCCCTTTAAAGGATCAGTTCCATCATACCTCTAATCCCTCTTTTGACATCAATGACAACAATATGCCCACAATCTCCCCCTTTGTCATTGATGGAAAAACCAAATGCTCACTCAGCGTATATCATTTGAATCTGATACCAATTCATGCTCTGTACCAATTATTGAGAAGCCTTATGAATATGATATTGATTCAAGATATTGTAGTCCATGATTTGTACCAATATCATCTTTACTTTCACCCCCTTGGTCAATTGCTTGAGAATTTGTACAACTTTCTCCCCCTTTGACATCAATGGAAAAGGGCACACTCCCCCTTTGATAATAAATTCAAAGAGAAAGTGGGGATCCTTGAATCTACAACCATCAAGTCATTAGAAATTTGTAAAATAAGTTTTACCTAACTTGATCTATCTTTACTTTTCTAGGGAAGAATGAAGAACCAATGAAGCTCCCCCTAGATTCATGCCCTATCACTAACATCTATGATATGATGTGGGAGAAATTACTCCCAAATTTTTCCTCAGATATTCAAATTAATCCTTTGGAAGAGGCTTGGTGAAAATTCCAGCCATTTGTTCTTTGGTAACATATTCCATGATGACCTCTTTGTCTAGAACCTTCTCTATAATGAAGTGATACTTTATGGATATGTGCTTTGTTCTAGAGTGCATCACTAAATTCTTGGAGATTTTTATTGAACTTGAATTGTCACAAAGAATAGAGATAGGTTCACTTACTCTACCTTAATGTCCTTAAGTGTCTGCTTCATCCATAAGACTTGAGTACAACATGTTGCTACTGCCACATATTATGCTTCTATTGTGGAAAGAGTGACTAATTCTTGCTTCTTTCTCATCCAGGAAACCAACTTGTCTCCCAAGAAGAATGCTCCTCCACTTCTTTTTTTATCATCTGCACATCCAACCCAATCAACATCTATATATGCTATCAAAGAAAAATCCTTGCTCTTGGGATACCACAACCTATAATCAACAGTTCTTTTGATGTATCTGAATATTATTTTCAATGTGTTGACATGAGAATCCTTTGGTGCAGCTTGAAATCTTGCTACCATACATACTACTTGCATAATATCTAGTCTTGATGGAGTCAAGTATAGTAAACTTCCAATCATTGAACTGTACATAGTTTGATTTGAAACTGGTGATTCATCTAATTTCCTCAACTTACAACCAGTTATCATGGGAGTACTAACCGGTCTAATATCCTCCATACCAAACTTCTTGAGCATTTCATTAGCATACTTAGTTTGAGATACAAATATCCCATTTTATGTTTGTGCTATTTGTAAACCAAGGAAAAATGACAACTCTCCTAGCATTGACATCTCAAATTCTTCTTGCATATGTGTAGCAAATACTTTACACATTTTATCATTGCTACCACCAAATATGATTTTATCCACATACACAATAACAACAATCAAGTGCTCACCTTGGGATTTGAAATACAAATTGTTATTTGCACATCCTTTCCTGAAACCTTGTTGGTGTAGGTATTGGTCTATTCTTGAATACCAAGCTCTTTGTGCTTTCTTTAGACCATACAATTCTTTCCTCAATCTACATAAATAGTCACCATCCTCTAATAGCTGAAAATCGTCTAGTTGTTCAATGTAGACTTCCTCTTCTAGGTTTCCATTCAAAAATGCAGATTTAACATCCATCTGATATACTTTAAATCCCTTATACACTGAAAATGTAAGAAACATTCTAATTGCTTCTAATATTTCCACCGGTACAATTTTTTCTTCAAAATCAATGCCTTCAACTTATGCATATCCCTTGCACACTAGTCTTGCTTTATGCCTTACCACTGCTTCTTCTTCACTAAGCTTGTTTCTAAATAACCATTTAATGCCTATTACATTTTTGCTTGGTGGTCTAGGAACCAATTCCCATGTCTTGTTCTTCTCAATCTAATTTAGCTCTTCCTCCATGGCCTTCATCTAGCTCTCATCCTGGTTGGCTTCAATAAAGATCTTTGGCTTAATATGAGATAGGAGAGAAAAATTTACTTGTTCCTTATTCCTTTCTAGTCTTGTCCTAGTCTGAACCCCTTCATTTTTGTCCCCAATTATCTGATCCACTAGGTGGCCCTTCTGCACATACTTTGCAGGTGCCTTCTCAACCTCTTCTTTGATTCTTCTTCGTTATTTGCAGTGTTGTCTTCAAATTTTGAATCATCTTCAATTTCTTGTCTATCTTATTTGATATGCTTTGTGCTCTCATCAATCTTGATATTTATGCTTTCTACCATCTTATTCAACCTTTTTTTATAACATTTTTAGGCTTTGCTTTGGGTGGAATATCCTATAAATATTCCTTCATCACTCCTTGACTCAAAACTTCCCATGTTTTCATCTTCTCTTTTGATATAGAACTTGCTACTAAATACCTCCAAATATTTAACAGAGGCTGGTCTACAGTACCATAGTTCATAAGGTGTGATGTCACAATGAGCTCTTATTTGAACTATGTTCAAAATATAAACTGCAGTATGAACTTCCTCCCTCCAAAACATATATGCTAACTTGGCCTCATTTAACATTGTTCTAGCCATGTCCTTCACCACTTTGTTCTTTCTTTCTACAACTCCATTTCATTGTGGATTTCTTTGCAGAGAGTATTGTCTTTTAATTCTGTGTGCCTCACAGTATTCAACAAATTCACTTGATGTGAATTTTCCTCCTCTTTCTAACCTCAAGCACTTGATTCTTCTTCCCATTTTCTTCTCAACCATTGTTTTGAATATTCTAAATCTTTCAAAAGCTTGATTCTTTTCTTTCAGAAAGGTTACCCATGTCATTCTTGTGTAGTCATCTATTAGCAACATGAAGTATCTTTCTCCTTTAAGTCATCTTGTCCTTGTAGTTCCACATAAATCAGTATGAACCAACTGTAAAGGCTTAGTTGTTGAGTATTCCTTGGTTGAAAAAGTGACCTTTGTTTGTTTTCCTTGTTGGAATTCTTTGCATATAATATTTGTAGGCTTGGTTATTTTAGGCATGTGTCTTACCAGACCCCCAGAGCTTACTTTCACCAAATTATCAAAATTTACATGCCCCAATATTCTATGCCATAACTATATTTCATCAACTTGCCCCATGTGACAACTTTGACCTTTTACTTCACAAAGATTGTAAATATTTTTGTCAGTTTGTAATCCTTGTGCAATTTTTTTCCATTTCTTCTTATTGTGCATCCCTTTGAATCAAATGTGACCTTTTAGCCATTGTCACACATCTAACTTACACTTAGCAGGTTGTGCTTCAAGCCTTCCAAATATAAGACATCTTTAGTGGGGTGGCTAATGATGCCTTTACCACAGATCTTGACTGCAGTATTATCACCCAAACTCATAGATAATCCTTTACATTTCTTGATTTTGGTGAACTTACTCTTATCTCCAGTCATGTGCTTGGAGCAGCCACTATCTATCACCCATATATTTTACTTCTTAGCATGTAGTGTCATTTTGGCAATCATGGATTGAGTGGAACTTTCCTCTTTCTCTTTCCACACCTTCTTAGACTTCTTTTCAGTCTTTCCTTCATTAACTTTGGTGGACTCAAATTCTTTATTTATTTTAGGAGATAGATCTTTCTTTTTCTCATCTTTAACATTTGGTTTCACCAATCTTGTTCTAAAATTTCTTGCTATATGACCAAAGTTATTACAGTTATAACAAGCTACATTCATATCCACTAAGGGAGCAAACGGATTCTTACTTACAAAATTTGTACTCCTCTTAGGTATGACTCTACACTATCTAGCCTTATGACCAAACTGATTACATGTATAACAATATCCATAGAAGTATGAAGAATACTTGGTCATAGCTTTTAGTATCGGATGAGGTGGCCTTTTATGCATTTGGTTTCTTGTGTCTCTCACCCTAGTGAATCCATCAGCATTAGTTCTTCTAAAATTCTTCCTTCTTTTCTGATGATCAAGAGTTGATTGGTTATCCTTCTTGTCTACAACAAGCTTCTTTTCTTCTTTAGATTTCTCTGCCTCTAAATGTTTCTCTGTGGATATACTCCCTTTGCAATCTCTTTCATCAATAGAACCATACTTTTCTCCTGCTCTAAATCTTTCATACAACTTTGCAGAAGTATCCATAAAGGTACTCTTACCTAGTCCAGATTTTTCTTTGTTTGAGGGCTTTTCTATGCTCAATAGCTCATCTAAAATTTCTGAGCCTCCTTTCAACTTGAGTCCTTTCTCTATTTTCTCTCTTTCCTTTTCTAAATATTTTATGAGAAAAACAATTTCTTCCCCAAGCTTCATACATCTATCAGCCTCATATTTCAACTTGTACTTAAACACATCTTCTATTATTTTAGCTTCTTCAAGTTGTAGCTTCAAATCTACCACATTCTGAGTAGATTCTTCAAGATCCTTAAATTTTCTGACTCTTTTTGTGCAAGCTTCTTTTGGTGCTTATTTTCTCCTTTTAATTTCTCAATCTCATCTCTGAGATCAGCTATTTCATCTAGGGCATAGATGAGTTCTCCTTCCAGGTTAACCTCTCCTTCTTCACCTAGATCTTCAACCTTTAGTAACAAAATGACCTACTTTACCATATTCAACGCATTTGAAGGGAAACTTAACTTTGTACTTGTCGGATCCTCTTCTATGTCTTCTAATGAAATTTGCTTCTTCTTCATCAGTCTCATCATGACCGAATGTAGTTGCTTCAGCCTTACCTTCCTTAAGTGCTTCATCCTTCTCCTTGTTTGCAACCTTAAATATAGCTTCTCTTCTATATGGCTTTGCATCTCCCATTCTCATCTCATAGGCAATAAATATGTCATGCAACTCATTAAGAGTGAGTTTTTCCACTTCTCTTCCTTCTTCAATTACAGAGATCTTGGGATCGTATCCATTTGTCATTGACCTTAGAACTTTCAGTACAATGACATATTTCACTTCTTTTCCATATCCTCTAATAGAGTTTACTATATCTTCAACTCTCAGAAGATAGTCTACAATCTTTTCCTCTTCAGTCATCTTTAGGCCTTCAAATCTAGCTCCCAAAACATGAATATTTTCCAACTTCACATTGTCATCTCCTTCATAAATGTTCTTCAATTTATCCCAGACATCATGCGTAGTTTGAAAATGCATAACCTTTCCATGCACAAATCTAGACAAATTGTTCATAATGGCACACCTTGTTTTTTCATTGTTCTTATAGTCCTTCTTTCCAACAGCATCAGTGGGAGGAGTAGGAGGAGGAACATAGTTGTTCTTGACTGACATCCAAACATCAAATCCTAGAGATCCCAAATATCCCTTCATCAATGAGCTCCAAAAAGCATAATTTGTTCCATCGAACTGAGGTGGTTTGTTTGTGGAAGAACCTTCCTAATTGTTCATTGTGTTTACACATCTAGAATATACCTGAGTTGGTTAAGCTTCACCTAGGGAACCTAGAGCTCTGATACCAATTTTTGGAACACAACAATCTACTGAGAGGGGGTGAATTAGTAGATCTTAAAATTTTCTCTTAATAACTTTGTGTAGATTGATTATTTTAAACCCTTAATGTGCAGATTGAGACTTAACATGTAAATAAAAAAATATGCACACACACAAGCATCACATAACATAGGATGTACATGGAAAACCTAACATGGGAAAAACCATGGTGAGAAATGCTACTAGGAGCTATTGTCCTAATCCAGCCTCACACGCATGAAGTTCAATTACAATGCTTTAAGGGCACTAACCCTAAGGAGACACCAATCCCCTAGTTTTAGGAGCATCCACTCCAGGGAAGCACCCACTCCCTAATCTAAGCACCCACCCAGATATCTGATGGCACCCACCAATCAAATTTACAATAGGAGATATAACAATTTGATTACAGTTCTATGTTGCAACTTTCTTTGCAACTACTCAATCCTATGTTGCTATCTCTACAACTCACTTCTTTGCAAACCCTTCTCTCTCACTTAAACACCCTCTCCTATTCCACATAGTCAAAAATTAATCTTCTATTTTGTATCTTTTTTACCAACCTGTAGAGCTTGCCTCGAGATTCATACATGTATTCTGATTGACCAGAACCATCTCAGCTAGGGTTTACCTAGTATCTTCTTCATCACAACACCTCTGCATCAAGCCACACACTCATTTAATTCGGATATAGAGAATTTTCTAAGAATAGCAATCTAAAAAACCCTAGGATCATACATGCATTTAATTTATTCCACTGTTTATTTGATCTAATCTTGATCTCGTTCTCTTTTTGTGATCTGTGTCGTCAAAAAATCAAATAATCGATCTCTTAGACACAACAGTAGGCTGGACATTTAATTTTCACCTATGTTTTGGTTACTAGTCGAAACCCCTTTTTACATGGGTCTATCCATTTATGATCTTAACGTTCAAATTTGGGCCATCGATCTCTTATCTTCACACCACGATCCATCACCTCTCATTTCATTGCTCATCTTTAAAATACCACCATCGGATCAACCATCTTTGAATATACATCATTGATATTTATGTTAGACATAAGCTTAGGTAGTCACCATTAGATATTTTCCTTTAAATCTACACTATTCCCCACTATACCAATGGTTCTAACAATAGTCCCACAAAAACTTAGCGGGCTAGTGAGCAAATGCCATCTGTCGTCCACATCATCTCCATGCATTTCAAAACAACGATGTGAATTGGTCTATTGCTCAATCATCCTCTGTCATCTATCATCACACTTCACCTTCCACTAACTTTGTTGTGTCAAAGGGACTAATTATTTGTTTCGCCAATATTCACATGTCTCCTTGATATAGCTAGTAGCCTCAAACACCATTTGATCAACATCAACCAATCTTCATTGTTCCTCGCTATCCCACATGACTTAGCCAGGACCCACCAAAAACTCAATGGGCTAGTAGGCACCGTTGATCTCCAAGGCTTGATCTCCACCGTTGATCAAGCTTCATTATTGTGTCGAAGGGACTTGAAATAAATCACCTCGGTATGTTAAAGTCTCTTTGATGTAGGGCCAAATATTGGTTGCTCAACTTAAGAAATATCAACAATCATCAATCATTAGCTCAACTAGTAAATGTTAGGAAAGGGGGTTGGTTTCCCATGACTTCAACGACATAAGTTGTAACTTATGTGACTTGCTACAGCTGATAGATAGTCAACATCAAAATATAAAAAAAATTCAAACACCATGACTTCAACAGCTAGGGTTTAACTGATAAACCCTAAATGTGTCTGAGGGAACACATAAACCATTACTAAGCTCATCCTTCAACCTTTGGACCTACAATTTATATTTCTGAGAAGCTCTCCAAAAACCCACATCGAATCTAGCAATATATTTTTCTTCAGATGCCTAGAAGAACCTTCTGCAAAATCATGTCAATATTGCAACATTGTGAGCAACATTTGCAACTTTCACCACATCTTACTGAACTAGATCCACAACACACCATGTCTCTCCTTAGACATCAATGACACAATTTGACATTAATGCCCACATACCCCTTTGAAGGATTAGTTCCATCATACCTCTAATCCCTCTTTTGACATCAATGACAATAATATACCAACACCTCCCAAGAGAAAGAGCATTCCATTAGCAAGTGAGCAAGTGATTCTTTTTTTAATTCACATAAATAGCATCTGCTAGTCATAATAAAACCCCTCCTAAGCTAGGCATAACATAACCCCTCCTAACCAAATTATTAATCATTAAAACCTAATTCTAGGCTAGTAACCAAAATAAAAATTTTATTTTAGGTATTAGGTGGGGCTACCAAAGCTTCAACCAGTAAGGGGCGAGGACTTGATAACAAGGATAAGCCTAAAGAATTAGAAAACACCCCAAAGGAATAAATTTCCCAAATCAACTCATCTATTCTAGGGAATTGAGGGATGTGATAAGAACTCAACAAAGAATCCAATTGAGAGAGAGCTTCATGAGCCAACTTAGAGATCAAAGCCATATTCTTCCAAATTTGAATCCCACTCATCACTTGAATGTAATTAGCCACTTTGATGCCCATAGTAGATCTGTAAAGTTCCACTAAAGGGGTTCTTCATTCTAAGTCACCCAAGGGGATGTCAAGAACCCAAACATCTTCCCAAAACTCTATGCTTGTTTCATCTCACAATTTCCACCTCATTCATTCATTAAGGATAAACCTGTTATGCATCATATTTTTCCAAATGGAAGAACCTTGAGGCATCTCTTGAGAGCGCATCCATATTTCTCCCCTATGGATACTTATTGAATATGATGGCAGCTCATTCCTTTTTCTCATTGAGTAATCTCCAAGTGATTTTGGCATCCAATACCATACTAAACTCTTAAATCCTTCTCAATCACAACCCCTCTTTATTTTTGGGTTTACACACCAAATCCCAAGTAGAGGAAGGCATTTCTTTTCTTCAATACCCAACCGCAAAAACCTCTTGATTTTTTTAATTTTGCTTATGAATTTTACTGGAATACAAAGCACACTCGTATAATACACATATTTTTTGAAGAATCTTTAATTAATTACTAGCTCAACTAAGTGATCCTTTTCAACTAGCCATCTTGTGTTAAAACCAATGTAGAAAACCACTCCATAAGGCATCCTAAACAACACCCACAAATAGTGGTAAACCAAGGTAAGAAGAAGGAAGACATCCAATTCGACATCCTTGAATAGAAGCAATATTTTGTTTCCTAACCTTAATATTATTGAGAAAGAAAATAGCGCTCTTTGGAAGGCTAATTTCCTAGCCTAAAGCTCCAATAGATGTTATTTATCTCTTGGAATTATTTCAATATGCTCAGTGTTGGCCTAGCATAATAGAGAAACCTTTACCATGACCAAGTCCATCCACATTTTTCCCAAAAAAAGTATTTTTTCTATTATTAGCAATTTTCAAACATTCTCCCATTATCAAATCCACTTGTTGTTTATCAAGGTCTTTTAACACAAGTTTCGATTAGATTGTGTATTTACCGTCTAGCAATTTTCTTGGCCTTACTATTTTCCTTATCCCATTACATGCATTTCAAATGTCTATCTAAGCTACTAATTATTAATGAAGAACCAAACACATCATGACATGAAAGAAAAGAAATAAAAGAGCACAATGGTAACATTTTGGCAATCTAGACCCAACCAAGTCCATATTTTGGTGATTCATGCCTACCCCACCTAGTCACACCACATGTAAATGGCTTTCCTATACCAACATTTAGGTAATATGTCCCTAATTGAATCTACTACATTCAAGCAATCTCACCATAAGGTAACTCTGATCAAAGTGGGGGGATTAACACACCACATTGGCCCAAGCTAAGTCTTTATTTTCCCTACAATCATTCATTTTGTGTATGTTAGTCATTTTATTTACTTTACCTATTGCTTTGCATATTACCATATAATTTCCTCATACATTGCAAATACTTTAGTGTATAAAATTAGAAGCCCTCAATTTCTATTTGAGTGTATAAGAAGAGACACCCTCTACCTTTAGCAAACTTAGAACCTTAATTGGGAGAGGTCACTTTTGTATCTGTATATTCAATGTCCACCTTCAAACAATTTTACTCATATCTTGATTGATGAAGTCCAAACTTGTTCCTCAATAAATCTTTCTAAATAATGTTCAACTACACTACCCCTCTTGTTGAGATCAAACATATCACCATAGTCATTTTTTCCCATGTCAACTTTATTCTTGATATCGTTCTCTTATACTCTATCTTGACAATTCTAGGTATAGAAGTCATTCTCACTATCAAAACCAATTTTTTCCTATGTACAAAAAACATGAAATTTTTTACTTCCTCTAATGTATCACTACTTCCTCTAGTTCCTCTTCCCTCTTTACCATTTCCTCATAGTGCTTCAAGATGTATTGTCTCTTGACCACTCACTATTGCTCTATTTTATCTCTCCAATTCTAAGAAGTGACAAAAAGGAGAGTTTTGGATGTTAGAAAACATCAACTTGATATATTCAATTCACATGAGATTGTATCTACAAACTCCCTCAAAGTGAAGACCATTGTGGCCACTTTCCAAATTGTTTGCAATTGCCTTGTGAGCTATCTGGCCTCCTTTCAATGGGGCTTTGTTTGCCTCAAATTCTCCCCGTTGATTTTCAAACAAATTACATTTTTATTATGTCATCTCTATCACATCTATTAGGAAAATGAAGGTTTCTCAACCTTTGATTTTTCTTAGCATTGATTATTTAATTATTTAATGTTAATAATTATCACATGTTTTATGAGTTACAACTTGCAGTTTCTATTTTTGAGGAGGAGTCAAGTTGGAAATTACCATTTACAGGTGGAGTTGTGCATAAAGGCATTTTCTATTTTTGTGTTGAGTTGGCAAGGAATGTGAGTTTTGGAGGTGTAGTTATTTTTTGGTAGGTGCATGTTTGCATGTGCAAGTCTAGTGACAATTGGCAGTTGCAATATTGCATGTGGTGACAAATTGAAACTTAACGTTATGCACATATGTAATGATTTTGGATTTTTCCATGTTGCATCTTCAACCTTTGGCATTCGATTTTAGAAATGTCTAATTAATTCATTGTAAGCTCCTATATATTGAGCACTTGTATTTTGGAGTTGTATGTTGTGTTGAGATACAATTATGCTATCATATTGACTCCAGAATTGTAACATAGACAAAGTCCTATTGAGGCTTGCACTACAAGTGTATTGTAACATGTTTGTTTATAGATAATACATTATTCGGGCTTTTTGAGTGGTGTTTTTCTCCCAAAAGCATTTTCCCCACATATATTTGTTGTTATATGTTTTTATTGTATCTCCAATGTTTTCTATATTTACCTGTTATGTGCATATTATTTATTGTAATTGAATAAAGGTTTGAAACTATAGAAATTTGTATTTTCTCCTTTGATAGATTGGTGTTGTAAGCTGTTTCATGTACCTGGCTTCCTTTAATTTGGTATTAGAGCTTGGTCACCTCTATTTCCTATTATGGGTTTAAGGGTTTTGTATTGATATTATTTTGAGTGGGATCTTGTTGTAGAAATTTTTTGTTAACCTTTTTGTAGGAAGGATATCGCGAGCACATCTAGTAGATTTGAGATAGAGAAATTTAACGTAGGAAACTTTGAGTCGTGGAAGCTCAAGATGGAAGACATGCTTGTAGACCATGACTTGTGGACAGATGTTTTTGGAACTATGTCAATGAGCATGAAATAAGAAGATTGGGATCTCATGGATCAAAAGGCTAAGGGTCTGATAAGACTCTATTTATTTGATCAGTACTCCTAAAATTTCATGAAGAGAATACTATTACACTTCTTTGGAAGAAACTTGCTCAAATTTATCAAGCTAAATCCCTAGTAAATAAGTTGTTTCTATGAAAGAAGGTTTATTCTCTACAGTTGGAGGAAGGAGGATCTGGCACAACTCACCTAAATGCATGTAACATGTTTGTTTCCCAATTGAACTTTGTTGGTGTGAAAATGGAGGACGATTGTTGTACGACTTTTTTGTGCTCACTACCAAATTCATGGAACCACCTTTTCATGGACATTGGAAGTACCACTACCACCTTTAAGATGGATGAAGTGGTTGCATCATTGTTATTTGAAGAGATGTTGAGAAAATATTTTGAAATAGCTAAGGAGGGTCTAGTGGTTTGAGGAAGAATGAAAGAAAAAGGAAAAAAGAAGAACACAAAGCAAGAGAAATCATAATCCAAATCTTGTGGGAGATCTAAGTCTCCTGGTAAGACCAAGGTGAAATGTTGGAATTGTGGTAAATCTAGCCACTTTCGTAAAGATATTAAGGAGAAGAAAAAGAAGAAAAAGGAGTCATTCTTCAATTTTGAATCTAATAAATCCTCCTAGGATGATGTAGATACATTTTTCATTGTCTTGGCAATGCATGCATCACAAGATGTGTGGTTGATAGACTTGGGTGATTCTTTCCAAATGATTTTTCATTAAGATTGGTTCTCTAAGTATGAGAGTTATGATGGTTGAAAGGTGTACCTAGGTGATTATTCTCACCTAAAAAGTATTGGTCGTGGAAGAGTCAAGATAAGATTCCTAGATAGTAGGGTAAAGGGGATCGATGATGTCTTGCATATCCCTAGTTTGGCACGGAACCTTCTTTTGTATGTAAGTTGAATGATGTGGATGTGTAGGTTGTTTTCTCAAATGGAGGATTCAAGATAACAATAGGAGCTATAGTGTTTGCTAAGGGTGTTCGGATAGGCACTTTGTTTTAGTTGGATGCATGCACGATTTAGTGCAATAGTTCTTCTATGAAAAAGAAGAAAATAACTTTTGAGTCACTATCCTGACCATTGGAACCAACAACAAAGAAGAAATTTGCATCCACTTTCGATGATTGTGCTTTCTAGGTACCCAAGGGTGCTCATGCTTTGGAGATGAAGTTACTTGCTAAGTGTTGATGGTCAATTTAACACAACAACATTAAATAGAATATTTCTACCCTATTTCTCCTGAAAAAGAAAGATAACCTAAAGTAATCTATCTTCCAAGGTCTTTGTAGTTGGTTCTCAATTGTGCTGATGTGATTCAGTGGCCAATGCAACTGTAATATTCAAGGGGCCTGCTGGTAAAAAGGATACAAACTGCATCATACAAATTAATCTATGTTTTGGGGGTAAATAAACAAAAAAAGATAGAACAGGGCTTTAGAACCGAAAAATATGAATATAAATCTCTTTACATCCAGACATGTATCTTAACAATGAGTGTTTCCTCAACTAACCAAAACTACAAAAATTATGCAATCCATAGCATGACCTATACTATTGCATACATTCACAGTGAAAAATTCAATAACCATAACCATTCATCAAAGCTTCATTTCAAAATCAAAACACATCACCAACTCATTGCTAAAATTAACAGATCAATAGATATAAATAAATTTCATTCACGGGTAACTCAATGAAATAGTCTCAGATCTGGATTCTTTTATTGATTTGCATCAAATAAAAAACAATTATGCACAACATTCACTAGCATACGAATGATTATGATTCATCAATATTATCACTTAACTACTAAACTTTTGAAAAATGACATAACTGCATAAACTGTAAAAAGTATCTCAAAGTATCTTGCTTGAAAATTTGTAAAATCTTAAAACTATGACAACACTATTTTCTATCTCTCTTCAGGTGGCTCATCCTTTCTTCAATCAGTCAACCTTTACAAAATGGAGAGTAAAATTACATATAGACAAGCTTTGCATTAATTCCTCTCAATCAAAAATTGAGATCCACCAATTAAGGAACATTGGAATTGCATGAAGTGATTGCACTGGCTGATCTTTAGTTCAATTGTTGATGACTTTGTTTCCAAAATTTGACACACCAAGAGGGAAGGTAGAACTACCGAGGATCTCCAATTGAAGTGAGGTCAAGATCCTAAAAAATAGGAGAGAAGAGAGGGAGTTGTCCAGCCGACCATGCCATTAGGTGTCCATCAGGAACAGCATGTTCCATTGCCACCTCATTCCTGCGTATTTTTCTCAAGAAGGTACTCATCATAGCTGGTGAATACTTGTTGGAGTATGGCTGCATCATGTCCATCTACCCAATCATCTTCAAATTTGATTCTTTTCAATTCTATAGAGGTAAACTCTTGCATATCTTTCAATTTAATTAACTCCCTCCTAGTAGCCTTTACTTCATCCTTGATATCCATGAGTCTATCAAGCAAAAATTCATCATCATCCTCCTCTTTCTGCATCACCTCCTCAAACCTATTATTCCACTTTTCCTTTAATTTATCAAGACGAAGACCTTCCTTCACAGGGATATCTAGATTAACCAAAATGGCAGTCGTTGCTTCCAATTCATCAATCTACTCATTCAGATCTTTACTAGCTTGTTGAACTTCATTTTTATGTTCATATATGAATGTGGATTTGAATATGATAATTTTGATTGTCTTTTCAATTAATTCCACATTATCCTCTTCAAGGATAGACTATTCCAAGAGAGATTGCTTTGGAAACTTCCTAATGTCTTTTAACTTCTTTGTATGCTCTCTATACTCATCCTCTTGTTTCCCCAAGACTTCAGCATGTGAATTCATATCTTCAACCAACTCCAATGCACCCTCATGTTCCCTATAACTATCAACAAGCAGCTCATCCACCTCTTGGTTCAACCGATCTATCCATCTATCAAGCATTTCAACCTTACTCCTCATGTGTACAAAATCATCAGCCTCCTTACTCAACAAAACTAGTGTTGCCAGAGTAGTAGATTGAGAGGAAACAAGGGTAGATACATCCTTCAAGAACCTATGCAATTGGTCTAATTGAGCCTTAATCTCATCTTTTCTTTGTTTTTCCTTTATCATCCTGGATTTGGTGGAGGATGCCACTATGTCAAGGTTCATCTGCTGATTTCTTGTTGGTTTCCCCAAATTAACCATACCCAACTGATAATTAGTCAATTGCATATCTTGCTTATCTTTTTCCACCATTGGAATGGCACATTCAACTATGATTTCACCTATATCTATTAGCTTTGTGGAATGAAGGACCCTAGCCTTTTTCTTGGGCCTCTCTTTCTCTATTTCTTTCATCATGTCTTCCAAATTCAAGGGCTGAGGTTGGACTATTTGTTTCCTTTCTAGGTTGATTTTCAACCATGTTGGAGCAAAAGGAGGAGTTATCACTTGTATGGAAGAAGAAGTAGTAGGATAAATAGGTTGCCAAACTGCTGCCCTAGGCTAAGATTCAACCTCTTGTTGTTTCTCCTGCTCTACTCTTTCCTTAGCCAATCTTTTAGCCTCGACTTTGTCTTTTTTCCCTTCCACGTTTTTAGCTTCTAGCTCCTTTTGCAAAAGTTCTTCTTCTAACCTCATCTTCTCTAACATTTCATCCCTTTGTCTTTCAAAATCCTTAACACTATCCCATGCTTTCTTAGACTCTTCCTCATGTTCAGCAAGTGCTTTTGCGTCCTTTTCTCTCAACAGTTGTTCTTCCTCGTCCTTCTTTCTTTGGGCTTCTTCTACAACCTTAAACTTGGCCTCAAGGGCATCCCTCTCCCTTCTTTGTTGAGCTTTCTCTTCCTCAGGCTCATTAATCTTCTATAGCATAGCTAACTTATCCCTTTCCTCTTTAGTCTTCAATTCTTGTTCTTTTTGTTTTTGCAGCAAATCTTACTTTTCCTTTTGTTTCCTTGCTAGCTCTTCTTCTTTAGCTTTAGTTTTAGATTCTTGTAGCCAATCTAGTGCCTCAGCTTGTTCTTTGGCATCCACTTTCTTCTTAGCATCCTCGAAGATTTTCCCTTGATCCTCTGGGGTGAGGACATGCTCATTCCCCACATCTTCAGTCTCTTCATTGGGTGTAGTCACAAGAGTTTCCTTGTATGATTGGGTAGCCTCTGAATCAGTATCAATATCATGGATCTCAACCTCATGCTCTTTCCCTTTTAAAGATTCAGCCTCCTTATGAAGGCTTCTAGTAGGTATCTCCTCAATAGGTTTCTCTGTAAGGGGAGGTTGAGTTGAGGTCTTACCTATAGAAGTTGTTGAAGCTCCAAGTTGAGATGAAATCTCTTCTCTAGCAATTGAGGTCCCAGGGTGAGATGAGGTTTCTTCTACAGTAGTTGTAGTTCCTTCACCTTGTGATTCAGGGATATCCTGAGCTGGTACTACTGGATTAGGCTCCTCCCTAGAGTTACGAGGGAGAAAATCCAATGGCTCCTTAGGAGTTGTTCTCCTCTTTGTTCTTCTATACCCTTAGGTACCTGCAACTTTCCTCTTCTTAGAAGTTTGAGCCTCTGGGTCCTTGATCCTCATCACCACCCACTAGATACTTCAATCCATCACTATCCTTGCAATTTTCCTAATATCAATGGATTCTTCCTTATCCTAGTTTACTGGATCCAGGTACCTCTATTTTCAACCTCATACTAGGGATCCAAGGTTACACCATCATATGATAATGTATTAGGAATATCTTCCTTCACCCCATACTCAATCATTAATGGGATCGGAAACCTTTCATAATTACTCCTTACATCATATTCATCTTGTAGATCAATCCAAAAATCTTCCAACACATTGAAATGCTTCTCAAAGACAATAGGGAGCAAAGCATTCATCTTATGTTTGGGATCAAAATGCTTCCGAGAAGTATATAAACCCAATTTCAAATAAATCAGTTCATCACAAATTGCCTTAGTAGCCACATTATGTGCATAGCTATACTCTCCTAACTTCATGGAAAATTTAGGACAATTAGTCTTTTGCTTGCTAGCAAATTTAAGATTGACTCCTATGGCCTGATAGATGAATTCCATAAGGACAATTCTGTTACTGTAGCATCCTGGAAGCAGATGTGGATGGCCATCAAAACCTGCCAACCTAAAGTAAGTAAACTTGGGGTATTCAATGTACCAATGTCCCCATTCTACAATGAACGCCATGGCTTCCCTGCTTAATCTATACCGTGTATCACCTGTCAACTGGTTAATGATAACATACAACAATGCATCATTAACCCTTCTATAGTGCAACTCTGACGTTTTCAAAGTTAGTTGATAATGATCCCACACTTTCTTCTGTCCAAGGGCTTCTCCCAATACTTAAGCTGCATTCAAACCAGGGAAAATGCCCCTCCTTGCAACTGCATACACTACATAAGAAGTCATGAAAAAACTCTTTGTTTGCCCCACTCTAAGCATTTGATTATGTAGACTCTCTGAAAAACTCATTGGCCAATCAACTTGTTGCTTTCCATCCAAAATGGTTTGAATGAATGGGAAAATCCATTCCTTGAAGTGTGAAGAATCTCTCTTTCCGAACACTCTTGAAAGCATCATGATTATGTCACCAATCTCCTTACTAAAATCTGCTCTCTTTGGTTGATCAGGAAGCTTAGTCAAGGATTTATTTTCCACCCTCATCCATTTCTTGTTCATGTGGGTCATGTTAGCTTCCTTTTGGTTGCTATATAATTTTAACGCCTCTGCTTCATTGAGTTGTTTTGGGTTCTGTGGTGTAGGTGCATCAAATGTGAACCTTATCATCTGAGGAGTGAGATCAATGATGATATTCCCTTGTCGGGTTGTAAGCTCCTGCTACAGTAAGTATGAGCTCTGGACATTAAACTAATAGAGGAAAGAGGGAAACATGTGCCAATCAGAATTGAACAATTCTTTTTGTTCTCCTTGTTGCATCCTCTATGAAAGTTTCTTCAACTAACTCCTCATAGTTGAATGGCCCTAAGTTTATATCAGTGATATCAGCCCAGTCAAAATACACCTTGCTCATTTTAAGACTGGGACTCTTATGCTTGTATCTCAAGGTGTAAGGGAGCTGCTCCACCTTTATCTTCTTAGGCTTTGTTGGCCTTGAACTTTCTGTAACCTAGCTCCCTCTTTGAGAAGCTTCTTCGGATTCTCTTGACATTTTTTACTCCTGCAAAATAGTCCTATAATAGATCAACAAAGACTTGGAAACCATTACATCGATATTACCCTTCATATCATCCTCTATTCATCCAAGTCAACTCTACATACTTAGACAAATTTTTCACTTACCGAAAGCGGAGCCAAAAGAGAAACAGCAACAGAAATCCTTTTCACATAGCCAGGATCAAGATCGAAACTGGGACAAGACCAGAACCGAGACAAGACCGGAACCGAGATCGGAATGGAAACCAGACATAGAACCAGCTAATGGTCCCAAGTTCATTTCCAACTCCGATTCCACTTCCGCCAAAAGAATAATGGTGTAGACCAGAATCAACACTCATTGAAAGTGGGATCATTTTGGGAATTGATTCTTATGCAAACGCTTATGGGACGAGTTCATTCCCGGATCCACTTCCGCTAGTTTATCATTCAAGCGAAGAACATTTTAAACACACGATCACACCAACTTCAGACTGAGGTCACATGAAACCATAAGGAAACTTTAAATAAGGGGTTTAACCTCACCCTTAACAGGACAAAACCAGATTTGAACTTTTTAGGATACGATATTGTAAAGGTCAATGAACAAACCCTAGTTTGCGTGACTCATCAACTTATAGAAATTAGGGCATCAAAACCCTGACATCAAAAACCATTAACTCGACACGATAATAGGATCAAAGGGGTCGTCAAATAGATTCAAACACTTTTAAAGCACAAAAGATCCCTCAAAATGAAACCCTAGTTAAAACTAGGGCACGACAGAACGGACCCACCACCAAAATGAAGAAAATGACAGCAGAACGATAGAACAAACAGGAAAAGCCGAAAAGGAAAAATGGAAAACGGGAGGAAAACTAGAAACAAAAGGTGAAACAAACACGAAAACAAGCGAAGATCCATGAAAGAAAGTCTTATGAATGTGCGAAGAACACAACAGATGACAGAAAAAGGAAAACGCAAACGAAATGGGAAAACCACCTACCTCGAAATGCCACCAAGAAAGGTTGAAACTTGATAGGAATCCGCTCACCAACGCATGCCCGCAACCAAATCGTGCTCCTCTCAAAGTTACTCTGGCTCTGGCTCGTAAAAAAAAAAATAGATAATGATTATGAGCTGAAATAACCTTGATTAAAGTTTAAAAGCCATTTCGCACATGTGAGGAGGCTGTAATTAATGCATTTAATGTGGTTGGTCGGGCACGGAACCAAAACGGGAATGAGTATACAACCATTGTGTAAATCGAAGGTAGGGAAGATGCGAAAGCGAAGTCAAAAAAGAACAAGAAACTTTACCCAAGTCTCTTATCTAATTCTAAATCCGGTTCCGATCCCACGGTAGGGAAAAGACGACAAAGGGAATAGGGGCGGAATCGGAACCAAAACTAGACCTGGAACCTTTACAAAGTTCCAAGTTTGGTTCCGCTCCCAACAAAGGAACAAACACCAACACAAGGACAACAACAAAAGAAATGAAAGGAAGTGGGACCAAAACAAAAACCAGACCCAGACAAGATACCAAACAAGGAAAAAACACAAAGGAGACAAGAAGGAGTAGGATCGGAACCAAAACCTAATCCAGAATTTTGCAAAGTTCCAAGTTAAGTTTCATTTCCACTTCCGCTTCCACCAGGGAGAAAACAAAACACAAGCAAAGAAAAGACAACTCAAGGGAGAAATAGACCCAAGAGTGCAAGGAAAACCAAAAAGACAAAGAAAACCAAAAAGGAAAGGGCGGGGCTGGGACTGGAACCGAATCCGAACTTGGAACCTTCACAAAGTTCTGAGTCCAGTTTCCATTCCGACTTTTCTTCCGCTAGACAAAAGGAACAAGGACTTAGGAGGAAAAAGAACAACTTCTAAGGCCTGAATAAAAACACCAAGGACAAACAAACACAAGGGGGACCCATTTTGACCAAAACAAAATGGGGTGGTTATGCAAGGCATAACACTAAGAAGACAATGTTTTGGCATCAAAGACTTAGTTGTATTGGTGAAAAGGGTTTGAGAACCTTGAAAAATAAATTCCTTGTTGAGGAGCTTGATGATTTTAACCTTGAGTTCGATTTTTGCGAACATTGTGTTTATGGAAACCAAAACCATGTAAATTTTTATCACAATTCTCACAAATCTTCTGAGGTTTTAGGCTATGTACATTCTAATGTTTTTGGTCTTGTAAATGTTCCTTTGTTATCAAAATTTGTATATTTTGTTTCTTTCATAGATGATTATAGTAGGACATTTATTTATTTTCCCAAAAGTAAAGTTGAAGTCTTCAGTCAGTTTAAGGAGTTTAAGGCCTTGGTAGAAAATCAAACTAGTAGGAAGATTAAGTGTTTGAGGACTGACGACGGTGGTGTTTCACAAATTTCAATAAGTTATGTAAATAATATGGGATTGAAAGGCATAAGACAACTACATATACCCCTCAACAAAATGGAGTTGCAGAGAGGATGAACAAAATGTTGATGGAGAGGGCTAGGAGTATGCTAAGTGGAGTTGGCCTTGAACAAAATTTTTGGGTTGAAGTTGTTTCCACTGCATGTTATCTGGTCAACAGATCTCTTACATCAACTCTTATTGAGAAGACACTTATGGAGGTGTGGTCAAGCAAGAATCCCTCACTAAGACATCTTGTGTGTTTGGTTGTGAGGCATATGCTCATGTGCCAAGGGAGAAAAGGTTGAAGTTGGAAAAAAAGGTTGATAAGTGTATCTTCCTTGGATATGGCATTGGTGTGAAAGGGTACAAACTTTGGGATCCAATGATTGAAAATATTTTCTACAATTGAAGTGTTATCTTCAAAGAGATGAAAACTTCTTCCACTATTTTGCAGCCTACAGAAGAACAAGAAAAGATGTGGTTCAGCTTCCTCTTGACCCTAAGAAAGTTGAACCAAAAGCCCAAAATGGACCTAATGATGAGGAGAGCTTGAGAAGCTCTGAAAGTTATAAAGAAGAAGAACCTCAACCTCAGCAATTAAGGAGGTCTATGAGAGATAGGCAACAACCTAATAAGTTTTTTTATTCACCTAAAAGGTTTGGTTATTCATTGTTGGATTCAAATTGTATTTTTGCTTTGATTGCCAACGCTAATGTGCCAAGGACTGTGCAAGAGGCTAGGGGTATGAGCGATCCAGATGCTTGGATGAAATCCATAGATGGGGAGATGGTTGTATTGAAGAAAAATGATACATGGGTTTTGGTGCCCTTACTTGAAGGATCAAACCTATTGGTTGCAAATGGGTGTTCAAGAAGAAAGTTGGTCCTAATGGCAATGTTGAGAAGCATAAAGCAAGGTTGGTCGCGATGGGTTATTCACAAGTGGAAGGAATAGATTATGGTGAGATGTTCTCTCATGTTGTAAAGTTGATATCTATTTGGTTCTTATTATCACTAGCAACAACATATGATTTATTACTGAAGCAGATGGATGTGAAAACAACTTTCCTTCATGGTGACTTGGAGGAAGAAATCTATGTCACATCCTGAATAGTACGTGGTTAAAGGTAAAGAAAGTCTATTATTCAAATTGAAAAGGTCTCTATATGGTCTTAAGCAATCTCCTAAGATGTGGTACCCAAAATTTGACATATTTGTGTTAAGTTTTGGATTTCTGAGATCTAAATCTAATCATTGTGTTTACTACAAAACTGTTAATGATCATTTTCTTATCATTGTACTGTATGTTAATGATATTGTAGACATGTAAAATTGACCTAACACCTATCACACACCCTAAACAGCATCGAACAACATTAAAAAACATCTTGAAACATCTCGAAACATCTAAAAATCATCCTGAAATGTCTTGAAACATCTCAGAATCATCCCAAAACATCTCACATCTTAGAATCATCTTGAAACATCTCACAACATCTCAGAATCACCCTGCAACATCTCAGAATCATCCTGCAACATCTTGGAATTATTCTGCAACGTCCCGGAACATCTCAAAAACATCACATAATATCAAATAGCATCCAAAACCCTAAATTCCTTTATTAATTGAATAATACAACATTATTTAATTAATTCACTTTATCATCATTTCTGACAAATTAAATAAATTCCATTTATTTAATAAAGTCCTAAAAACCCTAATTTTTCTATTACTTAAATAAAACAACATTATTTAATTAATTCACGTTTTTATCTTTTCGACCAATTAAATAAATATTTATTTAAAGAAGTCTTAATCCCACTTTATTTTGTCTTGATTGACTAAATAATGCCAATTATTTAATTACATAGCTAAAAAACCTTATTCCCCTAAGTTAATTAAATTATTAAATCATAATAATTTAATTACGAAACTTTCCCTCCAAATTTTGAATAATTAAATCAAACTATTCAAATCACTTATCAAAAATCAAATCAAACTAATGCAACTTTGTTTGCAAAAGTCAAACTTGATTTGCACGTTCAACTCCAAAAAGGAATTAATTAGTTAAATCAATTAATTCATATTCTCCACCCACTTTTTGATTGAGCAAATTACAATTGCTAACTGAGCAATCTAATTTGTTGACTAATCAATCTATTTCCTAACTAAGTCATCTAAATCCTTACTAATCAATCTAAATTCTGACTGATCAATCTAATTCTTGACTAGCCAATCTATTCCTCAATCACACAAATTTTGCAATCTACTTTACACAATCATCTCATGTCTAAATCCTCTCAACATCTTTTGACCGTTGATCTTAACCCAACATTGTTGAATCTTGTTCATCCATTTCAAATCTCATTTTCTATATAAAAAACCTCTTTCCTCACAAAAAGAGGATCGGAGAATCAACATACCTTATGCAACGAAGTACTATGGAGATCACCATTGGTAGAGCTTCAACCTTTCTTAGATCAACCAAGACACATCATTCATCAAAGCTTTGCACATGAAATATGGAGGCTTGTGGTGATAAGAACAATACAACATCAGCGAATACACTATGATACAGGATGGCAACACTCTGCTTTCGTTTACATTCAATTTGGTAATCATAGATATCCTAAAGTGTTTTCAATAGCTTAGTTTCATTTCGTATGTGTAGGATTAGATCTTAGATTTATGTGTTTGATCTTAGCTTAGATCTTGATTTCAATCGCATTTAATATTGTTTGCATCTAATATGTTTTCCCCCTCACACATTCTGGCACGCCCAGTGGGACCCTTGTTCCATACACTAACATTTCTATGAGCTATTTTTGATGTTGTAGGTCCCGAAATTGCATTTGAGAAAGTTTTTACGCACTATCCCAAAAAAAAATTGCAATTTCCTATCAAGAAAACTACACACTTGACTCTAAAAATTGAGCATCTGCCTGGAGAACTACACACTTGACAATGTTTCTACGCACTTAATTTTATTTCTTGCATTTGACTTATGACAGGGGTGCACTTGCTCTGAAATTTGAGCATTTGATTCTAACAGAGGCGCATTTGACTATGATTTCTGAGCACTTGCTCTGATAGACCAGTGCACAGAACCTGCACTGTTGTAATTGATTTTTTGCTAACATGGGCTTGTTTTATAATGTGTAATAGGTGCTAACGGATTTGTATATAGGATTTCAAAGACATTGACTTGTTTTATGTAGGGAAGAGGAACGGTCGAAGCACTCCAAATCTACAAACATTTTTTTTATTAAGTTAGGAATGTTTAATTTTGGTGCTTTATAAAGAACAAGACAAACACACACTTTGTTTTGGTGTTATTAAAATTGAACCAATTTCAAGCTTTCTTAAAATATGAATGTTTAATTTTGGTGCTTTAAAAAGAATAATACAAATGCACACTTTATTTTGGTGTTACTAAAAATTGAACCATTTCAAGCTTTTTTAAATTAGGAACTCTTATTTGGTGCTTTAAAAAGAACAACACAAATGAACCTTTCATTTTGGTGTTCTTAAAAATGAACCATTTCAAGTTTTTCTAAGTTAGGAATTATTGATTTGGTGCATAAAAATAACGAAACATTTCAATTACGGTGCTCTAAAAATGAACTCTTTCCAAGTTTTCATAATTAGGAACTTTGATTTTGGTGCATAAAAAGAATGCAAAACGATTTCCATTTTGTTGACGCACGCTCATTTTACTTTTGTTGACCAAGTTAGAACCAGGACTGATTTCTTAGAAACATTCAGATTTGGGCTTAAAAATGAACAAAATATTCTTTATGTCTTGCACCATTGTTATCTTAAGTGACTAATATCCAGAATACTTCATATTGGTGCAATTAAAAAGAACAAGTTGTTTATTTTATTCACATATTTTTGGGGATAACATTACTCGAGGTGTTTAAAAAGAATCAAACTGCTATGAAGTGTATGTTGTACATTCAGTGATTAGCAAGCTAGATGGTTGTCTTCTCCCCTCACACCTTTTGGTGATCTTGGGTGAACAAAAAAATCTTGATCTTTGCACCTTTCTTTTCAAGCATACCTTTTTAGATGGACTTGTTGTCCCTAATTTTTGACTTGTTAAAAATTGGGATAACCTATCAAAATTTTGAATAAAATTGAATATTTTCTCTTCTAAGGCATGTTTTACGAGGTGCAAATGTTGGAAATTTTCATTTTTAGATCTATGGTCCCCTTGGACGTCTTTTTTCATCCACTCCTATTCATTTTCATGAGTTTTTGGGTCATTTTTCTTGTGTTTTTGGTCAATTTCGGGTTTTTGGGGCATCATTGCAAGTAGGGGATTTGGTTTATTATTAGAAGTCAGTAATAGGAACTTTTTACCTCTGTTGCAAGTGATAATGTTTTTAAAAAACTTCATTTTAATTCAATAATAGGAACTTTTTGTTTTATTTGCAAGTTATAGGAACTTTTTATCTAACTTACAGGTGTAGGAACTTTTTGCTCTTATTACAAGTTACTTTTTTAAAAAGTTACTTGCAACATTTTATAAAAAGTCTGATTTCACTTAAGTGAACTTGTAATGAGCTCCAAAAGTTCCTATTTCTCTTTATTTTTAAAAAGTGAACTTGTTATGAGCTCCAAAAGTTCCTATTTCTCTTTATTTTTAAAAGTTAACTTGTAATTGACTCTAAAAAGTCCAATTTGAGTCTTTTCTCATAAGTTTGCTTGTTATGAGCTCCAAAAAGCCCAATTTTAACTTATGTCACTTGCAAAGTGCTTATAAAAACCCGATTGGAGAGATTTTTGGCATGAAGAACACTTGGCAAGGTCTGCAACTTTATTGAATCCCCCATTTTTGCTCGACCATTGCCATGTTTTTTTGCAGATTTGAGTTTGCATGTAAAAAAAGAAAACGTTTTTTTTTGCAAAATGTATTTTTCATGATTCATTTGCCTATCATATTCAACATTTTTCATACGCCTTTCACCATTCAATAAAGAAAACGTGTTTTCCACTATTCATTCGCCTCGTCATTTTCAAAATGCCATTTCAATGGAAAACATCTTTGGCTGAAAAACGTTTTTCCTCTTTCATTTTCAGCATTCCTTCCATTCAAAACGTTTTCCATTTCATGTTATTGGCCCTTCATTCCACTTCATTTCATGTTCATTTCACCTCATTCACATTTCTCCATGATCTCATTACTATTTTCTACAAAAAGAAAAGAGAAAAATGATGCCCTTGGCTGCAAATCAGGATTTTATAAACCAATTGCAAGTAGGAAGTTTTGGTTGAAAGTGCAAGTAGAAGTTTCAAAAAAATAAACTTGCAATGACTTCTTATTTTTCCTACTTTGCACCTTACACTTGCAATATGTTCCAAAAATCCCAATTACACATTGCACTTGCAGTTAGCCTTCCAAAACCCGAAATTGAGCTTTGGCCTCATTTTTGCAGCCCCTTTGTCTCATTCTCGTTAGTCCTGCTTGTGCACATGACCTACCAAATCAATAATTATAAGGCATGGGCCTTATTTTTCAAAAAAATTCCAAGGCTGGAGAATGATACAAAGGAAGAACAACAACATGACGAAGCTACACAAGGAGTTGAATAAGTGACATGATTGAGCATAGAATGCTTTCACCACAGAGATGGAAGAATATTTTCCAAACAGCAGCATGAAGACCCAATCAAGGATGATGTAGTTCAATTCGTGTCTTCAGACACTTAGAATAGTTTCAATTGTGTATTTGTAATTTAGTTTTGACAAATTACATGTAAAATGGAAAAATGTAATTGCATGTGATCATATCACTTGCAAAGTTGTAACTTGTAATTGCATGTAATAACATTACAAGTCGAATTACAATAGGACTTATAATGTTGAATAAGTCAATTGCAGTTAGTTAGTGGTTGAGATAATTTCTCAAGTTAGTTGGGATCCTCCCACCTTTTTGTCAAGGCTTCTCTCCTATAAATACTTGAGGGGGTCTATTGTAATATTTTATCTTTTTGCAATGTAACAAAACTCTGCTAGTTTGTATGTACACTCTTAGAGTTTGAGTTTAGATGTAAATCAGATTATAGTCAATTAAAAGAGACAAATTGTTTTCAAACTTTGTGTTGATTCAAGGTGTTATGTGACGACATTTTCTACATATTGATTGTGAGTTTTGTACTGTTGTACAAGAGGGATTCAAGCTCAATTTTGCAGACTTTGAGCTACTTATTGCATTTGGAGTTTTAGAGAAGTTTCACTTTAAATATCTGCAGACTTTGTGTTGTAAATGTTGAAGATTGAATTTGTAATTTGTATTTGGAAATTGAGAAGAATTGCAAGACTTTGTGCTTGTAATAATTCCCGTTTGAAGTAGTTAATAGGTGCATCATACTTACAGACTTTGTGTTGTCTTGTGTTGTATATTGTTCTTAAATAATCATTCTAAAAGGGTAGATAGGATTTCAGATCTTCAAGACTTTGTGCTTGGTGGTTGTTTTCCCGTCCCAGAGGAGGTGACAGAAGTCTTTGTGCTTTCAAGAAACTTCATTTCCTCTCTCTCAATTTCATTTCAAGGTTGTTGTGATAAGTTTTCTTAAATTTTGTTCTTACTTTTTTGTGAAGAGAAAAGAATATAATCCTTCCTAAAAGAAGAGGAAAGATTGTTGTCCTACCCATATTAGTTTAAATTAGAAAATAGGAAAGGGGGAGCCTTCCCTTAATTAAGAGAGTTTTATCTCATGTACTACGGCTGAAACCACAATTTTGTACGCTTTCTCAAGTATACAAAATTTTCAACCAACAGGACTGCCTATTGAGAAACATCCCGCACTGGAGAACTTATAGATGACCCAAGTAGTACTTTTGTTCTGGACCACTATATAAATATTTTGTGGGTATGAGGAAAGTTCATCATCCCACCGGGTGTTGTTGGCCTATGTCGACATATTCTCCCTCGATATCCTTGTGATTCGTAAAAACCCATAAGGGTTGGGATGTTCTTAATTAAACAAAATGTTTCATGTATAGGGGCCCAAAAATAATATCCCCAGAACATTACTAAGAGCCAATTTTTTTTAGAAGCCACCCTATTATCCAAAAACATTCTTCAAAAGTGGTGCATTGAAACTTACTTTCAAAAATTTACTTGCCATGTCCGACTATAGGCCTGCACCATAAGTTGCATGTAAAATCATCCCTTCGGGGCATGAGGCGGGCCTACTTAAAGAATGGTTTCTATCCACTAAGGTTGTAAATGCTTGTTTATGTTAAAACTTTCCAAATACATTCAAAACAATTTGACATCAAACTTTGTGCTTGATCTAAAAAAAGAATACATCCAAACAAACATTGAACATGATGGTTCAACCGCAAACCCTTTGACTTAGTGTATACTTGTGAAAGAAGCCCCATGTCTACACTCCTTGAAAGGATTTTTCCTTAAAGGTTTCTAAATATTTTGGCTTTTCTTTCAGGTTGCATTGATCAAAGTAAACATTTAGGAACTATGGCTTGGGTGTCATGATTTCACAACTTGAGCTATAGGCATGAAGGTCACGCAAGTCCATGTTTTTTGACTCATTCCAAGTGTTGTTGTATCACTTGCCATACTCCAAACACAGAGAAGTTGAGAGAAAACCAAATTGCAAATTGCAAAAATCCATGAAAAGATTGTTCAAAACTAGAAACAAAACACACATAAACCACATTGGCACAAAATTCTAGTGCAAGTTATCACAGTTTCTGAGCAGTTTCCAAAAATTTCATTGGATTTGCGCAAAATTTCAGTGCAGTTGTCACAGTTTTTGAGCAGTAGCAAAAATCTCATTGCATTTGCTCTCTGTCCTAAAAAAGCTACTAATGAAAATCAGTTGTATTTGACAAAAACTGAGCACTTGTTGCGGGACCTACGCACTTGCTTTTATTCTCTTGCATTTGCTTATGAGAAATTGGCACACTTGCCACTAAGATCCTTGCATTTTCCAAAAATATGCTCACTTTTTCCTGAGAAAAAATTTCATTTGACAGAAACACACAGCAATTGCACTTGTCATTCCAGCTCACACTTGCTTCTCTGAAACCCAAGCACTTGACATAGTTTTGGCCACACTTGATAAATCTGGCCACTTTTGCTCACAGTCTTGTACATTTTTCTTAGAAACTAGTGTTATTGATTTATCCTATTGACAATTGGGAAAAACAAAAAGAAGTTGTTTACAAGATCATTGTTAGAACGAAACGATTGAAAAACCAGATAAGTCACATATTCCCTCATCCATTATTTCCATCCTACTTGCTAGAAATCAAAATCAAACAAACCACTGGGATCATTCCTTCACTCAGATGTCTATGATATCAACAGTTACTTAGGACTCACAGATAGTTCATGTAAGCTTTTCCGCAAAATATCCTCTAGACAAGGAAGTGAAATATTGACCCTAGTCCTTCAACATTTTGATTTCCAAAAAGTAGCACCATTCCAAAATAGCACTCAAACCTTAAGGTCTTGAGCTTCATAGCAACCATCTCAAAACACCACTCACCTTATGACCATCTAGTGCCTGACTGCTCCGGTTCAACAACCGAACCTTACACCAACAATCATACAACCACACTTCAAACTTATTGAAGGAGCAAAAAAAGATATCATTAGCATTTTAAGGAGCTTTATATTTGAGAAAAAAGAAACACCCAACTAGTGGAGAAATGTAGCGAACATCTTAGATAAAGAAGAGAAGAAAGTAGACCTAGCAGTCAGAAGACCCGTGTTACCACCTCCCGCATGGAAATAGGTATGATCCTCTTATAAATATAAACCAAGTGACCTTATGATAGGGTATTGAGTATCAAAACATCCCAAAAACATGTTGATCTATTACCCAAATTACTCTTATCAAGGGTCACAACATCAAATAGGGAAACAACATCAAGGGTTTCAAAATCACCATCAAGGAATAAGTCCAGAACATTAAATCAACCTAAATAAAATTGAGAGATATTTTGAGGAACTTAAATGAAATCAAAATCCAACGTATCACCAATTCCATGTGCAACATCAGAACATTACATATCCACATCAAACGAACATCATTCCACAAACACCTCAATATCCACATCAACAACACTTCCAATATGTGCAGTATCAAGGAGTTCCACAACACCAAGGTGTACCTCAAACTCAAGATCAAAGGATTCCTCAAGTTCAATATCAAGGTGCATCCCACCCTCAAGATACCTACAACACACAAAAAGGACTTAACCCTCCTTATACACAACATGGTTATCAAGGGTTTGAACCCTTACAAAAACACACCTATGATCAAGAAAACATCATCGAACAACAAGGTTATAACATCCTTCCAAACCATACGAACATACCTATTGACAGTATAACCTTGTAGTTACAAAATAACAATCAACTCAGTTACCAAAACAATCAATTGAACAACCAACAACAAAATCAAGGAGGGCAACAGAGGCAATACGATCAACCAATAAGGAAATTCACCCCTTTGGGAGATACTTTAGAGGTAATCATGCACAAACTAGTACAATAGGACCTTATCAAAATCAACGACAATCCAACTTATGGTGAACCAAACTTTAAATGCCCTGGGTATAGATTGTATGAACAATGTGAGTTCCACATCAAAGGTCATGATACATCATAATGTGTTACACTCAAAAATCTCATCCAAGACCTTATTGATCAAGGAGAAATAGCTATTGAAAATGGCATTCAAGGCTCAAACACTAATGACAACAATGAAAAACTCTCAACCTCAAAAGTTGAAAACAATGATCAAGAGCTACCTATCACTGATCACATTGACAATGTCTCTACATCATCCAGTGAGCAAGAGGACATACATCAAGAATTTAATCCCAAGCATGATAAAACTCAATCACCCAAGTCTAGCAATGCTCCAGTCCAAAATATATTGACATCATCCAATCTCATGGCAGTACATATTGATGGTCAAGAGACTCTTAATCCAACACTTATGCCAAATACAGAAAATCTAAGCCAAGAGCTATCACCCACATGCCCACATTTTGAGGAAATCCAAGGATCCTTTACAAGCAATCCCTTCTTTGAAATTGATCCATGTCAAGAATGTGATCCAAAGCATATAAAAGATAATACCACACAAAGTCAAGATCAAGAATCCTTATCACCAAAACACTACAATGACTTGGTAGACATCTTCCAAGACATCCAAGGTTTTCCAAAAGAAGAACAAATCCATACACCAAGCACACATACATCTACCTATGAGATGCTTACTCCTAATGGACATGTAGATAATCTTCATCCAAAATAAGAGTCGCATACTCTTGATGTCATTACCAAGGAACAAGAGCCACCTACTCTTAACATCTTTACACATGATCAAAGCATAGCAGAATCTATAGACATATCTAAAATTAATCAAGAAGGAGCATTAAGATTAGAAACATCCTCCAGGTAGGTTGAAGACATTGAGAATAAAAATATGGAGCACAGTATTTTAAAATCGGCAAAGATAAATAACAATCTTGAGTAGTAGAGCATTGGGTATACAACAGTCAAAGAAGCACCGTTATATCTTGAAGAACCATCAAAATCCGATATTTCACAACATCAAATTGAAAATATCAATCAAGAAGTTATCCCACATATGAAGGATCCTATCAAGGAAGAAGCTATCACATTTGAAGATCCACAACAGAGCGGAGAAGGATTAGTACCTTGTTTCCAAGGTAAGACATATCCTATTGCAAATAAATATTTTCAACATATTCATTATCAAGACAGAGGATTAGGCCTACATGAACAGGGTGTCTAATTAGAGCCAGTGTAGATTATTGGCAATCCTAAGCATCAAGGTCTTGGTTATTCAACAATTAAAGGATCTAAACATATCAGTGATACCTCTATAATAATGGGGGCAACTTTAGCTAATGCAAGCATCAACATAGAGAGCACGAAGAGTCCTTATGATGAAATTGCTACCAATGCTACAACTAGCCATATCATGAATCGTCTCCACGTATTTTTCCACCCTCTCCTTGGGACCAACAACAAGAGAAAAATCTATACCTAAGAACAAAAAAAGTCATTGAAGCAAAAGAATCAGTAAAACAAAATGGACAAGAAAGATTCAAATGGATACAAAAGAAAAATCAAGAAAATCATCTCTATCAAACTCCATTAGTCAAAGAAACTATGGGGGAAAATCAAAAAGGAAAGTTCATCCATCAAAAAAGTCCAACAATACAAAAGAAAGCTTCAAGAGTGACCTACAAGGTATATCAAGACGTTGGTCCCAATCAAATCTCCATATCCACCCATCATTGCTCATCATCCCAAGTTTCAAAAATAAAAGGTTCCAAACTGTCAACCAATCCATCTGAATATCATATCCCTCAATGCATTTCACCATCCAAGATATCCAAATCTCGCATTAACCATGCATTGGCAACAACTCTTCATCATAAGGATTCTAAGGGAACTCTATCACAATGTGTGCATCAAGGTAAGGTTAACTCCGGTATCGACAAGGAAGACAAGAAATATCAGGGGTTACATTAAAGTGCCTGTATCCTAGCAAAACAACTCCAAGCAGGATACCATTGGCACATCATGACAACAACAACAACCATATTAGCACCTGCAACATCTACATTAGTACCACCAGGTGGTTCAACATGATAAAAAATTGTCACCATGATGAAAACCTAATAAACAGGCATCTTATGTGACATCAAAAATCAATAAAAATAATCAAGAAAATAGTCAAGAGAAAAATCGTCTTGTAGTGAAAACCACTATGGTGGCACTTTGGACAAGTACCATGGTGAAAACCTAGCAAACAGGTGTCATGTGTAGAATCGAGCATCTATGTGCACCATTTTAGGAGAAGCATCTCAGTTGATCCATAATAAACCCACCTTACCTTGATCTTGACAAATGTTTGGTGTACGCTTTACACTTGCTTATGGAAAAACATCTTGACATCGGTCACTATCATTGATCCTATCCTATCCAACATTATCTAAGCCATGAGGCATTTTCCAAAGAGGCATACTCTATCTAAACATGCTATCCTATCACAAGCTAATCCATCACCTACATTGCTAGACACTTGGGGAAAGTACTTACATCTTGCTTCAGAATAAATCTTGATCTATTTCTTCTAGCTCACATTGTGATCTAGGCATTATCCAAACAACATAGTGTGCCACATGGTACCCTTCACAATTTGTATCATCAACAAGGTATCCTGCCAGCGCACAATCAGGGTAACCTTCGAAGCAATTTGTCCCAACAACAAGGTATACCAACAACTCACTACCAAGGTAACCTTCAAAGATACCAACAACATGGATTATTCCTTCACTCAAAAATTCTAAGATATCAACAATTGCTTGAACCCCATAGCTAGTTCAAGTAAGCTTTTCCGCAACATATCCTCTAGAAAAACAAAGTGAAGTATCAATCCAAGTATTCAATATTTAGCACTATTTGGGTAACCTTCGAAACAGTTTGTCCCATCAATAAGGTATCTTGCTAATGCACTATCAGGGTAACCTTCAAAACAATTCGTTGCAACAAAAAGGTATACCACCAACACACTACCAAGGTAACCTTCAAAGATACCAACAAACTGGATTATTCTTTCACAACAAATTATAAGATATCAACAATTGCTTGAACCTCATGGATAGTTCAAGTAAGCTTTTCCACAACATATCCTCTAGAAAAACAAAGTGAAATATCAATCCAAGTTGTCAATATTTACACCCCAAGCAAGAGGGTAAAAAATCCAAAAAATAAGAAAAAAGATAAAAATACAAAAAAATCAAAAAAAAAGCAAGAAAAATAGTAAAGAGAAATAAAATATTCTTTGAGTGAAAACCACTTTGCAGCGCTCCTAAAACAAGTACTGTAGTGAAAACCTGGAAAACAGGCACTATGTTTGAATAAAACTTGCATCATTATCTATCGGTACTATCCACGACATCCACCCATCCATTTCATAATAAAACATGTATCCAACCATGGCTTGTCACTGATGAAGGAAAGTCATTTTGTCTCCAACTGGGGGAAACTTCTCAAAGCTGGTCATGGGTTAGATCTTTTACTGTCCTATCATGGTCATAAAACCACAAAATCAAAAACATCAGAAAACAACAAAAGATCAAAAACATACGAAAACATCAAAACAAAACAACACGTTGGGTTATTCCTTCACTCAAACAGTCTAAGATATCAACATTTGCTTGAACCTCACAGCTAGTTCAAGTAGATTTCTCGCAACATATCCTCTGGACACACAAGTGGAATATCAATCTAGATTATCGATGTTTATCCAAAAATAATTTATGCTTTGAGTCAAACGGTTGAACTACATGGTTTCTGCATGCACAACGTAGGCAAGGCTTAATAGCCCCTGAGACCCTAGGTCAGTCCCCTTAGGTTTCCAACATGCTTTATTTTCAACTTAGTCAAAAATTCAAAATCCAAAAAAAAAACATCTACAAAATACAAAATCCAAAAAACATTCACAAAACAGAAAAGGTCAAAAACACTCAAACCAAGCGAACTACGAGCCTCTACGTGTACAACGTAGGCAAGGCTTATCTTTGATGAGCCCCCGAGGCCCTAGGTTAGTCCCCTGAAAACAACAAAAATAGCATCATAAAAACTTAGAAAAATCAAAAAGACCAATCCCGTCATCACAATCTGCAATAAACTTTTCACCCATAATAAACAAATCATCACACTCACCCTTTGACAAAACAAACAAACAAATAGAGCAAGCATCAAAAGCTAGAACTTTCAAGCAAACAATTGTAAAGTTCTAACTATAAACAGACGGAAACAAAGCCAAAGTATCAACTATCTATCTTTTTGACAAGTCCCAACAACATCCTGAGATATGCCTCAACAGATCCGTTCCTACAATAGACATGATCAACACCGAATAATAGCCCCACCCCAAACAAATATGGCAAGTGATACTATAACTTTGTTTTATCTTTTTATAGTCTTACCTTTTCGATTTATTTTATTGACTCATTCCCAAGATCTCTCAAGGATGTCCATAAGGATTTAGAGAAGAAGGAATGGGGGCAATTGAGCGTCATTTTGGTTTGCTATTTGTAAAAAAAAATTGTGATACTATCATGGTAAATACTTGTTTTATTGAGTGTATGGAAGTTGTGTTGAAACAATTTGTGTAGCAGTTGCATGTTAGGTATTTCATACCTCTTTGTGTAAATGGTCCAAAATTCATATAGCAGTTGCATGTTAAGTATTTAATACCTCTCTATGTAAATGGTCTAAAATTCGTGTAGCATTTGCATGTTAGGTGTTTTATACCTCTCTATGTGGCTGGTCCGAAAAAAATTTAACACAACCCAACTATATACTTTAAACAAAGTTTTTGTATGTCTGGTATAAACAAAAATACTCTTTGTTTGTAGAGTCAAAGTCCACGCAATAGATGCAAATTCACATTGGTCATTAATACCCGGGTGCATCGTATATGCTTGCTACATCAAACAGGATTGTTCAAAACTGCAGTCTCCAAGCAAGCGAAAGCAACATCATCAACTACTAACAACATCAAATTTCCATCCATCATCATAATATTTCTTCTAACTAACATCCATCCTGCATGACAACATTATTAGTACCATATCCATCCTACAATCATTAGTACCACCATCTAGATCTAGTTGTCTAACAGAATGACCACCTGCAACCATTTTAACCCACGATGTTAGGGTTTCACTTTGAACATGTCAAGCAACACAAAACATGATGACAAACGACATTTAGGATGACAAACAAGCAAATGCAAGAGTTTAGGTCAAGTGCACAAGTTTAGAGCAAATGCAAGGGTTTAAGTCAAGGGTGAGCTTTTAGGGCAAGTGCATGAAATGAGGTTTAAAGTCAAATGCAAAGATTTAGAGCAAGTGCATGAATCAAATGCAAGGGTTTAAAGCAAGGGCGAGGTTCTTTAGCAAGTGCGAGGAAACAGTGAAAAAATCAAACAAATGCAAGGTTTTAGAGCAAGTGCATGAATCAGATGCAAGGGTTTAAGTCAAAAGTGAGGTTTGATGGCAAGGGCGAGGGTTTTGATGTCAAGGGCGAGCTTCTTGACCTAGAAAATGTAAGAAAAATGATTCAAATGTTCTGAAATCATCAATACTTTGTTATTGATTGGTAATCAGGACTTTTTTTTACCCTATCTTCAAACAACCATATCTTGGTCATACGAAAGTATTTTTCAATGTTTTTTTTTTAAATGGGTAGAATTTCATGATCTTTGCAATGGTGTAGGTGGTTTTTAGTTTTTGTATAGTTAAATTTTCCATTGGTTTTGTGAACTTGACCTCAAACATGACTTTTTCAACCAACCTCTCAAGGGGGCAACACAAAGTCCTACCATCATTCCGTTGAACGTCGGGGCACAGTGGGGCATAAAACTTTTTCAAAAACTTGATCTTAAAAGCAGTCTTTGAAACCAAGCAACCAGTACTTTGTATCAAAGAGGGGCAAAATGTAGACATGTAAAATTGACCTAACACCTATCACACAGTAAACGAGATTCTCACATCGGCATCATTATTATCAAAACATCACTACATTTCACATCAAATAGCATCGAACAACATCAAACAACATCCCGCAATGTCTTGGAACATCTTAGAATCATCCCAAAACGTCTTGAAACATCTCAGAATCACCCTGCAACATCTCGGAATCATCCTACAACATCTTGGAATCATCCTGCAACGTCCCAAAACATCTCGAAAACATCACACAATATCAAATAACATCCAAAACCCTAAATTCCTCTATTAATTGAATAATACAACATTATTTAATTAATTCACTTTTTCATCATTTTTGACGGATTAAATAAATTCCATTTATTTAATAAAGTCTTGAAAGCCCTAATTTTGCTATTAATTGAATAAAACAACATTATTTAATTAATTCGCGTTTCTATCGTTTCAACTAATTAAATAAAATACATTTATTTAATGAAGTCCTAATCTCACTTTACTTCGTTTTGATTGATTAAATAACGCCAATTATTTAATTACGTCGCTAAAACACCTTATTCCCCTAAGTTAATTAAATCATAATAATTTAATTACAACACTTTCCCTCCAAGTTTTGAATAATTAAATCAAACTATTCATATCATTTATCAAAAATCAAATCAAACTAATGCAACTTTGTTTTCAAAAGTCAAACTTGATTTGCACGTTCAACTCCAAAAAGGAATTAATTAATTAAATCAATTAATTCATATTTCTCACCCACTTTTTGATTGAGCAAATTACCATTGCTGACTGAGCAATCTAATTTGTTGACTAATCAATCTATTTGTTGACTAATCAATCTATTTCCCAACTAAGCCACCTAAATCCTGACTAATCAATCTAAATCCTGACTGATCAATCTAATTCCTAACTAACCAATCTATTCCTCAATCATACAAATTGTGCAATATACTTTGCACAATCTTCTCATGTCTAAATCCTCTCAACACCTTTCGATCATTGATCTTGATCCAACATTGTCTAATCCTGATCGTTCATTCAAAATCTCATTTTTTATATAACAAACCTCTTTCCTCACAAAAAAGGATCGGGAAATCAACATACCTTATGCAATGAAGTATTGTCGAGATCACCATTTATAGAGCTTCAACCTTTCTTTGATCAACCAACACGCATCATTCATCAAAGCTTTGCACACAAACTATGGAGGCTTCGCGGTGATAAGAACAATCCAACATTAGGTGAATACACTCCAATACGGAATGGTAACACTCTGTTTTCGTTTACATTCAATTTGGTAATCATAGATTTCCTAATGTGTTTTCAATAGCTTAGTTTCATTTCATATGTGCAGGATTAGATCTTAGATTTATCAGTTTGATCTTAGCTTAGATCCTAATTTCAATCGCATTTAATCTTGTTTGCATCTTACGATTTTCCCCCTCACAGATATGTTGTTTTTTAGGAAAGATAAAAGTTTGATTTCAAATCTGAAGTCCCAATTATCATCACAGTTTGAAATGGATTTAGGTGCAGCTCAGTATATCTTAGGGATGGAGATCGAAGAGACAGAGCTAATAAAAAGCTTTGGTTAAACCAGAGTAAATATGTGAATGCAGTGTTGCAGAGATTCAACATGACAGCTTGCAAACAGTTGCCCCTGTATTGCAAGGGACAAAACTTTTGGTAGAAAATTGTCCAAAGTCTCCTTTTGAGATGGAGGACATGACCAAAGTACCCAATGCTAGTGTTGTAGGTAGTTTGATGTATATTATGGTTTGTACAAAGACTAACATTGCCCAAGTAGTGGGAGTCTAAATCACTTTATGGCTAATCTTGGACGGGTACATTGGGATGCAGTTAAGAGTGTTCAAATACTTGCGGAGTACTTCTGAGTATGCCATGTGTTTTCATGGTTATCCTATTGGACCTCAACATTCAATTTGTATTCATGGGTTTGTGGATTCTAATTGGGCAATAGATATTGACAATAGAAGATCCACTAGTAGTTATGTATTCACGATGTTTGGTGGTGCCATTAATTGGATAAGTAAGCAGCAAGTTGTCACTTTGTCCACAACAGAAGCAAAGTACATGCTTGTTAAGAAGCCATTTGGCTTACACGTTTGTGTTCAGATGTTGGGCTTGATGAAGGACATATCACTATCTGTTGTGACAGTCAGAGTGCCATTTGCTTGGCAAAAAATCCTACTCTATTAAATCTCTAATGTTGTTTATCTTTACTTGCTATGTGCATCTTCTTTATTGTAATTGAATAAGGGTTTGAAACAATAGAAATTTGCATTCTCTCCTTTGATAGATTGGTGTTGGAAGTTTTTTTGCATACCTAGCTAGCTTCCTTTCAACATCACACTAGCCTAATCCAATGTGCTCAAACACTAGGAAATGACACTAAAAACATAGGTGGAATTTCTATCATTACCACACTAATTCCATTACACAAAATTACATATTAACACCTGTAGTATAACACATCACATCACATGAGTAAAGAGAAGATAACACAATATACCAAGAAACTCTAACAAATTAATCTCTTAAGTAGATCACATCATACAACATAGCAAGAATAAAATGATAAGGACTTGGACCAGTTTAGATAACTCCCACAAATTAGTCTTTTAAAGTAGATCACATCATATAACATAGCAAGGATAAAATGATAATGCCTTGGAGCATTTTACATAATATAGCTTTGAGGAGGAATGACGAGAATGAGTTTGATGGTAGGAACCACCACTCATCTACGGCAAATGAAAACTAATCCTAACATAAGAAGACAGATTGCTCACATTAACACATAATTGTCGGGTCTCTAATCAGACTCTTTTAAGGCATAGCAAGTGTATGTGCACATGATGTTAAGTCTTAATTCTGAATGAAAAAGCCTATTAATGTATTCTCACTAGCTTTTCAATAAGTTCACGTTCTTTAATCACATCCTCTCATTATGAAGTGCCCTTTTATATAAGCTCGTTTTCAAATTGCATCTTGGATCTGGTATGTACCGTTTGTTGTCTCTACCACAAAGTGATGTATGCATAAGATATTGTTCCCTATCTGGACCAGATGATCAAAACTTAAGAAAACCAAACATTTAATAATGAACAGCACAATCGCCAATATCCTTTGATTTATGATCGTATAATAATTATTGACCGAGCAAATGAAAAAATACAATATAGAATGTTAACTAAGATCTTACATAGATCAAACTAACTTCCTATTTCTTGATATCATTGTCAATGTGTAGCTCAAGTTGAGGAAACAATCATTTCATCTACACATGCTTATAAAGAACACAGGATTTCCTCGAGATGTACAATTAACGTAAGTTACAGGTTGCATAATCTTTTTGGTCAAATTCTGACCAGATAAAAACAATTAGAACCAGCCTGCAAGTCAACAAGAAGCGTTCTTCCTACAAAGTCTTAACTTTGAGGTATGATTTAAAATATTTAACTGATAATTCAGCCAGGTCAGAAAAGGCTGCATTGGCTGAATGGCAGAAAGAATATTATTTGAATAAGAAATGCTTTGTTGAAAAGTAACATGAATGAAATACGGAGAGGTGCTTGAACTGATCTATTATCCACTCAACCACTCTATTTGATCGAGTCTTAATTTAGCAGGCTCGAAATGCCCGATCAATTGAAGGCATACTGAAACAGATGGAATATTAGATCCGTACATATACCCATGATATAGATCCTTTAGAAATTTCTTTCATCACCCTCAGGAAATTGCTCTGCTAGAAACAGAATTCTTCGGCTTCACCAAATCAGCACCACTCACATAATTTTTGAAAAACGAAAATAAACGTAGTGGAGCCCCCATGAGAGGGGCATCTGAAAACGGTACAGTTTCTTCATTATGAATAACAGTCTCTGCAGATTCCCTAACAGCTTCTGAGGCAGTTTGTTTAGCTTCCCCAATAACTGCAGCAGAATCAGGCATTGAGAGACAATTTTGTACATCATTCGTTGTCACAAGATCTTTGCTTAGTGTGCTCACTTCTGTTTCCGATTCAATGTAGAGAATATCATCATTGTTAGTAGTTATAGTAGAAGGCTGATCAGTTTCAGTTCCACCATTTTTAGTAACACCGATAGAAGGCTGATCAGTCGCAATCCCACCATTGTTAGCAATACTGATAAAAGGCTCATTAGTCTCTACTGCACTGTTAATCAGTTTTGCATTTTCACTTTTTTCCTTCAATTCCAACTGCAATGGTGTGGTGGCATTTTCTTCAGTATTTGCATGCGGTCTTGATTCTCTAACATTATAGCACTTCCGATTGAGTTGATAAATGGTTGTATGTAATTGATTGACCTGAAAATATCCACAACACGGATCAGAAAATTATTTTCATTGACCTCTAAGGGAATCAAAACTAAAATAATTTTTGAAACAGTTAACAAGTTAAGAACCCTCTCTGCATTGATTCTTCACCTAACTTATACATAATTATTAACATTCAGGTGGCAAAAAACCTTTGAAACAGAACATGGAATTTTTGATAAAAGCATAAGTCATGCTATGACAGATGACAAGTTATATCACAAGGATGTCGCTAGATTTGACAATGTTTATGTGGGTTTGAATATGGTTCTGTTAGATATTAGGATTAACACGTAGAGAAAAATTTGAAGAGCTTAAACTTAGTTTGTATGAGTAAAGTGGTAGGGTTGCAATATGTCGAGAATTTTGCAAAATTTTAGACAGATAAAAAGTTTTGTTGTGTATTGTGAGTGCTCTATAATATGAAAATTCACAATCGGTTATAATTTGAACAAGTGCATAACTTGTTTTGTTTAACATTTGTCTGTTCTAGATAGGATGCATCTCAGCTACCTGACTTGTTGATCATCTCATTATTGCATATGCATGTTGGAATCATATCTTGTGAATTTTATTTTTCAATTCGTTGTTGGATATTTTAAGGTTATACTTATGCATCAAAAGCTTAGCTCCAGCCACTGCACAATATCTGTGCTTGACGCTTGACAATGATTCATGAATAAAGAAGATTGTTTTCATGGTTAAATTGCATATTGTTTGGCAAATCATAATTTCATGTAGAGTTTTATATTTTTTCTTTGATGCTAGATTGTCTATTCCCTTACCATTTTTATTTTGTTGCATCCATATGAGACTTTTTGTATAGGGGTCCTTTTGGCATGATTTAACAAGTTTTCTTGTAAGTCTAACATGGGAAGTTATTGAATGCCATTACTGTTCCTTCATCACTTTCGCATGTCATAGGCGAAGTCCATCCTAGGAAGTTATTGATTGTTTTGTAAGTCAATGGACAAGTGTGAAGTCGAGAAGTTAAGATTGAAAGCAGAAAAGTTGTCAAAGAAGCGGAAAATGACTTACATGTCAAGAAATGTCAAAATGACTCTTGGGGTACACTATGTGAGACATGAAAATTGACTGCACATCAAAAATTAGTTATAACCCCTCAAAAATGAGCTTTTGAGTCTTGCCATGGTTAAGTATCTCCAAGAGTGCACTTTGTGGGTCTTTGCCCAAACGAAGAGAAAAATAAACTAAGTCATGAAAAGTGGCTCTAACCCCAAAAGCATGTGCTTTTCTAATTACAGCCAAAGTAAAGTAGCAAAGGACTCAAAAGATGGCACTTTTACTTGACAATCAATCTCCAAATGAGCACTTTTGGCAAAATTGACTAAGTAGCAAAAGGTTCCCAAGCACGAGCTTTTCATGTTGTGACCAAAAGTAAGTGGCTAATCTTTCTAAGGCGCACAATGTTCATCTCATTGCCATACAAAGACTCCCAAAGCACGCGCTCAGGCATGATTTGCCAAAAGACACAAAAAAGAATCAAAAATAAAGGACAAGGATTTGGTTATCATTATTGCAAGCAGCATGCAAGCAGAGGGTTTGCAGTGAGGTGTTGAAGGAAAAGGTTAAAGATTCCAGAGTGAGTTAAGGATTTACAGGTGTCATCAAAGCAGATTTTAGCAAATTTCAGCATCCTTTTGGAGTCTTTGAGGTTGGTATTATTTTATATGCAAAATATGTGAAGTTATTCACCCAATCCAAGTAAAATTGCTAGGGTTTGAAAGGCAGTAATTTCAGACTTTGTAAGAGCTTTGTGAAAGCTAGAATCTTGTTAGCGTTTAGTCAAAACAGCAATTTCAGATTGGTATTTGAAAAAAGCAGCTAGGGTTCATTTGGAGATGGATTTCCAAGAGCAGGTCTGTTAGGATCTCACCTGCAAATTATTATCAAACAAAAAAAAACATGTGAAAAAAGCACAGTGCTCAGAAAGTAGCTACAAATATACATATCGATAAATAGAGAACAAGTATCACTGGCCTTTTCGAGGGGGAAACCTCCTTGAGAGCAAAGCATCCGAGATGATCTCTTTATTACAACATCAATATAAAGTCCCCACAAGAAGTGACTTACAAGGTACAGCCAATGTCAAATTAAATCTATCCACTTAATATGAACTCATAAATGAAAACATTATTATAATTTCATGTGATGCATGTGGGCAAAACCCACACAATGTAATATTAACAAATAACTATTTAATGATTACTACAATGCTCGGAATAGTAAAAGGTTAGGGCATAAAGGTCCTAATATGCCTTCCCCCTTCATAAAGCCTTGTCCTCAAGGCTTAAACGATGGAAATTAATTCTAAAGTTGGTGGAGAGGTTCCCAAGTGGCATCTTCTAGCTGCAATCCTTTGCCACTATACCAAAACCTCAATGATGGTATAGTTACAGAGTGAGCACAATCATTGGGACAAAATAGCCTTCAGCTCAAGAATGATAGATTCTCCTTCATCCAATTCAGAAAGTGATTATGTTATATGAATGTGTCAACCAAAAGACCACCTTTCAATATGAGACATCGAAAGTAGCATATATTTTGGAGGATAGAGGAAGGTCTAACTTGTAGGCCACTTTGCCCACCCGCAATAGTATCCAAAAGATTCCATAAAATATGGATGCTAAATTTTGTCTATTTGTGAGCTTGAGGGACATTGCTTATTTGTCTAAAGACACGGGAAAATCATGTCCCCTTCAATGAAGTGCACTCAAAACAATGTTGATAGGTTTGTTGTTTCATACAATTTTGAGCCAAGGTCATGTTGGCCTTGATCGTTTGAAGGAGATACTCATGGGTGCTGAGAGTGGAATCGATAACTTGTACCTTGGAACTATCAGGCAAGTAGGAAGCAGGGGAGAGAAAAGGTTGGCCATGCACAACTTCATACGACATCATCTTAGTGGAAAAATGATAGGTGTTATACGACCATTCCACAAAGGGTGGCTATTTAGCCCATTAAGTCTATTGTTCTAAAGCAAAGCAATGTAAGTAAGTCTCCAAACACTTATTGACTATCACTATATGACCATGAATTTGTGGATGATATGCTAAGGTCATTTTCAATTGTGTTCCTTGCACTAATGAATGTGGAAACACGTTTACATATAATGAAAGTGGGCATACCATGGAGGTGGAAGATTTGATCAAGGAAGACTTGGGCAACAATAGATGTGCAACATGGATGGGCTATCGGCATACTTGCAGAGATGATCAACAACCAACAAAATGATTGATTTATTACCTTTCTTAGGCAATCCTTCAACAAAATCTATGGAAATGTTGATCCATATTCCTATCAAAATTGGTAATGGTTGTAGATTGCCCAAAGTCTATACAACATCTACTTTTTGACATTGGCATGTACCACATCTTGCAACAAATGTTTTGATGTCACTTTTTATATCAAACCAAAAAAGCATGTTTTATTCTTTCACATGTCTTTAAGAAATCTAAATGCCATGTAGAAGAAGATGCATGTAATTCTTGTACCAATTGGGCCCAAAGAGCAAAATTTATAGAAAGAAAAATTAGCCCTTTGTAACACAAGTAGCTGCCACCCCAAGCGTATCCAAGCTTATTTGAGGAATCATTTGCTAGCTGATGAAGAAGTTATTGAATTTGTGCATCCTACTACCATTCCTATTGAACCGTCTACAACCAATCTAGCATCAATAAGGATAGAGCATACAAGGTTCCCTAGTTATCATCTACAACCCCCTTTTTCTAGATAATTTCATAATCATAGCCTAATAATTTTGTGACCCACTTTTGTTGTTGAGAAGAGAAGATGCAATGTTCTAAGAATTACTTTAGTTAGTGATGATATGTTTTTATAAACATTCCATACCACAAGACATGGCCTTCATTTTTTGACAACATGAAAATGGCTAGCATCTCCTTATCATAAATTGATTTTTGCAAGATTCCACACAACAAGTACCTTGCTAATAAAAGCTAGTGGTCACCTTTCCTGTAGTAATATGGCTCAATGCCACTACTTGAAATATCACTTTTGATGGTCAATGGTTTGGAAAAGTCCAATAGTGCAAGCATGAGGATGGTGCACATTACATGCTTGAGGAAATCAAAAGCCTTCTTTGTTGCTTCTAACCACATGAATGCATTTTTCTTTAACATGGCAGCAAATAGGATGACAATTTACTAGTCCTTAACCAATTCCCTGTAAAGGCCAATGAGACTTAAGAATCCCCAAATATTTTTGAGAGTTTTGGGTTTGGGCTAAGTCTTCATATCTTCAAATTTTTTAGGGTCAACCTTAACTCCCTCTACTAATACAATATGCCTCAAATATTAGACCTTTGTTTGGCCAAAAGAACACTTGGAATGCTTTGCACATAACTGGTTTGTTGAAAGAAGTCAAAAGGGTTTGATCAATGTGAAAGAGGTTCTCTTCCCAAGTGGACGAGGATGTCATCAAAGAATATCAAAATGAATTTTCCTAAGAAATGGCCAAAAAATCTAGTTCATCAAGCTTTGGGATGTAGATGAGGCATTAGTAAGGCCAAACAACATAGTCAAAAATTCAAGTGAACCTCATGAGTTCGGAAGGTCCAAGGAATATCCTCTTCATCTAGATGGAGCTAGTGATATCCAAACTATAAATCTATTCTAGAAAAGAAGCGAGCACCATGCAATTCATCAAGCAACACATCAATCATAGGAATTGGGAACTTATCCTTGATTGTAATTTTGTTTAATTACCAAAAATCTACAAAAACACTAGGGATCCGTTATTTTTTCAAACAAGGAGTATTAGAGAAGAGTGAGAGCTAACACTAAATCAAATGACCCTTGCCTACAACAACTCTTGCACTATTTATTCAATTTTGGTCTTCTATACAAAAGGCTATTAGTATAGTTGAATGTTAGGTGGAATGCTACCAAAAATCAACTAAATTGCATGCTTATGGGAACGCAAAGGTGTAATCCACATTGCTCCACAAAGATTGAGGTGTGTTTGGTGAGAATTTTATCCAACTCTGATGATTGATTTGAGGTACCCAATTCCATGAGCCGCAAAGAACAAAGCTAGTCTATCAGCCAAAAGAGACTTTTTAATAACTTTTCCATGCAATGGAAGCTAATGAGATTTATGGGAATTGCTTCTAGCCTTGTGAGAGTGTATTTTTGGTCATTGATCATAAATTGTATCTACATTTCTAAGTAAGCCCACAAGATGGGTCTAAGTGTGCATAATCATTGTGCTCTTAGAACCATATCTCAAGCTCCTAGTGGAAGGACAAACATATCTGATTTCAAATCATGTCGCCCATTGAAATTCAAGCACTCCTACATTTCCCCTTGCATGTCAATGTCACCCATTAGCTATCATGTCCTCAAAACTAAATTGCATGCCAATGTCCCCCGTTCGCTATCATGCACTCAAAATTGAAGTATGGATATAGGTAACAATATGCTTGTTTAGCCACTCAAGGGTGCAAGAAATTATGGTTGTTATTTGAATTGATGAAGATAGTTAAAAGTTGCTTTCTGAAGTACCACTTAACCTTCATTGTCTAGGGTGTGGTTATTTCAGCCAAGGCATGCATTGAAATCTCTGGGGCAAGATCATCATGGGAGTCTGGCATATGCTCATTGTCCTTATGGAAGTGACCTCTAGTTGCTCCAAGTCTTTAGGGATAGGAGATGACTCCACATCCGAGAGATATAATTTATGGTTCATGCATGTGACATGGGGACTACTTTGCATCATAATTGTAGCACAACCCCTTATCACAACAAGCTTTTGTCTCCACATTGCTTAAATGCTTGATTGGTTTCACTTGTGGGGTTGAAGGTATTGGGGACAAGTAATGGGCTTTTCGATTGTAGAGGCTTACATCATAGATACAAGACTCACTAGGACTCACCCAAACTCAGCAAGTATCAAGCTAGGTCAATCGAACCAAGGCCTAAGGACTCGTGACATGAGTACCTAGCAAGTTTGGTCAAACACACCAAGTCTGCCAAAAACAGAAAATTCTAATAGGTAGAATCAACTAGGTCTATGAAAATCAAGGAAAAATAAACGAATAAAAATTTGAAAATGCTTAAATATAAGAGCATGAAAGTCAAGGTGTTTTTTGAAGGGTTTGGAGGAAGGTTAAAAGTGATAAAATTATGAAAAATAGCATGGGCCATGAAGATTTGTGTGGTTTCAAAAGCCTTAATTTGGGCTTGGTGCTAGTAGATGTTCCTTTGGATGTGTGTGGAGTTGTTTTTGGCAACCCCTGTACAAGAGAAGTGATGTTCAGTACAAACAAGAAAACAAACACCACTTAGGCAAAGATGGTCACCAATTCATTTTGCATGCCCACAAGGGAAAGTCCAAGTGATCCCAGGTTAATCTTCAAGCAAGGCGGACACTTGATGGAAGCACCAAAATCATTCCCCTTAAGTGGAGGAAAAGAGTGTTGATACAACAACTCCATCTAGTTCAAATACTTTGACAGTTCAAACATCTTAGAATTGTTGGAAGCAAAGATTTTCAAGTTCTTGGTTAAAGTGATGCAAGTTAAGTGGCATCCATGTGTAATGTCCCCATTTTAGCTATACACCCTTCAGTGACTGATAGCCTATTTCTGGAAGCCCGTATGGTCGTCAGAGGTAAACTTAGGGTTTCCTATCTTGTAGGCGTTCTGAAGCTTTTTTGAAGGTTTGCACATTAGAGTTTCTAATGCATGTCTGGTGGAGTTTTCTAGGTTTTTGGAGAGGTTCAAAATGGTGTGACATGCATCTCCATCTGGCAACCTTTTCTGGAACTTGCTATTTTTACCCAGCACATTGGAGTTTCGAGTTTTGGATTGTTGATTCTTTCTGGGTTTTCAGAGAGCTTCACAATGGTATGACATGCAAAGGCATTGGGAAACTTTTCAGAATTTACTATTTTTAGTAAGTTCTATTTCTGGCAGTGCCATCTTGGGCAATAGCATCAACAGTCAACTCAGTTTCCATTTCGGGCAGTGCAGTTTGGAGCACATTTGGCTTTCAGCATTTTGAGGCTCATTTTGGTGAAATGATTTATTTTAAGTCATTAATGTTTTAAAATTCATTTTAGGCCCCATGGCCTAGATTAATGACTTAATGTTGTTTTAAAAGGGGGCCATTAAGGGAGGACGCCTCATAAAGGAATTCAACAAATTAAACATTTAAATGTTTAATATTTCCCTAAGGAAACTTGGACGCCAAAATGAAGAGAAAAAGGTGAATTAAATGTTTTAAAAATTAAATTATTGCAAAAGTAAAATGGGCGTCCCTTTTGGAGGAAGATGGAAAGCCAACAGTCATCTTCAATTCTATAAAAGCAGGCCATTGCTCATTCATTTCTCATCTTTGGAAAATTATATCAAAATGCTGTTGGATTGAATTAAGAACCCGGCTAAGGGGAAGCTTAGCAATTCTACTCCATTCTTCAGGCCTAAAACTATGGTTCCCTAGATGGTTGATTGAGAGTGTGCTTCATCCAGAAGTACATAATTGAGTTTCATTGCAGGAGATATTGAAGAATTTGGTGTTTTTTATCAGTTTCGAGTTGCTGGTTCAACAATGGCTGAAGTAGAAATTCATTTACAATTCCTTGAATAAATTTTATTTGCTTTTTCAGAGAAAGAATTTGAGTGCCATCCTCCTAGAAAGCTTTTGCAAGTTGTTTCAGATCATTTGGAGGTGTTTTGAAAGTGTTGTGAGCATTTTAGTGGTTTACAGTTTGTTGGTTAGACATTTTCAATTTGCTAGTTATTGTTATCAAATTTCTAAAAGTTCAGATTTTGGCTTGTAATTCTGTATTTGTGAAGATTAGAAGTTGGAAGAATCATCCTTCAAGTATTTGCATTGATTTTATAATTGTAACACTTGTAAATTGCAGATTTATTTCATTGTAAGGCTGTGAATTAGTAGTACTAATCTAGTCATTATTATTGCTGCATTTACTTGTGAATTTTAATGCAAACACTTTAACCCCTGGATGGTTTACCGCCAGTGTGGAGGAAAATAATATTGTATGTACATCTTTCACCCACTGTTCAAGTGGCGAATTCCCACTGTTGAGTGGATGCCCGTTAAGCGGATGAATTGTTTGAAATTGTAACGTTTTCCCCCCACTGAATAAGTGGTAGTGTGGAAATTCTTTATGGCTGGATCACCGCCTACTTGCATTCAGTTGTAATTCAATTTTTAGTTGTAGCTTAGTTTCCTCCGCTATATGCTATCACATCGCCTTCTAAAGGATCTTGGTGAACATTCTTGGCGTAGAGTACATTTAGTTTGATTATCTTTTGGAAGCTAACGCTAATCAATTGGCGTAGTGCTGGTTTGTGTTGTGAAAATTCCAAGAAAAAATTAAGGGGCATATTTCACCATGTCATCTGTTGGGGACCATCCCTCATTTTCTAAGTCTTCATAGCTTTCGAGGAACAAAAATCTTCGTATAGGACAGATGTGATCTATAAAACAATCAGAAAATGTCTTTGGTTCTTTACGAGTCCATGACAAAGTTACACTTTTGATGAACAGGGTAAGTGGTGTAGGATAGAGAACAAAGGAGTTTCAAGCATCAGTATGAAACTGTCAGTTCTGAGAAGGGACAATTGTGCAACCACAGTGGTGACTATGAAACCACTATGGTTGCAAAACTGCTAGTCTACTTGAAGTGGCAGTTTTGTCCCATGTCTAGAATCGTCTTGTGGCATTTTGAATTATACACTTCTCATCTTCCTGGTGTCTTTCATCTTCCTTTTGGGTTGTAAAAGCATAAAAAGACTCTTATAACTGTAACAAAAATGAAAGGAATGGTGAAAACTTGTGATTGATCTTAGGGGCAGAACATTGGTTGTTCTTGCTTCTTGTTGCTCAAGAACCCTAAGATTGCAATTGGAATGGAGATTGTGGTCAATAATTCCATTATATCTCACCCTTGATGAAGATTTCTCCCAAAATTTGGGTTCTCCAAGGTAAATCCTTTTTTCTTCCATTTCTTGTGTTGCTCTAGTTCCTTTTGGTTCAATTGATTGGTAGAAGTAGAATATCACAATAATTCAATTCCTCTTATTAAATTTGTAATTTGCAGACTATATTATTGAATCTCTGTCTTAGTGTACACATCAATATCTAGTCTCTTTCTATATCAAATATTCTATGTTATTTTTCTGAAATAGTGAATTGAAAAACCTATCCAGCTAAGTATGTTTCTGTCTTTTATCAATGCCCCGTATACTAAAATGTTATGCTTTATAATGACTTTGGAGCACTCTTATCATAAAAGTGCCTTATGATCATCCTTACAATGCATAACATTCGATTAATGAATTTTGTGAAGTTCCAAATTTATTAAAAAAAGTAGCAACAAAAGAAATCACATCAAATCCCTAGGATGAAGCATTAAATAGAAAAGTACAATAAGTCAAAGGGCAATGATATGGTAATCTGATTCATGAAGAAAATGAGAGACATAAAAAAAATAGTATAAGAATCTAATCAGTGATTTATAAGAAACTCCAATTTTATTGAATGGGCATGATTCATCCAATAGGGGCAAATTGCAGTCAAATTGTTGGCACAATTGGAACACTGTTAAGATAAAATGCCCTCCTTGGAGAAGAAGGATCCTAGCATATCATTCACAAGAAATCAAAATTAGACAGAAGTCTGACTTGAGAACAGACATTTTTTGTGATACAAGCTTAATCCTTACATTGCCACCTGAAGCTATGATGTCCTTCCATACAATGGGCTGTAATAGATGTGATCATATGAAGTCTAGCAAAGGAGTCTACTTGTGCCTATGCCTAGGGTTTTACGATGTAGAAATGTAGTCAACTGTCATGCATCATTATCTGTTGAGAAAAATGTGCTTATAATATAACCACTGGGCAATAATTGGAGAAAGGAACACGCCGAGGTTTGGTCAGCTGTCATCACGCCTATATCTGGAAAATGTTGATGGGTTACTTCCATGAGTTGGCATTGGTGTTATTTAGGGAGTTAATGGTTTAATTTATATTATTAAAGTTAAGTTTAACTTTAATAATATTATTTAATTGATGACTTTATAATATGGCATTATAAAGAGATAAAAGGGTGATATAAGGCATTTAAATAACGTATTATATTTTAAAGTCAACTTTATGAAAATTGAAATGTCATCAAAAGCAAATGTATTTAAATGCCATCAAAAGCAAATATTAATAAAAAGGTATTATTTGGCCAAGTGGGATGTGGGGATTTGGAGGAGATATAAAAAGCACACTTAATGCTTTTTAATCATTCATTGATATTTGCACAAATTTTAAGAAGACTGAGCAAGGGTTTGCTGGTTGAGAGTTACAACTTTTCTGAGGACGAAATCCCTCGAAAAGAACAGTGTTTGTAGGTGTGAAAGATCACCCAAGGGCACTAGTTTTGGATAATCTCATTCAAGGGTTATCATTGAGCCTCATTGATTTCAGAAGATTGATTTAAATCAGACTTTAAGGAAAGAATAGATCAGATTTTGGTGATTGCTGATGTTCTTTGCTGCTGATCACAACACCAACAGCTGTCACATGAGAATCATTGCAGGCCATACTGTCTTGGGCAGGCCATACCACCTGCAGCTTGGGTGTGGGAAATACCTAAGGGTCAAACACCTAGGTCTTTGGCTTGTAATCACCACCAAAGTTGGTGTCTAGGGCAGTGAAAGGGTTTACAGAAGTTTCAAGGTGTGGTTATTAGGCATTGAGGTGTGGCGTCCAATTTTATGGGCTTCCAGTTTGCTGATTATTCAATATTCAGACCTGCAATCTTGCATTTTGTAATCCGGTATATGATTCCAATGTATTATCTAAAGCAATAATTAAATCTGGGTAGTTTATTTCATGCATTTTCTTGGATTTTATTTATTCTGCAAAAATTTGTATTTCCTGCACTGCCTGGCAAAAACACACAAAAATTCAAATAACATTTAAAACAAAAAAACAAAACTTCAGAACAGAGGGGGTTATTATATGTTATAATCCACCAATCAAGAGAGAACTAATTGTTAATGAATTTCAATATATAGTATATACTCATTTTCATCAAAGTATACTATTTTAAAGAATATAAAGACAATTCAGTTTGGAAAGGCCTTATGTACCTTTTCCATAAGTTCTGCATTTTCACAGACAAGCTTCTCAACTATTGCAGCAGCAGCCTCCTTCTGCATGCATGACTCCTCAGCAATTACAACTGCCTCAGCTACTGGATCCTTAGAAGAACCCCAGACAAGCCATCGCTGCAAAAATGGTAAAATACCAGTAACTAATCTTCTCAACCTTTATACAGAACTACTTCCAAAATTGATTATTCAGTAATTTACCAGAAAAATAAAGTTAAATAAACTAAAAATATGCCATATATAAAACAGCACTTCCACATGCCAGTTAAGAATTTCAGTAAGAAAATCACAAGTTATAGTCATGGCATATGTGTAAAGTGATAATCCTAATCAAGAGAAAGCCTCAAAGAGAATAAATATGCATAAGTGTCCCTCTTTAAGAAAATAAGTATGCACATGAAGCCATCCATGAAATAGGATTTCATAGAGGGAAAGAAAAACAAGAAGAACAAACCTTTGAAACTCCTTTAGTGGCCACAGAAATATCCTGCTCAACTCGAGCACGAACTCTAGCTTCCATCTCAAGCTTTTGAAAGCCAGTTTGAACTGCAACCAATTTTGCAGATAACTGTCGATGATCTTGTGAAATATTTTCCAAAGATTCCTTCAACTGCTCAACCTGTCAGTTTTGCATTCAATCCTTCAATGATAATCATTATCAATTTAAAATAAATCTATATTTTCCAAAGAAAAAAAATATGTAACTACAAATGACATCAAACATCATTAGAGCTCAACACTGATTTCAGGAAAATCCCCTTTTCCACCCAGAATTTTGAGGGGAGAAACTAACAGTTCATTTAAAGAAATACATTTACCAAGGTTATTGATATAATTTTGCATAACTGTCATGACCCCTCCCAAAACATTGATTATTTTGAATGATGATACATGTATAATGTTGATTTGTTTTATTGATTTACTGCTTTTGATTGCTACACGTTTATGTACCTCGGTTTTATCATGGATGGATGCTGCTGATTTCCATCTTGTGAAATATCAGGTACAAGTTGAATCCAAGGTCACTCATTAAGTTGTTATGTGGGTTTCCAAGTGATACATACACTTCACCATTGTGGTCAGGTTTGAGTGGTAGTCATTATATTTTGTATGGTGTTACAGTTTGAGTTGATCATACTAATATATGTTTTAAGTTCATTTGATGCTTTATTGTTTGCAATTATCCTTGGTGTTTGGATTATGGTTTGAGCTAAGGATTCTAGCCTACTACTAATGCTATAATCAATGAGATAAGATTAAAGTTCCAAGTGATAATATCTAATAAGCCTGACTTCCTAAGTCATATATATTTTATTTGAATTTAATACAAATATAAACTAACCCTAAGTCTAAACTAAGCCTATCCTATACCGAACCTTGCCTAACCTCAATCTCTATGCAGTGGACAAGGGCTTAGCATGTTTTCAATGCATATTGCCAATTCACCTAGCACTAGTACATAGAATTTATGAGATCTGCTTGTTATTAATAGCTTTTATTGTATTCTTGGCAACCAAACCTAACTTGAGGTCTAATTGAAGTTATTTTGGACATTGTATGGTAAAACAAGTCATTTGAATTAGTATTAGTTATTTTTGGTGAGGTTGGTGGCTATGGAGAAGCCATGCCTGACCTCTGTGAACTTTCATCATAAAACTGTAAGTATTAAGCTATTCACGGCCTTCTATACTTGGAAAACTAAAACAGGTATCAAATTTATATGAAATGTGGAGGATAGGAAGTTAGTCAGTCAAGGATTGAATGGAAAAAGGAGTTAGCGTTGACTGTTGATGCTTGTGCAATATGGAAACAAGCTTGAAGGGAGAACTTGGGTTATTAGCTTGTTGGATTTTGCTACTTAGCACTTAACTGTTTTCTTATCTAATATGTTTAAAATAATTTATGTAATATTCCCCCTTAAATTTTTTCGATTTTAATCAGCACAAATCACCACTATTAGCATTAGTTCCAAATATAAACCAACTTGCAAAGTAACCCTTCACATTTTGATCACCAAGATCCCAATGTGGGCCAGGTGAGAGCATAAAGTGTCGAGGATCGTTAGCGACTGGAAATGAATTACAAAGCTGCTAGGTGGCTAGCCAACCATGAAAAATGAAAGTAAATACAAGAATAGGCGGATAACCGACCATAAGCTTGACCACTTATTCAGCGGGAGCAAACTAATTACAAATATTAATAGGCGACAAGCCGACCATGAATCCGCTCTACCACTTATTTAGTGGGGGGGAATTACTAAACTTAAATGTGCTGAAATGAAAATGCTTCAACCACTTATCTAGTGGGAGCTAAAAACAAAACTTAATTGCAACAAGTAAAATAAATGACTGTTAGTACTACTAACCAGCCTTACAATAAATGAGTTTCAGCTGCAAACATGTCAGAATGAAGGCCAAATACAACCAATGGCTAAGGACTTTATCCTTAACTCTTTACAATGAATACAATCATATTTTAGCCTCTAATAAACAGAAAAATCAGAATTATTTCAAGTCTGATTAGAAACAGTAAACACAGAAAATCAGACTAGCAAGAATAGAATTCACCAATTTGCTCATATCTTCGGCAAATGGAGCCTGATTAATGTGAAACTATGTTGATGAATCATTGAAGTTAGGCATCCAAATTACAGCAGCTAGACACCTACAAATTACGAGCCAAACAGTGGCACGTATCCCAATGCAGCAACAAGAGATGGTACGGCCTCCAGGAAGGGTCGACCTTCTCTTAAAAATCAGATTCTCAATAATAAAATCTGAAACTCTTGGAAAGTGGACGCCCTCCATAGTAGAACAGCATGGGCCAGTACCCAGAACCCAACAAAAATCAAAGGCGAAGCTACGAACAAAAAATCACTTCAGTCGTACTCTTTAGCAGCAGTACAAACAAACTATACATCAACAATCTGCTTGTAATAATTCAGACATTAAGCTCTATCCACACTCCTGAATGAAGCATGGTCTTCAGTCACCATCTAGGAAGCCATAGTTTCAGGCCCAAAGAATGGCATAGAAAGCTAGAGGTACGCAATCCTCGTAGCAAAGTCTAAACTCAGTTCAGGAGCATAACATTATCAAATTTCCAAAAGATATGAAACAATGAACAAGGCCTCCATAAATAAGAGCTTCAATGAGCAATTGAATCAACTTGTAACTCCCAAGAAGAAAACTCTTCAGCTTCCTCAAAGGGACACCCATCTCCACAAGGCACTTTTTAAAATATTAAAAATATTTCATTATCCCCTCCCCTAGGCGTCCAAGGTAAAAGCATTTAATTCAACTTTGAAAAATATTAAACTCCTCCACTTAGGCGTCCAAAACATGGCCCCATTTTAGAAACAACTTAAAGTCATTTGCCTAGGCACGGGGTCCAAAAAGCAACATTGAAAAATGACTAAATATTGAAACTTAGCTCCAAGAGGAAAGAAGAAGCCAATGCCCAAACTAAACTACCTCACTACCAAAAATGGAAAGATGAGTTGGAGATGATTGAGTTGTTGCTAAGATGACACTGCCATAAATAAAACTTACTAAAAATAGCAAACTGCTAAAAATAGTAAGCGTTCCCAAACACCTTTTAAGCACAAACCAGGCAGCCGTCATGACTTACTAAAAATAGTAAGTGCCTGGAAAGGTTGTTAGATGGAGATGCATGTTACACCATTCTGAAGCTCTCTGAAAACCCAGAAAAATCCAGAAACCTTTCTTGCATGCAAAGTATCCGCCAAAAATGCATGTCATTTTCATAACATGCATGTCACCACATTCTGAAGCTCTCTAAACCCAGAAAGCTCCCTGAAGCTCACTTCCAAACTCCTGCATGCAAGCCTTCAAAGGCCAAGTTGAAACCTCCTATAAAATAGAAAACCCTAATTTGCACAATTGATTAGCCGACAAGTTTCTGGAAATAGGCTAAATCCAACTGAAGAGTGTAGGGCTAAATCAGGGACATTGCAATTTCATTCAAGCACAATGATTTGAGAAACTTCTTGCCTCTATGAGCAAGCTTTTACTTCTCCCTCTGTAGAAATTTGTGATATTACTCTTATACTCTCTCTAAATCTTTGGAATGCTTGTTAAATGCATTAAGAAGTTATGAGCTTCCTACTTGCAACTACTTGATTGCCATGGTTGGTAAAGATGCGAGTCTTTGTTAAATTGTTTGATTTAATCATAGATGTGATTTGAATTTCTTAAAGGACTCACATGGATTTTATCACTTGCAGAACTTCTAAGAAATCTTGACTGTGACTTTATTGTTGAAGTCTCCATGTGTTATTGAAGTTGTTAAAAGGGTTGAGTTTCTAATCTTCTGTAATGTCCCCTTCTTGATGGCTACAGGATATTATTTTAGCCTTTATTATTCCCGAAGACTAAATTGGAGAAATAAGGGAATAATTTATTAAATTAATTATTTATAAAGTTATCTCAAAAATAAATATCTAAGTTACCGGTTCGGTTTTGGGTTCGGGTTCGGGTTCGAGAACCCGGTTCGCCGGTTCGGTAAAAAAAAATTTTGGGGTTGGGTTCGATAATACAAAAACATATAAAAGTCAGAAATATATACATATTTGCAGCAGTAATTAAGTTCAGAATACACCACCATATTAATAGTCAAATAACATAGCAAAAATACACCACCACTTTATACTCAAATGTCATGATATAGATTCATTTGGCATATTTTATTGCTTCCTCTTCAAACATAGGATTTGAGAAGTATGTATCCAAATTTTGGATCTAAGAACATGTTGTGAATTTGTTTGAGCTGTCAAAAGTAGGTATGCACAACTTGCCTAACCTTCATTGTAAGTCCTAGCTGTGGGTTCCTCTCTCTTTCTTGGGTCTGTTTCTTAGCTTCAATTGGCAAAAATTGGTAAGAGACATTGTTTCATGAGATTATTCCTAAGAGATCTATACTCATTTAGGTAGTCCAAATAGCTCTATCCTACATTCTTCTGTCCCTCTGACCATCTAGGTCTTCTGCTCTATCCAAAATTTAGGCATCAGGGGTCTAGTTACTGATCCTATTATTGTTGTTGTTTGCAGAGTTAATTGCATCACTGTTCATATTTCCAACATTTGTGTCAATAACTTGGTCAACTGCTGCTGCCCTATATAAGTGCATTTAGTTGCTGCTCTATATTAATGTCCTCATGCGAATTTGTTTTATCTTTGTTTGCCATAATTTCTTCTACTTCCAAATCTGCAAATGAAAATCCTTCTGTATTTTCCAAACATTGAAATTGTGGCCTTTTGAGTTCTATCTGATAGCACTTGTTTATTCTATCACTTGGATGCATATGGAGTGTATTTCTACATCAATCTGTTAGAGACCCAACAGGCTAGTAGGAAAACTAGCTTAGATACCAGTAAAATATCCCTAACTGATTTTTTTGTATTTTTGACAAATGTTTGACAAAATACTTATGAACTAAATAAATGCAAGAAATTGATTTACTTTGGTCTAACCACAATTCACGTAGCTATAAAAATGAAATATTAATGGTATTCAATTGAAATTTATCTCAACACAGCTACACACGGAGACAACACATCTATTTCATGTGTTAGAGGCAAATATTAGGGTTAGAGGAAATAAAATAGTCTTTAAAAGTCAACAAAAGGTCAAAAAATTAATAAAAAATTGCAAAAACACATTGAAAAAGTCTGCCTGGGCACAAATTCTACCTAGGTTCGAACCGGGTTCCAAAAAAACGGACCCTGACCGAACCCACAGTCAAGGTTTCGAACCCTGGTCGAACCCACAGTTGATTTTTCGAACCCACAGCGAATTTGATCGAACTGGACCCGAATTTCGAACCCGAACCAAACCCGTATCGTACCCGGGCTTCCCAGGGGCGAACCCGGTAACTTAGATAAATATCATAAGATGACTTTATATTTTAATTAATTTAATAAAAGTGACTAAAATAAAATGAAATATTAAAAAGTCACTTAAATAATAAAATAATAAAATATTCTGGAAGCTTCTTGGAGGTGATTGTAATTTCTTTAAAAGGAGCTTTTGGAGAGCATTTGAGACATCTTGAGTTGCATTTTCATTCACTTGTGTTGAAGAGCTTGAATGCTTGAAGACTTGCCTAAGGGTTTGAATACTCTAAGGTGTCGATTTCGGTTGTGCAATATCAACCCTAGCTGGAGTTTTGAGGGAGTTACTTCAGACTTCCTAATTGGAGCAAAATTTTGTGGCCTTTGGCCAAATTTTGGGATTAAAGGAGAAAATTTGTAATGTCCCCTTTTTCAGTGTGATCTTGTTTGGTGATGGTTAGCCTATTACTTAGACCCTTGTAGGCTAACAGGATTTGGTTAGAGGGTCAGTGGCCTTATTTGGTGGGTTTTGTCGTTTCCATCCTTTGATTTCAATGATTGGCTCATAGGAGGCCTTGGCAGTTCAGTGATTGACAGCTTCTGACAGCACGTCAATACGACAGGTTATGAGCGAGATATTAATATTCTCGTGAAATTGAAGTGTTTTAACTTTATTTAATGGAATATTATAAAGTTGATTTGACTTTATAATAAAGAATTCACTTAAATTTATTTAAGTGAAAAAAATAAAACACTTTACTAAAAGGAGCGCTCACTTTTTAATATGTTGACTATTGAAAAAGAATAAAATACATTTTTAATGTATTTTAAGTGAAAAGTGATGCCACTTTTAGGAATGCGTGCCTTTTGGGGTTTATAAGCAACCAAAGGGAAAAATTGAACTCATTCATTGATTATTTGACTTTGCCATTGTTATTTCTCTGTGCTATTCTCTGAGACAAGGGTTTGAGCATTTTTGCCATTGGAGAACGAGATTCTCTTCAGTGTTGAGCATTTTTGAGACCGTGAGAGACCAGCCGAATTAGTGCATCTGTGAGGGCTTCATTCAAAAGTTCTATTGAGCTTTATCAGAATTTATTGTTGAGTTTTACCAGTTTGCAATAAGTAAGAGGGGTTCTACACCTGAGGCGTCCTCTTCAACAATTCTACAGCTTCCAGTTTTGGCTCTTCAGCATCTTACTTGGGCCGTACTATTTACATTGGGAAATGTGCCATCTAAAGGAGGCGTGTGAAGTAACTTGCTAAAACGCCTTTCTTTTGGCTTATGTTTGTGTTCCATTCTTGGCATCTACCTTTCTCAGGGGTTTGTATCCTGTTTTGGAGTGGGAGAAGTCAGATCTAGAGCCTAGGCGTGCATATTTGTCAGTTTTCATCAATTCCAGCTGGCAAGCTGGGATACTTCTTATTTAATTATTCTGGAGCATTTCGGGTATGTAATTCATTTGCAATCCCATTGTATGTACTGCAAAATAACATCTATTACATCTGTTGCTCAAAATATTACTGTATTGCATTTTTATGAGCTTTTATATGATGCACCCTTTCTCTTCTATCTACAAACTTTCTTTAAAAAACTAAAAAAAACACCAGAAGATTTTATAAATACTACAGGGGTTTGGTTAGAGCCAATCGGGCTCATCACAAAATCAAATTCAACTTAAACTGCAGATTTGGATTATAGTTTTACAGCTTGAGAAGGGACGATTTGCCTTGAAGGAAAATCGATTTTGGTGAAAGTTCATTGCAGCAATTGAAGGTCTGGTTATCTCTTCAAAGGTTCCTCAATTCCATGATAAAGAGGATGATTTTGTTTGAGAAGAGAAGGTACAATTGTTAGAGGCATTGCTGATGATATTATTTGCAAATTCATCCATGGCTGGGCGCTTTTACCAAAGGTGTGATTTTATTTAAAGGAGCTCTATAAATTCTGGAAAAATTCACCAAGGGTTGTATGAAGTCTAGGAAGGCAAGCGCACCATCCTTGAAGGCATTGGCATCTCCAGCTAGAAGAATCAATTCATTATATGTGTGCTGCTTCAGAATTTCCAGGTTCTTTGTTGCTAAATTGCATTTAGTTTATGAAGTTTCATATAGGTGTTAAGAGCTGTTGATTATCAGCATTATGTGATGTAATTACAGTCCAATCTTTAGCAAGAAAATATATTGTATTGCTGTTGCAATCACAGCCATATTGCATCCTAGTTTCAAATATAAGAAATTAGTTGAAATATTCAAGGTTGCATTTTACAATCAGCATTGTAAGCTCTCGTTGTTATTGCAAATAGATATTGGAGTGATAAGGAGTTTGCTTGCAAAGTGTTTGTCCAAATGACTCTCTTATGTATTTGCATTTCATTTATCTAGGATACATGCCAAGTGTTTGTTAAAATGTCTCTTGGCTGTAGGTGAACGTTTCATATCAGAATTTCATGTTTATGCATTTGAAAATACAAAAAAAAAGATTGCATATCATATTAGACACTTGTTTAGCTTCATTTGCATTCCTTTTCAAGTCTCCAAACATCTTTGGCACCAAAACAAATCAGAACGAAGCAAACTGAAACACATAACCAGCAAGTTGAAGGTTGCAAGAAAAGTGTTTGACAAAATTACCAAGGCAGAAAATCAGACTTTAAACTTCAAATTTGTCAAGGCACTTTACATCTTCTGGGATGAACTCACCAATTGTGACTTATATTTCATATAAAGAAGCCTTAGTTTTGACCACCGCTATTGAAACTCTAAGTAATATAGATTGGGGATTGTAATTTTATAGTCTAGAAATAATTTTAAGTCTATGAAACATTGATAAAAAGGTTACAGGGACTTTTAAGACTATGTAAAACCCAACTTTGGTTTATTGTTGACCAATCTAGAGGATAATGTGTCCCAAGTTTAAGTTTCGTGGGATGTCTGTGAAGTGATCTATTGCTTATGTGAAGTGGTCTATTGCTTAGATGCAGTGTTCCATAGGGACATGTTCCCCACAAAAAATGGTGTTTCCAAAGATGAAGATTTCCCTGAGACAGCAAGAAGCCAAGGAAATGTCCCTTCACCATGCCCCCACCACCACCAAGTAGGAAGCATCCCAAGGGGGTGATTCCAAGGCATCTCCCCCTAATGGAGACATTGAGGGGATATTAGGATGTCCCCAAGACCCTCAAGCAACTCAGAAACATCCCTTGAATGTCCTGGGCTATTGTCTGTAGAAACGATTTTTAAGAGACATCCGTTGAGGGTCTTGGGGACTTATGGCACACTGTTGTTTAAAGAGGAGTTTTATATAGTAGGCTACATGGCCACACTAGCCCATCTATTGGTAACTATGCTGTTTAAGTTGTTTGGTGTGATTATTAGTGGTTAACTATTCTGAATTTACTTTCTGAAGTTCCTTCATCTGTCTGAACATTTACTTGCAGCCAAACTATTTATGAATGTTGTCTTATTTACTTGCAGCATTTGTCTTAAGTGTGAATTACTTGTCAACTTTGTATTAGAAACCTTATTGGTCTTTTCCTTCTACAGTCATGGTAGACACCTAGTTGAGTTACCTGCAGCTTCTTTGCATATACTTTGCTCTGACACGATCAGAAGTATATGTTCCTAGATTGACATAGGACCTTGCTAAGAAATTGAAATAAGAATATTGAGTTGGATTTTGATCATTGAACAAAATTAGAAATAAGGCAAACATAGGCTCAATTTAGTCAAATCATTTTGGTGCCATTTTCAAGGATGGCATCAATAGACCAGCAGACTTGCTGAACTACAACGGGACCAACACATCCAATTGAAAGTCTGAGAAAACACCAAATTTACTAAGAAGCAACATTGGTTTGTGTTGTTTAGATAGGTCATTTAGATACATGAGTTAGCCTAGAGACAATAAGGGTAGATTTTCCAAACAAACTATTGTGATCCATTACGTAGGTAAATCTAAACAAGGACATTCTAGTAGATTATTGAGGCCACAACTTGTACCCACACCAAAAGAGATTCCACCAGCTGAACCAAACTTGCTTAAGTGTGCGATAGAAGTTGCTAAGTTGCCATTTGAATCAGATGGGCAACAAACTAAGAGCCAGAGTCTCTAACACATGTGACTTCACTATTTGTGGAAGATGAATGTAGTGAAGCTCATATACTAATTGATCCATGGCAGAAACCATAAATTCCTTTAGATCCTGCTTTTCAAGCTGCATTTTGAGTCTCTTATGCATTACAAAGGGGAAATTTTCAACAAACATTACCAAGACAATATAAGTCTGAGTCCTCTTCATTCACTATTCATTAATACTCCTTGGGAAAAACTGCAGAAACAAGTACGGCAGCAGATTGAGCAACAAAAAAATGAGGAAGAATGAGCATTAACCAATAATGCTCCTATTAGCTTGGAATTTCCTAGTGGGGATGCACCCATGCAAAATATTTGTATTCAACTCTTCCAATTTTTCATGGACTTTCAATAGAAGATCCTAATATGTTATTATTTGAATTTGATTTTTTGTGCCACAAATATGACTATCAATCTGATGCTCAGAAACTAAAATTGTTTCCTGCAACATTACATTGGTTCATGGGACTTGGTCAACGCACTATTCATTCATGGGATGATGTGAAAGACAAGTTCCTCAAGAGGTATCAAGACTTATTGGAAAGCCAAAGAAGTGTGGGACAAAATTTTCAAGACGACACAAAAAGATACTGAGACATAGCTTCTTGAAGCAATTTTTTGGACTGGTACGTGAGGCATTCAAGAAGTTCTTTCTTCAAGGAGTTTGTGATGATTGTATTGAAATCCTAAATCTCATTGGGGGAGGTAATAATTCTCAATTAACCTTTGAGAAATTCTATGGCATTTGCACGAACTATTCCAAATCTAGGAATATCAAAGCATATCTAGGAAAAGGAAGTCAAACTTCATCTATAATTTTCATTAAATAGGAGTTGGGTAATTGTTGTACCCAAACCAAATTTTTTGCTTCACTAAGGCATTTTGCTTAATTGAGTCTTAATCTTGTTAAAGTGATGTTAGAAGGTCATTTTTGGACTTTTTAAATATGGAGTTTGTGTCAGTTTCATGTTAGTCTGTTGCTCAGGAAATTCAAGAAAAGTGAAAATCTGAAGGAAACTCATCAAAATTTTCTCTCTGAAGAGGGGAGCACATTTTCAAAAAGGCGCCCTACCCTTTAGGGGCTCAGATCCTGTTTTTAGGGTTTGTCACTTCTAGCAGACATTTGTTTGGTATCACGCTAGCTTCGCAACGGGCTATCAATCTTATCAAACGGACCTGTTTCGTGTAAGTTACGGAAGATACAGCGGAAAACGAGAAGAACGACAAAATTGGTTAACACTGGAGAAAAGAGCAGCTTTTGAGAAAGGCGCCCATCTTTTTGAGGTGTCAAATGTAGGTTTTTGACTAAATGCCACCCAAGATGTTTATCTCACATTTGTTTAGGCTTCGTGACACATCCGTCAGTGGGTGAATCTGAGTTGCAAAAGTGCCTGAGCCAGAGGTCAAACATGGGGTCAAATCTTGGTCAAAATATCAAAGGAAAAAGCAAAAGAGCACATTTTTAGAAAGGCGCCTGAGCTTTTCAAGCCTTTAATGTCTTCTTTTTGATGTTCTCAGATATTCAGCTTCTCCGTGTTACGTTCAGCTTTCCGTTGCCTATCTCCGTCAGATCAGAAGATGACCTGTCAGCCTACAGTTGGAGTTTTAGTGTTATTTTGGTCAGTTCCAGAAATGGCTAAGTCTGGAGGAAAAAGAGCAGCTTTTCAAAAAGGCGCCCTTGATTTTCACCTCTTAGATGATGTTTTCTGGAGAAATGTGCCTTTGCAGCTGTCATGTCGAATGAGGTCAACTCCACAGTGAACCTGTGATCCAGTCCTGAAACTTGGTCAATCAGAAGTTATGAAGGATTTGTTTTTCCCTTCGTACGAGATAGAGATGAGAAAATTTGACTAAGTCTGAGAAAAAGAGCAGCTTTTGAAAAGGGCGCTTGGCTTTTTGACCCTTCAGATCTTAGTTTTATGATATTCAGTCTCAAAGTACCTTTTGATCAATTTTTGTTCTGCTCTGTGATGCACCTGTCAGCCAGCCAATCGGTGGAGTCAATCAGCCAGTGTCAGGGGATGAACAGAGGTCCCAAAGGAGGTTCAAATCCAAATTTTCACTAAAATTGGCTAAGTCTAGAAAACGCCTAGGGAGGTCAAAGTTGATTTTTTGAAATAAGTTGACTGGTGCGCCCTATCTTGAGTTCTGACTTCAGTTAGACTGAACGATTTCTGGGTTGTCATCTCCAGTTAACACTTTGGCATGTTGAGTGTTCTTTCAGTTCGCATGTCGAGTTAACTAGTTTGCATGTTCAGTTAACTGACTTTGCATGTTGAGTTAACTTGTTTGCACGTCCACTTAACTGAAGTGCATGTTTGAAAATCAACTTGAGTTTGAATGCATGGCGCATTAGTTGAAGTTGTGAAGATTTTGTGAAGTTAGCGCTTCACTTTTGATTGTCAACTTCAGTTTCTAAAAGGGACGCTTTAGTTCTTAAAGCATGAATTTTAAAGCATGTGAAGTATGGCGAATTTAATATTAATTGTCAACTGAAGCTTAATTCGCATGATGCTTTAAATAGTTTTGACAACTGAAGTTTTAATAAGGCGACTTTAGTTCTAAAGCATGGTGCTTTATTTAGTCTTCATTAACTAAAATTGAGGTCCAATCACAAGCCAAGCGCAATTTTCAAGGTTGAATGCATTTGCTACGAATTTTGGTGATGAAACTCTATTTATTCAAGTTTAGGCGTCCATTATTTCTTCATCACAAGCTTAGAAATATACATTCTTCTTGAGCGAGCAGCAATTTAAAGGTGCTACAGGTGTCAGAATTCAACGTTCCTCATAGCAATGGATTCAGATTGTTCAGAGGAAGAAGATTCCAGACTTTGTTTTCAGTTTGCATGCAGGTTTCATCGAATTCCAAAACAGAGATAGGCGAATTCTACAGAAGCAGAGCAAATAAAACCTTCTTTCTTCTGTCTTATTTCTTCTATTTCTCATCTTAGGTACTTTCTTCGCATGTCAAAGAAAACGGCAAAATATTCAGAATCTGACCATCTAGGTTCGCATATTTCAGCATCGGCAGCAAAACCCATGTCTTAGATTTTTTCGAGAAAATTGCCCCGCAGCCTTCATTTCTGAAGCTCTGTGCCTTTTTCTGAAGATTTCTTTGCATGTGGGCCAAAATCACATCTTTTTGAAAATCGCATTATCTGGGTTTGTTCAGAATTCTGTTGTGCACAAAACCCATGTTCCAGATTTTCTCAAGAAAAATTGCCTCAGAAATCTCTAAAAACCCCTGCAATTCTTGATTGAAGAATCTTTGCATGTCAAGCTAAACGACGGGTTTTCACAATTCTGACGTCGTGGGTTGTCTTAGAATCATTTTCCGGACAAAACCCATGTCTCAGAATTTTTGGTGAAAATTATCCTCCGACAGGCTATTTTTAGCCTCCCTAGGAGCCAGTTTAGTTTTCCGGAGAAAGTTGTCAGAACATAGCCGTGTTCACAGTCAACGAGCAAGTTTTTCAGAAGGCAGTTCAACTAGACTGAAGGTCTTAATTTATGTTTTCATCAGAGCAGCTGACAATGAAGATCAAGTGTATCCGGGGGTTGATTTAGACAATTTGACAAGCATAGACGCGGGTTGGACACCGTTGGAATTCCGCGTTCTTGTGTATTTCTCGCAACCAGAGTGTTCGCAGTCAAATCTCACAGTTTCGTCATTCAACACTTTAGAGACATCAAGCTGCAAAAGAAACAGTGGTCATCACTTCAGTTACAGAGCCGCCAGAGTTACTAGTCAATGAAATGCCAGTGGATATTTCCAAGATTGTTTGAGTTGCTCGAGATAGCGGCCAATGATCAGTCAGTTAGAATATGCAGTTAGTTTCGAGGTTAGAGTCAAGAGCAGCAGTTAACTCGACTTTCAGTCTTGAGTTCACTTGCTGATTTCATACATGCTTATCTCTTCCTTGGGATTATCTTCACAGGAGTTAGGGTTAGGGTTTCTAGTTAACTGAGGGTAGTGTCGAGTTAACTTTGCTTTAAATAAGGCGTGCATGCTTGCACATTGTCCATTTAGGTTAAATGTATCGGTTACGATGGTAGCTTTTCGTTAAGCTATAGTTTCCTTAGGGTTTAGTAATAAATCTTGCATGCATTGCAAGATCAGTAGTTGACTCAAGGTGATTTTAGGGTTCCCTACACCTTTGATGTCTATAAATAAGAGTTTTTGCTCATTTGTACATAACTTTTGCACAAGAGAGAAATATATGCTGTGCCCACCTTGCCCTCAATATTGCTCGTTCTGTATCTGTTCATGCGTTTTTACTATTATGATGAATTGTTATGCCACATAGGGTTTCATGCAATTATAATGGTGAATTCTTTTATGTTTTGTGTTCAATAAACTTGTCCAAATTGAGATGATAGTTGTGCCACCTTGCCTTCAAGTTGAGAATCCGTACTTAGTTTATCGATATTGTTGTTTCCAATAAACTTGTTTAGATTGAGTGATAGATGTGCCACCTTGCCTTCAAGTTGAGAATCTATACTTGTTTATCGTGATAATCATACCTGCTCCATTTCCTCATGCTCTTTTTCTTGGCTGGATAGATTTAAAGTAGTTAGCTTAGTTGTAGTTAATGATCTGCGAAACCAAAAATCCTTAGCTGCAACGTTCTTGGTTTTCTTAACCTTGTGCCTCTTCCAGCTAAGAACAAAAAGATAGGACTTAGATTACTTTTCTTTTCCACGCATTCCAGCACTACGAGGGAGCTTCCCCTCCTAATTTGAAGAGCACTCATTACGCAGTGTGCATAGCTGTCCGTACAAACCTGCACTCCAGAGGTGTTAGTTTTTACGCCAATAGTAATCTACTGGATGATCTTAAAACTAATCTTTTGAATCATATAGGTAAACAACTAGACACTTTGTATACACTTTGTACTTTGTAGGTAAACTAATCTTGCAATCTTTTGTTCCACTTGTTGGAAGTGGCATTCTTCTGAGGAATGTTCTTTCAATAGGGCAAAAATATCCTACCTTGATGAGATCAGTCAAACTATTAATTTAATGCCTTTAAATTCTTTGGATGGTATGGATTGACAGATTGTACTGATGAGCATGTGTGCTACATGGCCAAAAGACTTTCTTGGCAGCCCCATTCAGCATCTCAAGTTATGCCTCCTAATGCCTTTAATTTGAATTATAATCTACAAGGAACTATGGAATAATATGCACCCCCATCAAATTGGTGTGGAAGTTGGCAATAACCTCCTTATTATCTGCAATGGTCAAGTCAATACTTGCAACCTCAATCTCAACCATGACAACAGCCATGGCAAACTGGACCACCATCTTATCCATCCTATCCACTTTATCTGCCACAACAACCTAATATGTATCAATACTCACAGCAACATCCACAAAAAAATTTGCCACCACAACCATCTCAACCTAATAATCAGCCATCTACATCTACACAACCATGTCAACCAATAGCCATGCCTACTCAACCAACTCCCAGTCCTAATAATAAACTAGCTCAGCCAGTCTACAACAATGAAACTATTGAATAGTAGTAGTGTCTATCCCCACTACCATAGAACTAGATGAGCATGCCAACCAACTTGTTGACCCTCAACCTACTATTTCAAAAACACTTCATGTTCAACCCTCAACACCTCCATATCGAGAAAGGTTAAGTATTCAAAAGATTGAACATTTGAATTTGATTTTTTGGATGACTTACAAATGTACATGTTAAGATTCCACTCTTTCAAGCAATCAAAGATGTTCCTATTTATAATAAAACAATTAAAGAGCTTTGTTCCAAGAAAGGAACAAAGAAAAATGAACCACAAACTATAATGGCGGTTGGTCAATTGGCTGACCTCAAGCTAGGCAATGTTGGCATTCCTAAATATTGTGATCCTAAGTCCTATTTTAAGTGTTTGTATTGAAGAAACTTTAATTCAAATACTTTGGTTGATTTGGGAGCTGAAATTATTGTAATGACTAAAGAAACCATGGAAAATTTGTGTTTGCAAGGATTATGTCAAACTCCAACAATTCTTCAAATGGCTAATTGGTTTACTGTTGAACCAGAAGGGATCGTTGAAGGCATTATCATTTCCATAGACTCATGGGAGTAGCCTGTGAAATTTATGGTATTGGAGCCCAAAATAAACTTGGGGGGTTACCTCTTAATACTGTGGTGACATGGTTGGCAACAACTGATGCAAACATTAGTTGCAGGTCTGGTAACATGATAATTTCTGATGGTAATCAAAATAACAAGCTCAGACTATATCCTCCAATCCATCCTTTTTTGGAAATAGAAGAGCCTTTGTGGTTTGATGTAGAGAATGGGGATCACCTTCAAATACTCACTATTGATAGAAAATTGGTTTACAAGATGTATTTGAGAGCATTGTTACTTTGAATTATATTCAAAACATTTATTCTTTAAGTGATACATTGGAAACACTATGAGTTCATGAATGTACAAACAATCAATGTCATTTCAGTAACTTTTCTTTATTTTCCATTTGGTGATTCTAACCCATGGTAAGATTTTATTACTTTCCATCAGTTACCTCCGATGACTTTTAGTATAATCCATTTTCATCTAATGAATAAACCACCTCATTTACTTCTTGGTTTATAGAAGTCCTACTTGGTAAAACATTAAACATTAACCCACACCTTAATTGTCCTCAATTGGAAGACTTACTGTCCATACTTCAACAACATCATGATGCGTTCACATGGGAGTATAAAGATAGAGAGGGATACATCCTGACACATGTACTCATCATATTTACATTAGGGATGATTGTTTACCAGCACAACAACCTCAACAATGGATGAATCCCATCGTCCACAAGATTGTCAAAACATACTTGCAAAAATTGTTAAATATTAATTTTATTTATCCCATTTCAGATGGTCAACGGGTTTCCCCTTTACTAATTGTCCCAAAGAAAAATGGTAAATGGAGGATTTGTGTAGATTATCAAAATTTAAATAGTGCTACTCATAAAGACCATTTTCCTTTAACATTTATTGATCAAGTATTGGATACTCTTGCAAGTTGTTGGAAATATTGTTGTCATTGATGTCAAAGGAGATATTCGAGACTCGAAATATTTATGTGACATTGCTGACCGACCTCCTAGTGTGTTTATTCCATTTTTTTGTAACCATCATCCAAACTTGGTTCCAATTTGAGAAACAAAATAATAAATATTTATTGGGCCGACTCCCCTCATAGTGGCGCCCAAAAGGAAATTAAAAAAAGACAATTTAAATTTATTTATTATAGGGGCCGACCCCCCTAGAAAGGTGTGCCCAACTTTGGGCAAAGCAAATTAAATTAAATTAAATTAAATTGTTGGCTGACCTATGTGAAGAGGCACTTATAAATGAAAGGTCATTTCTTTTGGAAGAGTGTGTCTTTTCTAAGAGTCGCCTTCCTTGGAAGAGATATAATAAGGCATTGTGAAGGACATTTGAAGGCAAGCTTTTAACGAATATCTTTCTATATATCAGCAGATCTGAAGAATAGTTTGTGGCAGATTTGTGAAGTAATTACGGCAGATTTATGAAGACATTACTTAAGATTTAGTGAAGATATTATTGCAGATTTTTGAAGATATTATTGCAGATTTTTGTGAAGACATTTTTGCAGATTTGGGAGGACTACATTGCAGATTTATGAGAGATAATTTGGCGGATCTGTGTGAAGGTGGTAGGGCAGTTTCTAATTAAATTATCATATTATTCTTGCGGTGAAGTTGGAGCCTCTTGTTGAAGAGATTGAAGTCTCTTGCTGAGTTGGTGCTCAGTGGTGGGGAGTGGAGTCTCTTGTGGGTTGGTGCCTAAAAATTTTGTAAGAAGATTTATACTAGCAAGATTATGCCATGGTTTTCTCCCGTAAAGGTTTCCACATAAAATTTGTGTCTCTTGTGCATGTTCTCAACTGCTACAACTTGCATGAATGATAATGCTATGGATAATTAGGGATTGAAGTAATATTGCTATGCTTGATTAAGTTAAGGAGTAAAGTATAAGCATGTGTTTCATCACAATAAGCAATTCTACTTCTTTTTGTATGGGTACGGTGAATACAATCAAATTCAAATTGCCATAAAAAAATCAGGACAAAACTATTTTCACATGTCCTTTAGCAGCATTTGCCTATAATGTTCTCCCTTTTGGCCTTTGTAATCCTCCAACAACATTTCAACGAGCAGTACTAAATACTTTTTCTGATTTAATCCATAGTTGTGTTTAGATATATATGGATGATTTCACTATTTATGACAATTCATTTGAAGAGGCTAAATCTAACCTTAAAAGACTCCTCCAAAGATGTGAAGATACAAATTTATCCCTTGGTCATAAAAAGCATCACATGCTCATGACTAAAGGAATAGTTCAAGGACACTACATCTTTGAAAAAGGTATTGAGGTGTACCTGGCTAAAGTACATGTAATCAACGAGCTTCCTACACCACAAAGGGAAAAAGACGTGCTCTTTCTAGGACATGCAAGATATTACTATGACTTTATACAATATTTCAGTAAAATTGACATAACTCTCTTTTCTTTGTTAACAAAAGATGCAAAGTTCGATTTGAAAACAAAATGTCAACATGCCTTTGATATTATAAAAGAAAAGATTGCCTCTAGACCTATTCTACAAGAACCTAATTGGACATTACCTTCCACATTTACACTAATGTGTCAAATAAAACTATGTGAGCTCTCATTGTTCAAAAGGAAGGCAAGGATTCTTATGTATTTCAATAACAAAAAAGAATTATTACTAGTTGCTTATTCCATCAAAAAACTCCAATATTGTATTACTAGCTATCCAATTTATGTTAGTATGGATCATTCTCTCCCCGTGCTCTATCCTCCCCCTCTGCCATGGTTACTGCCTTTGCCTCTCGATCCGCCTGGTCGACCCAATCAAGGTCCTCATCGCTACAAACAAGATCCTCAGCCTCAGTGATCCAATCTAATTGTGGATCAACCTCCCCCAACGTGATGGGTGACAATCACTACCCAATATATGTCTATGGCGAAGGCGCATGTTGTATTGAACATAAACAAGATCAATGATAATAAGTTTCCACAATCCATATTGATAATTGCTTAACCAATTTCTGGATTTGATTGTGTGATATATTTTTGCATCAACGTTTTGGATCACACTCTGTGATCCATCATCAAGATGATAGAGAGCAAAAAGAGATGAAAGATGATAGATTATTCAACCTCTGCACTAACAATTTGTTGTGTTGTAGGTACCCAAAAGCCCTGCTCATTAAAAATCTAATTTGACACTTCATCCCCTGCATTTGTCTTAGCATATGTTGAGGAAGTCCACTCCTCCCTAACAAACATCTACCTGAAATCTCCCTTGGACCGTACCAAGGATTGTAGAGTGATGAAATTGGTAGCAAAGCGGGTTATCCCAAGGTGAGCCAACTCCTTTTGCCCCATGTATTGCCGCATAAGGTTGAGGACCCATGTGTGATTATATATGAACTTACAAATATTCCTTGCAGCCTCCACACATGCTTTGATCTAGGCAATCTTGCCAAGATCCTCCAATATGAGGTCAAGGCAATGAGCGGCACAAAGTGTCCAAAACAATGATGGGTGCCTATCCATCAATAGTCTACCTGCAACAACATAATTGTTTCAATTATCCGTGACTACTTGCACCACATTCTCCTCCCCTACCTCAGCCAGGACACCCTCCAAAGCCTCACAAAGGAATTCAACATTTTTGGTGTTGTCAGATGCATCAATAGATTCGATGAACATGGTACCACCTGAAAAAGAAACAAAATCAATGATTCAATAAAACATAAATTAAAAATCTTGATTGTTAATCACTATATCAATGCATTTTAGGAAGTTAAATATTTACCTGAGGAAGAAACAAGAAAATTGAGCAATGTCCTCTTTCTTCTATCGGTCCAACCATCGATCATGATGGTGCAACCTTTCTTCCTCCAAATGTCTCACTGCTCCTCTATTGTGGCTTTCACATCAGCCTCCTTTTGAGACAAAATGGGGCCCTTTATCTCCTCGTCATTAGGGGCTTTGAACCCCGCTGTGATGAGCCAAACTGGACTTGACTCAAAACCCCCAAATTTAATTCTGAAATTCTCTTTGAAACCTACACAAGGTGGCTGGAAAGGTTTGCTCTGATACCACTGTGATGTACCGTGCTCACTGCTGATTTGATTTTTGCTCGTTTAAAGGTCTGATTTTTGGTGTGTAATCTGATGTTTCTTGTTTTTTGTGTTTTTGTGGTTTTATGCCAATGATTCAATAATTTTCTTACAACCATATGCATATGTAAATTCAAATTAAACTAACTTATGAAAGATAACTCAAAGGAACTCAATACACTAGTTAAGAGACCTTCTTCATTCACAAAGAGTGCTAAAATTACATCCCTCTTACATGCTTTTGGAATGAGACATCTTTTACAACTAAAAACCAACTTGCAGCCAAAATGCACTGTGAACAGTGCTTGCTACAGTACCCGCGCCCACCCTAATACATATAGAAATTTACTTACAACTTTCTCCCGCTAAAAGATTGAAGAAAAAGCTTCTAATACCAAGGGCGCCCCCTTTAGACAAGATAGCAGCAACCAAGGAAAGGCGTTTTCCTTACTTGATGAAGATGAAACCCTTACTTCAAAGCGGCTGGCTGTAGGTGCATAATCAGCTTCAACAAACACTGACAAATACGAGCCACGTCCTCCAAAATGCAAAAGGAACCTCCAGCAGCAATCTCCCTTCACATGGACGACTTCAACAACTGATAACCAGCAGATTCGAGCTCCAATGCAGCAACAAGAAAGTAACCAGCAACTTTAGGGTGGTCTTTCACACCATCAAGAAGCTAAAATCCTAACTACAAGCCCAATCCAGGCTTACCCACTGCAGAAATCAGGAAACCCTAGTTTCCTTCTCTCCCAAACTCCACACTTCAAGTTTCAATCAGCAAACATAATCTCAAGCATGAGGGGGTCGAACTTCTCTTTTTCCTTTTATAATTTCTCATTGAAAACACTATTCATTAAAATGGCACTATTCACTTAAGTTGTTTCTTTTTTCACTTTATCAATGAATAGTAACTGAAAAATATAAAGTGACCCCTTTAACAAATAGACACATGGTCCCCAAGCCTGAGTAAGTGAAATAAATGGTGATGAACAATATTTTAAGCTCCAATTACACGCCAAACGCGCAAATTCACCACCTCACCGACTCCGGATACCAATATTGCCTTTAACTGACCAAGTGCCCATTCAAGTGATCCTCTAACCAGAACCATTAGCCTACGAGGATCGACATAATAGGCTAATCCACCGACTCTGATGCTCGTGAAAGAATGGGGACATTACACCCGCCCCACAAACAGTAATTGCATCAACCATATTTTGCCAATATGGAGACCTAACACAAATAAATTAAATAAAATAAGTATTGAAAAATGTATAATTTCAATTTGAATTCAACATAGCTCAAAAAATAAAAATTTAAGAGACAAAGAATCAACTATCAAGCTATATATTTTAAAACAAAACAAAAATTACCTAGCTGCATGAAATGGAATGTCGCAATAGAACCAAAAGTCTCCAATTGCACTTTTGGCTGCATCATGTTTATCCTTGTTCCAATCCATGCTCTCAAGTGACGGTTGGGACTCCAAAGTAGTGTGTGGCAAAATATATGAATCCATCCTAGATACACGAACTCTAGGCCCAATGCTAACGTTGCAACTGCCACTAGCACTACTAGCAACCGAAGGTGGAGGAATTGGAGACATGGAAGAAGAAGAAGAATCCCCAACTCCACACATGGCTGCCATCTCCTCTCTTTGCCTCTTTTTTAATTCTTTTTGTTTCTCAAAGGTTTCCAATTGCACTTGCAGTTCACGCATAACCTCGAGAGGGACTTTTGTGCATGGATTAGCATCTCAGCCTGGTATACGTGCAAGGTGGTATTTCAATCTATTAATGCCTCCCCAAGCATAGTTGTTTTGCAATGAAAACATGTTACTTCTCCTTTCTTTTGCCCAGGGGTAATAATGACATGTTTCCAACAAGGGTCCTTTCTATTTTGAGACATTGTGAATATGATAGATATAATTTATACATATAAACAATATTGCAATAACACAAATTAAAAAAAAAAATTAACATTCAAAGTTTATAATTAAACTAATATTAAAAATCCTAGGGTTTGCAACTATAAAACTTTTTTTTTTACAAGAACACCTAGGGTTTGTTCAACAAAAAATTTAAACACACCTAGGGTTTGTAACTTGTTCTTTGTTTCACTAAAACAAAATAAAAAAAGAAAGAAGAAATGAAGAAGAGAAATGAAGTTTTGGTTTTTAAAAAACAAAAAAAAACCTTCAAAATTCAAACATATCTCTTAAATGTTCTTTGAAATCAATGGAAATCTCTTTCCAATCCCTTGTAGACTCCTCTAAATGCACCAAGATCACCTAGAAACCTGCTCAAATGCAATTCAACAACCAGTTTGTGCTCAATCTCCTTGCTGGTTTTCCTTCAATGCAAATATATTTTGGCTCTAATCTCTCTTTTTTCTTTCTTCCTTGGCTTGAAAATGAAATGAAGTGTCTTTTGGAGGTATAGAGGCAATTATAAACCCAAAAAGTGCAAGTAAAAGTTAATGAAAGTGTGGCTTTTTTTATGTTTTTGGTTTCACTTGACGTGGTCGAGTCCAGGGGTCGGGACTCGCCCAAACCCAGCGAGTTTGGCGAGTCTGCCAGACTCAGCGAGTCCAACAAGCACTCGGCTCCCAAGTCTGCAAGACTCATTCACCCCTACCCAGACCACGACTCGTCGATTTTTGGTGATTTCCTATGAGTTTTGTAACTATGGGATATACTGACTACAATTGAGATGAATCAATTGAGACTTGGAAATCTACCACAAGATATGTTTTACTTTTCACTCTTAGTTCAGAAGCAATTTCTAGGCAGAGCAAGCTACAACATTCAATTTCTTTATCCTCCATTGAGGCAAAATGTAAGTAAACAATCAGCACGAGTGGTGAAGGAATGTAGTTACTTGCAAAGGATATCAGTTGATCTTCAACTTGACCAAACAGCAGTGATCTCACTTTTCTATGACAATCAAAAGTGTACCAATATCATAAAGACCCCAGCTTATCATGCCCAAACCAAGCATTTTGAAATCCACTGGCATTAGTTGGCCAATAATGAAGACACTTGTCTTTATTACTGTCCTATAGAGGATTAGATCAGTTGGTTTCTTGAAACTGAGAACAGGTCATTTGTTCTTTCTTGTAAATTGTTACATGGTATTGTATTTGTTATACAATTGCCAACTAATATAAAGCAGCACAATTTAATGTAAAAAATGACTTGTGAATTCAAGATTATTATATGTTTCAATTATCAAGTTGTATTTTCAATTACAACAATCTATCTTCTAAAGTACTCAGCTATTGTTGATAGCAATATCTTATAACATTGAATAATAAAGAGTAGAGTATGAGTACATGACAAATATATTGTGCCTAAAGCTGCTTAGATAATAGAACAATCTTCTGCAGCACCAATGATAATACTTGAAAATTACTGCATAAGCACATCCCATACTGTGATATTGACTTTCATAGAAGAAACTATACTATAATAATTTTTATCATTGAGTTAAAATCTTGTTTGAGCTTCAAACTTCAATAAAATCAAACATTATACTGTAAAAAAAATAGAAACTGCATTCAAGTTTTAACAGACTACCTCTTTCTTAAGGCAAAAATTTTCAGATCTCAGCTTTTTAATTTCATTGTCTGTGCTAACCTGCAAAACAAAACCTAGTCAAAAATCAATTTTGTATGTTCATCTAAAGTATACAGTGAATTCAGCCTCAACCTGAAACTGCTCATGCATTTCAAACAGATTTAACTAATAGATAAACCTCAATTCAGATCCAAACTGATCTCACTCATGCTGAAGGCTCAATGGATTTTTTGCTTTTTAACAAATGATTTGAGAGAAGGATGATATTTTTTTTACCTCTTTCTGCAGAAGTAAACTTTTTTCAGCTTTTAGTCTTTCGATATCTTCATCTTTGGAATTCTGCAAAATAAAACCCCATCAAATACCATTATCAACTAGAAAAAATACTAGTAGGAAGCTGCATTAACAGTTTTGTAAAAGAGTGGAATATATATACATAGAATGAGCTGCATAGCTCAGTAATCATAAAAGAACTCCAACATAAGTCTTTTAAATAGCAGCAGCTTTGTAAAATGCAAAAGACTCAAACAAATCTAAATTTCAATTATATTCATTCTGTGGAGTTAGGAAAATTATAACTCAAGTAACATTAAAAGGGATTTGTAAGACTTCAAAATTATTAACAATGCATCAATACCATTTGTCTCCACCTTAAGCTGAAATTTATTAACTCGAATCTTGATGAAGCTTCAAAAGGCAACCCTAGACCTGCAGTGAACTAAACTTTATAAGTAGTGATCTCCAACAACAAAAGCCTCTTGTGGAGATTGCAGGTCTTCTATAGGTCATACAATAGCTTCAAACAAAGAGATCATGGAGATTGAGGATCTTCTACAAGTCTATATACACCTGAAAATGACCTTACTAGCATTTTTTTGTACTGACTCAAGGGTGCATTAACCTCCTAAATTTGGGGTTGCGAAGGGCCAGCTCAAATGTTTGTCAAGAGAAGTATTGTAGATCATTACCTTAACCTGGTCGTCCTCAACATCTGCACAATGACTCTCCTTTTCTTCCTCATATAGCCCAACACTTGTTACCTCGGTGACCTAATGTCCTCACTTTGATCCTCTACACATAGAAATCCTCATTGGAAGGACTCCTAAGAACCCTTTAGAAACCCCTTCAAGACTAAATATTGCCTAGCCAGCATCACTGTCGTGATTTTTCCATCTAGCCAATGGATGGTGATAATTGTTTTACATTTTAAACATCACCAACCATGGTTAGTGTTGTTGGCCAGTTTGAAACTATGTTTTTAGGCTTTAGACCACTACATATAGACTTCTCACTGCCATTTCCAAAAGCAGAATTAGACAATCTTCTTTACTGGCACTTGTATTAGCATATGTTTCATTAGAAATTCTCAAACGTTGTAGGGTAAGCAAAACTTAACCAAGTGGTGATAAATTTAAATTTCAGAATAGGAGACCCACCAACAATGTACACCAAGTTTTAGGATTCCCATACTATAAATTACTAAGGTTTCTTTTATCTGTCTTGACTTCACCTTCAACTATCTTTCCACAAAGTGCTTAAGTCAAGGGAGGTTAATACACCTACAAGTCAACTCATTTAAGTATCTCTTTGTCGTACCTCCTACATTTATATGTTTTATTCTCATTGCATGTTTGCTACTTCACTTGGCATCTTGCATGTTGTCATTTATTTTATTGCCATCCATATTGCCTTATTGTAGCCCTTGGCTTTATTGACTGCCCTCTTGTCATATTTATAGCCCTTCACCTAATTGACAACCTTGTTTCCCTACTTAAAACCCTTGGATCAACCAACCTTTTCTTTGTTGTCGAAGACATTATTGTTCATCATGATATTCTAAGTACATTGTCCTTACGGTGTGTCCACTAAGAGAAGCCTTCTATCTTTTCTCTATTTAGTGGTGTAATACTATTAAAGAACTTATCTTACTATGTACATAAGTGGACAACCTTTCATGAATCTTGCCCTACCTTTTAGTTGAGTGATTTTTGCTCTCCTTTGGGCCAAAATTTTCCTTTAGATCAAATATTTTATTTTGGTCAAAGTTTTTCTTGTTTTATTAACATTGATTCTTAATCATCCTTCTCTCAATGCATTTTCATGTTCCCTTGCTTCTTCCCTTTCAAAATGTTCCTTTTACACCTCCATAAGTCCAATTTATCATCAATAACATTGAACAGTGATTACATATGCCAATATTAATTGTTGGGATCCTTTTTGCTCTTTAAATGATGATAATATGGCAATCTTCTGAAAACTAACATAATGTTGTACAAAGTATATGAAAAAACTGTTACATGTGTTGCACAACAGAGATCAAGTATCAGTAATGTGATTCAAATCACACAGATAAACAAAAAAATGGTTAAACTCACAAGTTGCCACAATAGTTGGCTAACGGAAAGAGGTGACAAATACAAATAATGCCCAATTTGACAATAGGCTACGACTGGTCCCAAGGCAGCACATGACTGCTGAAATCTCACAAGAATATTTGAATAGCAATACACAAAAATATAGGAACAGCGAACTCCTTTATTGATATCACTTATTACAATGAAGTGGCTGCACCATAGTTGAATATATGTAAAATCTAAATGCTCGCAATAATCTCCGCTACAAACCAAAAACTATAATCCAACTAAAATGCTGAAATAAATACTTATCACAATGACAAGGCATTATAGCAGCACTGTAGTGTTACTATAGTGGTATTCTAGTGGAACTGTAGTAGCATTGTGCAACGCTATACAAAATAAAACAAAACAAATTGTCAACTTTTAGCACAAATGCAATTCTTGAAAGTTGAATGAAACCACCTCAAAGGATGAGAGTTTTCGTCCTCTAAATTCCTGCACACCAAGGGTTTTCATCCTCAAATGAGAAGATGAACACAAGTGCTCAAGCTTGGAAAGGAATTTGATTACAAAAAACATGAATGATCCCTTTGATCCATTCGCCCTCTTTTTATAAATTCCTTTTGGGCCCTCTTAAATTTGAATTTTTTTCCCTCCAAAAATGTTTAAAAACTATTTTTAAAATTAAATAATACATGAGGCCTTATGATATCCCATTTAGACAACCACTTTATTAAAATAATAATATTTAAGTTATCCTTATAAGATAAAGTTATTAAGCTTAACTTTAAATATTATTATTAAATTATTTTTTTTATTATTTTGAAAAGGGAACATGATAGTCCGTCCTTCCCAATATTGCTTGTCCTTAAGCAATGCAAATCCGATAGCTTTGACTCTTCCTGAATGATAATCTATGTTAGACCAAGATCCCAAATCATCCTTGGGAGTTTGTATGTCCATCTGCCCTATTTATTTCACTATGGGAGATCTTCATTTTCCTTTTGTGATGCAACATCCTCAAGTTGCTTTGCTTGCTGGTCAGCAATCTACTGCAAAGCTTTTGCAAACTCCTTAGATCTATCTAACTCAGTTGTTTGTTTTGTTCCTAAAATTTCAAGCTTATCCGATGGCTGCCTTGTGTGAAAAATGAGCTCACTACCATGCTTTCATTGCACTTCTCTAACACAACTCGGAATTGAAAATTCTACATCAGAAGATAACTTCTACAAAAGTGTTTCTCAAACTTCTTTTATTAGGGTTTAGTCTCACCTAAAGATTGTGGCATTGACATTGCACCATAAAAGATCTGTGTGTGCAGTCCTCAAGCAATTCTCAAAGTTTTCCATAGTAGTAATCTAAAGTAAATGGAGTAAACCTGCTTTACTAAGTTCCATTCCATACCTCTGATCCACCTCCTCATATGAGGGTTCTAGTGTTTTCATTGACTTCCCAACCACAAATTCCACATGAGATTTTAAACAAACGATACAAGTGGCATGGATATAGGTAGTGACAAGACTACTTCCAAGATGCAATGAGTTGGAGTAGTACTGGGATGGGTAACCTTCCGAGAAGGCCCAATGCTTCACCTCTATGAGCATCACCTAGATGCAATGAGTGCTGAGTGGACCATTCATACTCATGAGAGATGGGCTCATGTGAACCACTACTCATGAAAGGTGGGTCAACGAGTTTGACTCAAAAACCACACAATTGAATCATGATAGCAATATATCTCAATGCCCATATTTACTAAACAATAATGTTGCACCCACTAAATTTTCTTGGCCCTGTTAGTAATCACAACATATTCCTTATGTTACTCCATGATTAAATTTGGTTTTCCTTCCATCCAGGTTCATGAAATGATGAACTTATCAATAATGATATTGAATTTATCAAAAAAATTACCCTCCATATGTCTGAGAATTTTACCCAAGACCCATACCATTATGCATAAACAATTTTGAACTTGAGCAAAAGGATCTATGTGCCCTTTACTGCAGATTGCATCCTTCACCTTCTCACCAATCTTAGAGTGATTTCCACAATGACAACAATCTTGTAACAATAGTATGAAGCAATAAATCTATGCTATTACCACCTCTTTCATACCTTGAACTATAATCACAAGGATGGTCAAAGTGCTTACCTTCTTTTGATGCTTTAGATATTTCTAAGATATTTGCATTAACACAACCATTCCTGTGTCTTATTAAAACATTCTATCCAGCTATAGATCTATCAACATGGTTATTCTGAAAATCAATCTCATATGGTAACAACTCAATCTTTGAAAGATTGATAGGTATTTCTTGGACTAGGAACATCTTTTCCATTTTGGGCTCTTTGCATTCAACAAGTAATGCATGTTCCTCCTTGAATTCATTAAGACAAACATTTTGCTAGCATAGAAACTTTTTATGAGTCAATAAGATATATTTTTCTGTTAAAGGATCCTTACCTTCAACTTGCATGGCATCTCTTACGTTCCTACTCAGTGATCTATTCCTTTACGATGTCTTGTGGCTCTGATTTTGACTATTCTCCTTGCTTCCTGATTTCTTCCTTAGCAACTTCTTGTGAGTTTGGTTTTGACCTTTCTTCTTTTTTCTTCAACTTTCTACTTCTATTTTCTTTGAATATCTTCAAGAATTCTTCAAAGGTTATATAAGATTTGTAAATGTTGGACTTCTTATGATTTATCATATTAGTCAAAAGCAAGAAGATTGAACTCATTTCTATCACACTAATCTTATAACCATGCTTCTTGAATAGGATTTTTCTTTTGTGTTCTAAATAAGACTAGATCTTCAAAGCTTATAATAAACTACTCCAATAAGTACTTTTTTAAATATTGGCTCTTCATTCGTCCTTATTTTTCTCTTTTCCCATTTGTTTTACCAAATTAGTAAGATGATCGATAACTTTTTTCTCTTCAAAAGGTGGCAAAATCACTACTCTGATACCACGGTAATGTCCCTTTCTAATGACTTTGTAAACTTTGTAATTTTTTGTGTTTCCTATTTAACACCAATGTGATCCCTGAATAGGATCACCATACTTGGATAAGAGGATTTTCGTTCTCCAAATTCCCGTAGACCAAGGGTTTTAGTCCTTGAATGAGAAGATGAACACAAGTGCTCAAGCTTCCGAAAAAGGATTCGGTTACAACAACAATGGATGATCCCCTTTTTCCATTCACCCTCCTTTTATAAATTCCTTTTGGCCCTTAAATTTGAATTTCCTTTTCCCTCCTAAAATTCCCACCAAAAGTGTTTAAAAACACTTTTTAAATTAAATATTACATGAGGCCTTATGATGTCCCATTTAGATGGCCACTTTATTAAAATAATAATATTTAAGTTATCCTTGTAGAATAAAAGTATTGGGTCCAACTTAAAATATTATTATTAAATTATCTCCTTAATTATGGGATGATATATGCCCTCTAAACTATCATTTGCTATAGTCATAGTAACCTCTCTCCTAGTGCAACTATTGTCAATGCCCACATTATGATCTCTACCTACGTCTAGTCGCCTACCATTGCCTAGGGTAGGTTGTAAAGTTTCTTGTTGTTCAATATCAAATTAATTCTTTTCTTTTATTTGTAAAATGTTCTTTCTAGATAAAGTTATAATTTTTAAGTATCAAATTATAATCTTTACAACTGCTTGAAATAAAATATAAGTCAGTCAATTTTTTATGCAATGCATAATATACTTAAGAAAGCATTTGAAAGTAATTAGAAGGGCAGTTTAATATATTTTAATACATATTTAATATTATGGGTATTTTAATAAATTATTACTATTTGGGTATCTTAATATATTTTAATACATTTTGGAATATATAATTTTTTTAAATTCTCTTTAATATTGTTTACAAATATTCGACTCATATGTGTATCTATGTGAGACCAATACAAGCTCTTGTAAGCACTTATTAGAGACTAATACAACCCTCTAATGAGCACACACACTAGAAATCACCTGTGGAAGACCAAGAGTCACTCATTACAAATCCACTTTATTTAGAAACCATATCCACATCAGAAGCCAACTATAGAAGACCAAAAGTCATCACTTAGAATTCCACATTAGATGTCCCTATGTTCTCAATGAAAACCCAATGCTTTAACCAATTAAGCTCAACCCCTTGGACTTAAAAAATATATTAAAATACCTATAATATTAAATATAGAGAGTTGTGCCCAATCATGCCAAACTCTGGGAAAAATATCACCACACCAGCATACTCAAACCCTAATGTAATGTTCCCAATAGGGAACCCTAGGAAAGTATGCTAATTTTTTTGTATTTTTCAAATTTCAATTATAGATAACTGAAATGAAATGCGAAATCATGTAAAACCTATGCTTACTGTAATCACATCTATCACCAAATGATTGACAAATAATAGCAATTAATTATAACTTCAGATCTGCCCCAGAAATGACAGCGATTAGTAATTATTTAAAAACCTTGAAATATTAAATAAAATAATAAATTTGAGTGGCCAAATAAACCATTAATCAGAAATAATAAACTCAACATTAGAGGGCAATTTATCCTTGATAATCAGCAATTATAAACCCTACGAACTTCAAATTAAGAGATACAATCCTATCTGATTGTTAGCAGCTATGAATGTCAATGATCAGCAATTATTACAGCAATATGAGATCTAAACTAAGCCACCAACTTGGAAAACCACCAAACTGTAATTACTGATGATTTAGCAATTAAATTCAAGGCAAGTTATGACAAGAAATGACAGCAAATTAGGGCATAGAACAGCCACAATAAATTAGTATATAATCAGCCAACTTACAGGTGGCTATACAACTTATAATGCAATCCAAAATGTTGCCAAATTGCTGTACAGAAGTGCAAAATGAGGTGCAGGGCTGGAAACAGCCAAAGACCAACAAAATTATTGAAAAAATGGTAGAGCAAATAGGTTTTTGCACAATCTAAACCATGACTGCAAATATACAAAATAATATATTGATATCTTGATTGAATTCTCCAAGATTGATATTACATTGATTTGCAATGGCTAATATAGCCTTACATTTCCCGTATCAAACCAACTAACTTACGTATGGGAATAACTCCCAAGAAACTAATTATTATTTTATTAACTACTAATGATTAACTAACAACTATTTTAACTTAACATTCGTTGATCACAACAACCCTTCTGGACACTTTGATGAAGCGCCTTCACCAATTCTCTTCGCTCACCCAAGAAACACCAATCTGACTCCATCAATAGATCCCCTAACTGTCAATCCTGCAAAACTCTATACAACATGAGAGAACATAAAATGTCCCCATCCTCCTTGCACAATGAGAGAACAACTTTCCTCCAAAAGTCCACATCACCTCCAAGTGTGTCAAAATCCCTCCTCTAGTGCTACACATGAGAGAACAACTCTCCTCCAAGTGTGTCAATATCCCTCCTCCAGTGTTGTGGGAACCAATCCCTCCTCTGTTGTACAAAAAAACCTCAACCAAATGTGAATACATTAACTGCACCCACAAGAAATGTCAACAAAAGCCAAACAACCCTTGCTCCATAAAGGGACACATATGAAATAGTGCTTCTCATATAATAAATCATTTTTAAGCAAGAAGCTAGCTCGAGATGATCAAAGACCTCCATCCTCTGATGCCTCCAACCTGGAATTGGACCCTATTACACTCGATCCATTTAATGTTGTATGTGAGTCTCTAAAAGATTTTCAACATATAACATGGATGCCCCTAAGAGTACAAGCACCATATATGACCATGTTTAAATGTTGAAAATAATGAGTAAAAGTTTTGACTAATAATTCAACCTTACAATGACATTGCCACAAATTATTAAGTTCAAGAACTTCCCCTTCCACACCTTATAACTCCACTTATAAAAAGTGATTGTATAGTTTTGATCCTATGACTACTTGCAATGAAAACACTAGTTTGAAAGTCATAAACCAACTATGCTAGGCACATTTATGTGCAAGCTTGTTGAACTCCATAACTAATGCCTTCTTTTAATGTATTGACAAAAAAACTTTGCAATGCTCTTACCTAAACCTCCACGTAGGCATGTAAAAACAAGATTTAGCACCGACCTCTAGACCTCCACATAGGCATGAAACACTATTGAAATATTTCTTCTAACGTTCTTCAATATTTAGGCTTAAATAGGTTGACACACAATATCCACATGTGATTAGCAAAGGCATCCAATCACTTCACAAAAGAAGCCTTACATGAGATTTGAACCCTAACCATGGAGATGCCTAGTCAATGCCTGATAAATGATAAACTCTTTCTTTTTTGAAGACCAAAATCAAAATACACATGATTATAACTGCAATGTGAATAACTATGACTTTGCAAAACTAAATATGCATACTCATCCATATTTCCAAGAGATCTAAGTCCCACATGATCACAACATCTACAAACACTTTATGCAACTTGTGCGCTATAATTCAATGACGACATGAAGGACGATAGGAAAAATCCATATGTAGCTTCACTACTTGCATTGAGAGTCACAAACTAGAAAATAAAGTTAACTGCACCTTTTTTTTATTGGTCTTCCACAAAACTTCCATGCTTTTCAAATGTTCCAATGCTTTAAATGTTTGTGTGCCTCCTCAACACACCTTGGGATTCCAAAATGACTTCTATTGCTTTCAGAGCTCCCACCATTAACTGTAGCCTCAATGCAGAAAACAAAGGAGCGTCGCCTTTACAACCAATGCAACACTAATCTTTTCATTTTTGTGTTTAGCTTCCTCTATAAATTGCAACCTTCGCTTGTTACACACATAGGCACATAGGTTTTAGTTGCTTTGATATCATATTGAAAAAATGGTAGAGCAAATAGGTTTCTCCACAATCTAAACCATGACTACAAATAACACAAAATAATATATTGATATCTTGATTGAATTCTCCAAGATTGAACTTGCATTGATTTGCAATGGCTAATATAGCCTTACATTTTCCGTATCAAACCAACTAACTTACTTATGGGAATAACTCTCAAGAAACTAATTATTATTTTATTAATTACTAACTATTACCTAACAGCTATTTACAAATTAACATTCAGATGTTAATTTATTTATTATTATTTAATCTATACTAACCTATATACTAAAATAAAAGATGTAATAATCCAACAAAGATAAGGCTATGCTAATGCTACAAAGGGCTAGAACCAACCTAAAAACCTTAGGTGCCACATACAGCCACTAAAAGGAAGTTACAACAGCAGCTTAGAAACCAGATAGCTGACATTAGGGCCACCGATAGGACTGTGGATTCCATCAAAACAAGGTGCAGCAATAAACCCTTGAGGCACAGCCAATATTGTTAGAATTGTCAAAAACATGAGCTACAAGATCAAAAAACAAACAAAGACACCTTCCATGCAAGAGAGCTGCAAACAATAATATGTAATATCCTCAACAAGAAAAAGCTACAGAATCCAAGATTGATAATACAATGAAGGTTGAGTGCTATATAGGAGCAACCCTAAATGATAAAGGGATATCCTATATAGGAGCAACCCTAAACAATAATATGCAATATCCTCAACATCTCATGCAATGAGGCATAATGATCTAATAATAGCTCACTTCAGTTAACATAAAAAGCACTCCTAAGTTTAGCTTAAGTGCATGAGAATAAATTAGACTAATAATTAATTAAAGATTAATTAATTATTAACTGATGCATGAATATGAGACATTGAAAGTATGATGGGCCCCGGAAAAACAAGGCCTAGTGAGGTACCCATGTACAAACAATCTAATCTCTCACAACTAGAGAAAAGGAGAAAACCACATGGGAAAAACTCCTCTCCAAAAGAGAGAAAGACGAATGAAGGACTAATAAAGCCTCCAAACCAAGGTGAAGGACTAAGAAGCCTCCAACCAAAACAATGTCCCAAAAATAAGAGGAACATGTAGAACATCACTGAAGCACGAAGAAGATGTAAACAACTGTTGAAAGATGACTGATATAGTGCTGAAATGAATAACCTCCAGAAACAAGAATGCAAGAGTGTCCATATGGTAAATGCTCCTCTCACCAAAATGCATGGGTAACTAGTCATTGATGTACGCTACATCCACCTAGTACATAGGAACAAGAACTAGATACATAAATCACTCCAAAGATGAAACCAAGGAAGCATTAGCACCAATAGTAGAAACCCCCCCATAATGCTAACAAGGGAGAGCCAAGACAAATCCATTGAAACTATGTGAAACCAAGAAGTGCATGTAGAAGAAACAAGATCATCTAAATGTGCACAAAAGAGTACCTGCATATAAAAGGGTGTGCAAACAAAGGCACACACGCATGAGGCAAGAATCACTAGGATTCACTACTCTCATGGAAGGGACACTCACTTGGCAAAGATGTGATGGCATAACAAAGGAAAACATCAACCCCCCATGGCACTTTATATCATAGTGCAACTACAAAAGGCACAACAGGATGTGCAAAATCCCCAAAAAATATACACCAGAATGGCACTTTATCTCAGTGCGTCTACAAAAGATAAATTACATGCCAAAAATGTTTACTATGTCCAAATAAGACAAAATACTGGAAACACATGTAGAATAGCCAAAAACAAGTCATCCCGCGCAAACGAAAAGTTTCCAAGAGCTAAGACATCCAATAAATTCACCAGAATCTGAAAACACAAAAAACTGAACAAAATGTACCTGAAGAGAAATCTAGAAAAATTGCATGGATGGTTGTGAAGAGCTCTGAAAGACCGTCCACCGTCACTAGAATTGTGAAAAACAGAAAAACGGGTCAAAAGTTATGAGCTCGGGAGTGAAAATAGCACCTCTAACTTCAACAGCTCTCTTGTGTGGAAGGTGTCTTTGTTCCTTCTTTGATCCTGTGGCTCGTGTTTTTCACAATTCTAACAAATATGAAGTCGAAAACCGCAAGAAAAGATATTGTTTGGTTCCAAAAACCTTGCCAAAAATGTTGATTTGTTGATGTAGGGCAATTCGCTTGTCAAAATGAGCCAAAATGCTTGCAAGTTACAACAATGAACACCAATGTGATCCTTGATTAGAATCACCACAAATGGAAATGAGGGTTTTTGTCCCAAAAATTGAATTTATAAAGGTTTTCGTCCTTTAGAATTCGCCAACCAAGGGTTTTCATCTTTGAGTGTTTAAATTTGAAAATTGAATTCAACAATGACAGATGGATAATCAACTTGGGCACTTGACTTTCTTATATAGACACCTCACTTCGATCCCCTCAATATTTCACTTTTTCTCTTTTAGTGAAATTTTAAAAAATACTTTTTAGATAAAGAAATACATAAGCCTCGTAATGATTAGACGACCTCCAATAATAACACTTAAATCGCCCTTTTAAACAATGATTGGGCCCAATTTACAATGCTATTATGAATTTATTTCCCTCACCATGTAGCTTAGCCTATGGGAAATAGAGATAAGCTATAGGTCTTCAATTAGTCCTTCATTCTTATGAAGGAGACATGACACCCAACCTCATACCGAAATCGGCAACTTAGATGCCTACATATGATCCTCTAGTTGTGTAAGTTTGACATGATTATGTGAATGTGTGATGTTTAAAATCTTTCTTTACATGTGGTTGAATGTGTTTGGTTTTACATCATGACTGTAAATATTGGTTGTATCAGCCCCAACCACACTAAGTTGATCTATTATTTTGTTTCTTTAACCCTTGTGATTATCTTATCTCTAAAAAGGAGAGACAATTAATCTATTAGTTTGGAACATCACCTCCTTTTTCTTTTCGCTTCCCTAAATCTTATCCTATCTATAAACCTTTAAATTCCCTCTTTCCCCTTCCCTTGCCAATTATTAGATTAGGAGTAGATTAGCTCTAGAATAGGCAAAGGAAGATGCCCTTCTCTTAAGATTCCTCTAAGCTTAAGTGAACAGTTGACTCAAGTGTTTCCATTGTTGAGGTTTCCCAGAACTAGCCTAGCAAGTGCAACTCTTCACTAATTTTAGCAACCTATGTCATGGATTCACAAAACACTTCACGACTTTTGAGCCTCCAAGTCCTATCAACAGGTTGAGCGGGTTTACTTTCTTCAGAAGAGACCTCTTCTTCATCACTCTAGATTGCTCCATCACCCCTCCTAAAGTGGGCTCACTTTGTCAAAAGATGCAAGCAGGTAAATCTTTTTGGAATGTCTACAATACCAAGATGAATCACTAATATAACTGTTCTAAATCCAAGAAAACATCTGGTGGAAAACACTTTTAATTGATAGAAATCAGATATGTTCTATGTGGAAGTAAATATTAAACAAGAATTTACAATAAAGATAACTTTCAAAAACTGACTCATAGGAAAGATATAAAATTGTAACAAAAATTTTATCAATTTGTATGTCTTGTACATAGTATTCTCTCAAAGGAGATTGTAATTGTAAACAAATCTAATGGCAAGTATTTGAGATTAAGGGTTCTATAAGTATTCTCAGTTTCAGAAATCTACCAAAAGCTAAGACACAGATTTTCGACTTCCAGAAAGACACAGATTTTCGACTTCAGATTAATGATAATCAATGTGCTGAATGCAGAACATTGTCCGATTTCTATGTTTGCATATCAGGGAAGGATTCGCCATATGTATGTGAGGAAACCCTGCCTCTAAGAGACACGTCTCATGAGAGGACGTGTCTCCACGAGTGGAGACACGTCCACTCATGGGACGCGTTCTTTAGAGCGCGGGTTAACACATAGTTTAAAACGTTAGTATAACACATTTATACTAAACAGCGAATGAGAATAAAACTTCGATTAGAATATAACATTAAATATGATTCGAATTTTATACTCGTATGATATGATTTTCCAGAAATTTCAAAATAACAATAAGCTTCAATCAGGTATGAATGACGATGGTGCTTGCAGCAATCGTCTTCCAGATCTGACCGACGCTATCATTCATTAACACTCCCTCTTAGCTAGGGAAGATATATCAAAACAAATAACTAGAGATATCACCTAAACACGTGATATCTAAGACATAATATGATTTCTCAATATTGTCAAGTCACATGACATTCTTCATATCATATCTTATTATGGTATGTGCACTGACATCAAGTCACATGATGTCTACCATAATTCATGGCATATCCATGGATATAAATATCCACCATGATTATCTCTTAAGGATCATAATGATCTACAAATGATATCAAGTCCCATGATATCAATAAGAGATACTATCATGACATGTCCATAATATCAAGTCACATGATATTTATCATGATAGTTTGATCATTGTAGAGTCATCACTTTACAATGTCAATTACAAGTATTCATTATTAGAAAGATCGTCACCTTTCAATAATGCATACAGGAAAGTAGGCCCATAAAGTCATGGAGTCACACACATGACAAAAGAGTTTACACATTAAACATCTTTATATATATTAGTACAATTTATAAACAATTTGTATTTCAAACATAAATAACAAATTACATTTCAACCATACCAAGTTTCTTCCTGAAGTGCTCCACCTTGATTCGGGAGAGAGGCTTGGTGAGAATGTCTGCAGTTTGATCATTTGTACTGATATACTCCAACTGAATTACTTTCTTTTCCACCATATCTCTTACATAATGATAGGGGATCTCAATGTGCTTCGACCTATCATGAAAGACAGGATTTACAGAGAGTTTGATGAAACTCTGATTATCACAATGAATAATTGTAGGATTCAAGGGCTCACCAAAGAGTCCCACAAGCAATTTACAAAGCCAAACTGCTTCTCTTGCTCCCATGGAGGCTGCAATGTATTCAGCTTCTGTTGAGCTTTGTGCAACTGAAGATTGTTTTCTGCAAATCTAGGAGATCATAGCTGATCCTAAACTGAAGCAACATCCTGATGTGCTTTTTCGACCGGTTACACTTCCAGCCCAATCTGAATCAGAGTACCCATGAAGATCTAGTTGATCATTCTTGTAAAGAAGACCATATCCAATAGTGCCTTGAAGGTATCTCAAAATATGTTTCACAGCCATTAAGTGAATTTCCTTTGGCTCACACATGAACTGGCTGAGAACATTCACTGCATAGCAAATATCAGGTCTGGTGTTAACCAGATACATCAAGGATCCAATCATTTGTCTGTAAAGGGTTGGATCTGCACACTTGGATTCTACTGCTGCTTCTTTCAATTTGTGAAGGTTGGTTTCCATAGGTGTAGACATCGGTCTACAATCCAACATTCCAAATCTTTTCAAAATATCAATAGTATACTTCCCTTGGTTTAGTATAATGCCCTCTGATTTCTGCCATACTTCTAAACCTAGGAAGTAGTGAAGAATGCCTAAGTCTTTCATGTCAAATTCAGAAATTAGATGCTGCTTCCCTTGAGCAATGAGGTGATCTTCTCTTGTTATCAGCAAATCATCAACATATAAAATAATTATTAGCATGTCACCTTTGATTACCTTGAAGTAGAGATTGGAGTCGGCCTCATTCTTGGAAAATCCTAATCCCAAGAGGTAGCTGTCAATTCTTTCATACCAGACCCTGGGAGCCTGTTTAAGTCCATAAAGAGCTTTCTTCAGTCTGCATACATGTGAGTCAGGTTTATGTATCACAAAACCTTCAGGCTGTTCCAGATAGACTTCCTCTTCAATGGTTCCATTCAGGAAGGCAGTTTTTACATCCATTTGATGGATCTTCCAACCTTTAGCTGCTGCAATGGCTAACACTGCTCTCACTGATGTGTAACGGGCAACAGGTGCAAATGTTTCTTCGTAATCAATACCTTCCTTTTGAGAAAAACCTCTGGCCACAAAACGTGCTTTATGTTTTTCTATACTGCCATCAGCAGCATGCTTGATTTTAAAGAGCCATTTGGAAGAGACAACAGATTTCCCTTTTGGTCTAGGCACTACATCCCATACATCATTCTTTAGAATGGACTGATATTCCTCTGTCATTGCATCTTTCCATGCTTGATTTTTGAAGGCTTCTGAAACACTGACAGGTTCGGAGTTTATGATATCGTTCATAAGGGCAACATAGCTAGAGAAGCGTTTGGGTCTTTTGCTCTCCCTGAACGTTCCTTTGGGTGCTGCATGATTCTCTGCTTCTTTGATCATCTTCTTGGCCCAAAGTGGTCTCTTTCTGCCGTTGACATCTGTATTCTCATTTGAAGTAGAAGGAAGTTCATGTGACATTTCCTCAGGATGCTCCCTCTGAATCTCAGGAGCAAGTTCCATTTCAGGTACTCTAGGGGAATAGGTTTCAGTCTCACTAGAACTTCTTGCCCTCTTGAATGCAATGTCTTCTTCAAAGATAACATCCCTGCTCAATTCAATTTGTTTCTGCCCGGGTATGTATATCCTGTAGGCTTTGGAGGTTTCACTATATCCCATAAATATCCCTTTCTTTCCGGAAGGTTCAAGTTTGAATCTCTTCTCCTTGGGCACATGAATATAGACGGGACAACCAAAAATCCTAAAGTGACTAATGTCAGGTTTTATGCCAGTGAAGGCTTCTTCAGGAGTTTTGTTGTCAAGATGAGAATGAGGACATCTATTTTGGATGTAGACAGCAGTCCTAGAGGCTTCAGCCCAGAAAGAGGTTTCAATGTTTTGGTCAAGCAACATTGCTTTGGCAGCTTCTACAATGGTTCTATTTTTTCTTTCAGCAACCCCATTTTGTTGAGGGTTGTAAGCCACTGTGAACTCCCTCTTAATTCCAGCACTCATACAGAATTCCTTAAAAATTTCAGAGGTGTATTCTTTCCCATTGTCTGTCCTTAAGGTTTTTATTTTCTTTCCGGAGAAGTTTTCAGAGAGGGCTTTAAACTCTTTGAACCTTTTGAGGATTTCTATTGACTCTTTACATTTAAGGAAATAGATCCAGGTTTTCCTAGAGAAATCATCTACAAATATGACATAGTATAGAAATCCTGCTTTAGAGGGTACAGACATGGGTCCACATAAGTCTGAGTGAACCAATTCTAACACATTTAGGGTTTTGCTCAAACTATTTGGAAAGGACCCCTTTGTATTCTTTCCTAAGGCACAACCTTTGCAAGTTCCTTCATGAGATGGTTTTAACTTAGGTAAGCCTGTTACAAGTTTTCCTACAGAAGGTAGGGCACGGAAATGAAGGTGTCCTAATCTTCTATGCCAATTCTAACACATTTAGGGTACAGACATAGTATAGAAATCCTGCTTTAGAGGGTACAGACATGGGTCCACATAAGTCTGAGTGAACCAATTCTAACACATTTAGGGTTTTGCTCAAACTATTTGGAAAGGACCCCTTTGTATTCTTTCCTAAGGCACAACCTTTGCAAGTTCCTTCATGAGATGGTTTTAACTTAGGTAAGCCTGTTACAAGTTTTCCTACAGAAGGTAGGGCACGGAAATGAAGGTGTCCTAATCTTCTATGCCAAATCTCATTTGAATCAAAAGTGTCAAGGGTAAGGGCTTGATTGACTTCAGTGCAAAGTTTGTAAAGATACCCTTGTCTCACACCTATGATTTGGGCTTTCTTGATTGTTGAGTTCTTAGGCCATGCTAGAACTTTCCCATCCATAAAGGTAACTCTATAACCATTGTCTTCAAGGGCAGAGATGGATATAAGATTCCTTTTTATTCCAGGTACAAATAAGACCCCAGTGAGTTGAAGAGAGAGACCAGATTTCAATGAGATGGAGCAAGTTCCAACCCCTTTCACTTGATGTGTAGAGTCATCCCCAATTGTGACATCTTCATCAGATTCTTCAATCATAGTGTCTAAGTGTTCTCTAAACCCTGTGATGTGCCTCGAAGAACCACTATCAATCACCCAGTTGTTGATATTGTTAGATACTTGACTAGATAAGGCTAAATAGAACACAAAGTTTTCAGATTCATGATCTGAATTTGACTTTCCTACTTTGGCAAACGATGCTTGTTGTTTAGATCTGTCAGGGCACTTCATTGCATAGTGGCCATATTGATCACATCTAAAGCATTGTACTTGAGAGATGTCTTTCTTTTTAGAGGATCCCTTTCCATTGGAATTTCTCTTTCTTTTAAAAGATCCTTTCTTGAAGGAGTTTTTCTTATTCCTTTTATTAGACGATGTGTTGAGTACATGAATATCTTCATCTACGTTTTTCTGTTTGTTTTCTTTTGAGGAGAGCCTTGTTTCTTCTTGGAGGCAGTCAGTTCTTAGCCTGTCAAACTTAGGGAGTTTGGATCTTGCACTTATTCCTTGAACGAATGACTCCCATGAGTTTGGTAGGCCTCCTAGTGCAATTAGAGTTAATTCTTTGCTATCAATCTGATATCCAATTGTGGATAATTGATCTCTCAATTCAATAATCCTCATGAAGTATGCATTAATGGACTCTCCTTTGTTTATTTGAGCATTGTTGATTTGCCTTTTTAAAGCAAGAGTCCTGCAGGTGTTGTTGATCTCATAAGTTTTCTCAAGAGATTTCAACATATGGTATGCAGTTTCATGTTTTGCTAGGATGGGCACTATATGATCTCTAACTGCATCTACAAGGATTTTCATGGCTTTTTCATTGTTTTCTACCCATTGAGTTTTCTCAAGTTCAGACTTAGGTTCCTCCAGATTTTCTCTCACAAGTGAGTCTAACTTATGTTCCTTAAGGATCATCATGATTCTAAACTTCCATGATGTGAAATTGTCTGCTCCAGCAAGGCGATCTTCAAATCTGATCACACTTGACATTATGAAGAATGTGAGTAAATTCGATTTTTAGAAAATGCAAATTTTCTAGAGCAAACTGATATTAGATCTGTTTGGGATTCGCACAACGTGGCTCTGATACCATGTAATTGTAAACAAATCTAATGGCAAGTATTTGAGATTAAGGGTTCTATAAGTATTCTCAGTTTTAGAAATCTACCAAAAGCTAAGACACAGATTTTCGACTTCCAGAAAGACACAGATTTTCGACTTCAGATTAATGATAATCAATGTGCTGAATGCAGAACATTGTCCGATTTCTATGTTTGCATATCAGGGAAGGGTTCGCCATATGTATGTGAGGAAACCCTACCTCTAAGAGACACGTCTCATGAGAGGACGTGTCTCCACGAGTGGAGACACGTCCACTCATGGGACGCGTTCTTTAGAGCGCGGGTTAACACATAGTTTAAAACGTTAGTATAACACATTTATACTAAACAACGAATGAGAATAAAACTTCAATTAGAATATAACATTAAATATGATTCGAATTTTATACTCGTATGATATGATTTTCCAGAAATTTCAAAATAACGATAAGCTTCAATCAGGTATGAATGACGATGGTGCTTGCAGCAATTGTCTTCCAGATCTGACCGACGCTATCATTCATTAACAGAGATGACTGGCTTACTATCTTCTTACTTTCTAACTGCTACTTATGTATATATGAACAAACAATTTCATGGAATGAAAAGAACCGTAGAAAATACTCAACAGATGTTCTTCCACGATTGACACTTCACCTTCTAGTCATTGTGGTGGACTCAGGTCAAAACATAATTCCAAATCTCGCCATCACATTGTCCCTTCCTCATCAATGGAGTGCTTTGATTTATATGGGAAGATTTGATCCCACAAAGGACATGAACAAGGTACCACCAAGGCATAGCACTACCATTGATACCTTTTTCCACTAAAATCATTGTTGTGTTACAAGATGGAGGTAGAATATTGATCTTGGTGATACCATGGAGCATAAAGCATTGTTTGGAATTACCACAAAGCATAGAAAATATTTTTTCTTTGTCATAGAATATGGAATTAGATTGAGTGCTATTGCAAATAGTAAGATTTGAATTGACAATATGTAATGTTAAAAAAGTGCCTTGACAAATTTGATGTTTAAACTCTGATTTTCTGCCTTGGGTATTTTGTCAAACACTTTTCTTGCAACCTCTGATTTGTTGATAATGTGTTTCAGTTTGTTTTGTTTTGATTTGATTTGATGCCAATGATGTTTGGAAGCTTGAAAATGATTGCAAATGTAACTAAACAAGTAACTAAGATGATATGCAACTCTTTTTGTATTTTCAAATGCATATATATTAAACTCTGATGCAAAATTCATACCTACAGCCAAGAGACATTTTTACAAACACTTGGCATGCAAACTAGTCTAATGAAATGCACATACATAAGAGAGACATTCTGACAAATAGTTTGCAAACAAACTCCTTATCCCTCCAATATCAAATTGCACTAATATGAAGAGATTACAAGTTGATTAGAGAGTGATAACATAATGACTTCAATTGTCCTTCATGACTCAAATAAAATGCAAATCGACTATGACTGCTACAGCCATTCAAATGCAATTTCTTTTGTCTTATAATGACTGTAATTACAATGAATATAAGCTGATTAAGTCAGCCTTTGATTTTCTAAATGAACTAAGGTACTACAATGCATAACAATGACAAGTAATGGAACCTGGTTATCAGCATCAGCCTTCATAAATAAATTCGATTCTCTCGGTAGAAGCTGAATCTAGACTTCAAAATGGTGCGCCATCCTTCTATGATGCAAATTGACCCTTCCAGAATTTTCTTGGATTTTATCGAGCTTCCTTTCACAAAATCGACCCACTCCTAGGTGGGTCCAGCATGAGGTAAGATTCAGATTTTATTCCATCAGCATTACTAACTTCGAATGTCTCCAAACCAGTCGCCTTACTTCACCAAAATTGTCCTTGACATGGACTGAAAATGCTTCAATACAAATCTGCAATTATCTCCTTGAATCGATTTTCTCAATTGCCCAAAATTTGGCCCTTGGCCACAAAATTTTGCTTCAATGTGAAAGACTGAAAATATCTCTCTCTCTTCCAGCTAGGGTTGATATTACACAACCGAAACCAGCACCTTAGAGTCTTCAAACCCTCAAGCAAGATGTCAAGCATTCAAGCTCTCCAATATAGTATGTGAATATGCAACTCAAGATGTCTCAAATGCCAACCAAAAACTCCTTTTAAAGAAATTACAATCACCTCCAAGAAGCTTCCAGAATTAAAATATTATTTTATTAACTTAAGTGACCTTTTGATATAATTTATTTTTAGTCACTTTATTAAATTAATTAAATATAAAGTCATCTTATGATATTTATTTTTGAGATAACTTATAAATAATTAATCTAATAATTTATTCCCTTATTTCTCCTTTTAGCCTTCGGGAATAAATAAAGGCTAAAATAATGTCCCAGTAGCCATCAAGAAGGGGACATTACAAATGTCTCCATTTTTGGGTTCTCTTGCATTACAGTTGGCTTTGACCTTCTTGGTGTATGTCAACCTTATCAAAGGGGTTATTTGATGTTACCAATGAGCTCAAATGATCTTGAGGACTTAGATGACACTTTCTAAAGGTATTTTCAGCTTCTGGTGTGCTCTCCAAGATTCTTGGAGAAAGCGTCAATTTATAGTAAGCCACCTGATCAAGTCCAATTCTCATAATTCATCATCAATTCTAATGCTTTCAAACAATTTCTGCAAATCACATGTATTTATGAGCTATATTTTAATTATTTTTGCTAAGGTTGCTAATTTTATTAAAATAATTTAATGGGCACCTTAGTATAATAGCTCATTGGAATGAGAATTAGTAGTTTTAAATGTTGGACACTAATAAAGTGATTCTTGGTGCTGGAAATGTTTAAATAATAATATAAATCACTTTTTGGAGTAATAAGGCATATTTAATTAATAAAGTGATTTTTTATTATACTTTCTGAAAGCTTTCGGAAATGTTATAAAAGGAGTTTTGTGAGCTCATTTGGGATATTCAAAAGATTGTTAATTTCTCTTGGAGATTTGTGCTTGTGGCCAAATTTCTCACCAAAGGGACGAAAACCCCAAAGGTTTCCTAATGGACAAAAAACCAAAAGGCAATGTGGTTCTAACTAGGAATTGACGATGTGTTGAAGATATGGAATTTGAGGACAGAAACCCTCAGATTCCATTGGAGCAATTTCACACATAAGTTGTCTTTGTGTTGAATGATCATAAATAAGGGTTTGGAGCAAATTAATTTATCTTTCCAAGTTTTTACCAGATTGTAATGTCCCTCTTGGCCTATCTTAAGTTTTGCCTTCAATTCTATACGTAAAGATGTCAAATCTTGTCAACGACCTTGAAGAAAGATGTTGCACCCTTCGACTGTTTAAAGAGTAACTAATTAAACTATTAAGATGTCTTAGGGTATGTATCTCTAATTTAAGAAATCTTATTCAATATTAGAGTTGTATATGTAAATTGGACAAGATTATAATGTTTTTGCTTGATTTGTTAATACAAAACCATGCCTTTGATTATATGAGATGTTGAGACGCCTATTGGTTTGTTGGCCTGAAATTATAAATTGACTTATGCGATTTATTGGTGTAAGGCAAGGATGAAAAACGTGATCAAAAATCATGTAACTCGCGGTCACTCGCGCGCCCAATTTCACACATAAGTTGTCTTTGTGTTGAATGATCATAAATAAGAGTTTGGAGCAAATTAATTTATCTTTCCAAGTTTTTACCAGATTGTAATGTCCCTTTTGACCTATCTTAAGTTTTGCCTTCAATTCTATATGTAAAGATGTCAAATCTTGTCAACGACCTTGAAGAAAGATGTTGCACCCTTGGACTGTTTAAAGAGTAACCGATTAATCTATTAAGATGTCTTAGGGTATGTATCTCTAATTTAAGAAATCTTATTCAATATTAGAGCTGTATATGTAAATTGGACAAGATTATAATGTTTTTGCTTGATTTGTTAATACAGAACCATGCCTTTGATTATACAAGATGCTGAGACGCCTATTGGTTTGTTGGCCTGAAATTATCTATTGACTTATGCGATTTATTGGTGTAAGGCAAGGATGAAAAACGCATCAAAAATCGTGTAACTTGCGGTTACTCGCGCGCCATCAGTGGCGGTGAGTAAATCGCATCAAAACTCGTAGTCGAGTAATGCAAAAACGCGTGGCGATTTTTTTGCAAGTTTAAGCACGAAAACGCGCGATTATCAACTGAAAATGCGTCCAGAAAAAACGTGATTAAATTTTAGGTAGAAAACAAAAAAAATTGTGACTTTTCCCTTTATTTTTCATCCGCAAAAAAGGCAGTAAGAGGTTAAAAAACAAAGAGCACGGTGCACGACTAGGGCACTGAACTAGAGCACGCAAGGTTACAGGCTTACAAGTTTTTTTTTTGCAATTTTTTATTCCGATTTCTACCATTTCTAAAAACGCGATTTTCTACAACTCAATTATTAAACGCGATTTTTTTCCTTTTTTTATTCTGCCATTTCTAAAATGTTTTATTTTCTACAACTCATAAATATTGAATGCGATTTTTTTCCTTTGTTTTATACTTAGTAATTGATATTATTTTAACCTGGCAATACAGGATTTTTTTAATCGCAATATGTTATTGTATTAGACTATTTTCATTTTGTTATATTATTATATTTTGACAATATATATTATCTGCCATTATTATATGACTATATTTTTTTATACTTGCAAACTTGCAATGTGCGTGATTTTATATTAGTAATTTATAAATTTAATTTTTATATGAGTAATTTATAAGTTTATATGAGTAATTTATAATTTTAATTTTTATATGAATAATTTATAATTTTATGAGTAATTTATAATTTTAATTTTTACAAGTAATTTATAATTTTATATGAGTAATTTATAATTTTAATGAGATGTTTTATCCAAGTTTTGATATATATGAGTTGCAAAATATAATAATATTAATTATATAATTTTATATTTTATTTATTATCCAATTTTGATCCAAATTTTGGTATATAGTTATAAATAATAAATAATATAAAATATAAAATAAGATATTTAAGACAAATGTGTAAAATGATTCATTTATGATTGATATGTATTAAACTCTAATTTCGATTTATATATGATGAAATCAGTAATATGTTCTAAAAATTCAGTTTATATGTGTGTTTTTGAAGAATATTTAAAAAAAAATTGTATTTTCAAATGTTCGATAAATTTGCCGAGTTATTGCCGAGTTTTCCCCCGAGTTTTTGCCGAGTCCCGAGTTTTCAAAAATTTTGGGCCTGCCAAGTTATTGCCGAGTCCGAGTTTTTCAACTATGGTGTAAGGGACTGGGGCCTCTATTGGAATGCTATCCCTTATTGAACCTTGAATTTCATGCGATGTATGGTGGATGTTGTATCTGATTCTACTGATTGTTGGAGATAGGCTCCTTAGGAATACTTAAAGTCTGAGTAGTAATATATATCTACCTTCTCATCGATGTCCTCCTCCATTTCTCCTTATTATCTTTTTATATCTTTGTGCATGAGCAAGGAGGGACACATCTCTTGAATGGTCATGTCTCTTAGTTGTATTAATTACAACTTATTGAATTACTAATCGCTCTCCTTTCAGTATACCACTTCCTTTTTACTTCTCCCAATTGTTGTCTTGGGACGTGCTTAATTTTTGCTTTCATTACTCAAGCCCTTAACCATAGTTGTCGGTAATCTTTAACAAATCGAAGTATTTTATTGGTTGATGTCTTTCCATTCATCAATCTAACTATTATCAATGCATCATTGAATACTATTTTATTGCTTATGCTGACCAAATAGGTCTTGGAACAGCGATCTCTTTAACGATTTTGTATAGTGCCTCTTTTCTTCTACGCAGCTTGTAATATCTGAAAAACGTCTATCAACTTCCTTCAATTAAAGATTTGGTCTTCTATTTCTCCCAATGAGCATCACCATATATTTCACCGCAGCAACATAGATTATAATATAAATGTCAATGCCTTTTTGGTGAGTTTGTTTGAAAAGATGTCATGATTTGCCTGATACTGACGTTGGCCAAGAATAGAGTCATACAGAAAATCCTCACCCGATAGGGGAGTCGTGACCCAGTCGCCATCCCTCTTTCATGCCGGCGGAATAACAATCGGTCATTATTAGTGAGGGCTCAATATATTCAACTGTTAGCGAAAATGAGTTAATCGATTTAATAGTATGTGGCCCGATGGGCCTTGGTACCTATGGCTATTGTCTAAGCACCCACGATGGAGTCATAACATTGAATTAGATAATATAAATTAAATCTATATTTCAATGTAATGTCTTTATATTATATGTGTCTTTGCCATTCATATTTGATTATTTAGTATTATTTCGTTAATGATTTTCTTATGAATATTATAATACCCATTATATTTGTAATCATCATTATAATATTATTTTATGTTTATATTTTATATTAATTTTGTATATTTTTAATATCCATTATATCATAATGATTATAATATTATTCTAATATTTATACGTTATTCATAATATTTATAATTATAATATTGTCTTTGACAATTATAATTATAACGACATCAAATGGTCAATAATTTTAGATATGCTTCTCTGTTATCTAAATGTTACAATTTGGGGACATGACAGTCCTCCCCTCCCAAATTTGCTTGTCCTCAAGCAACTTAAAATCTGGGTGATTAAACATCTTAGCCCCCCAATTGGGAATGCCCTAAATTTATATCTTTAAACAAAGGGTTAGGAAACATCTCCTACCTGATTGAGGTCTAGATTGAAGGTTTGCACACAATTTAGAGCCATTTACCATAATCATACTGGATAGCAGATCATTATCATTCACCCCAATAATAAGTAGTAGGTTTAAATGTTAGTAACTCCAGGTCAATCATTAATTCAATCACAGTACTCTAACATCCTTGGAGGGTTCAACCATAAGAGAATGTGGGGAATCATGACCTGATGGGGAGCCTAGGATCCATCATGCCAACTCTTCCCCTTTCTCTTATGATTTAGCCTCTTTGGGTCTATTCAATCCTCCCTTATAGAAAAAGTTCTCCATTATAGGATGCGATGTCCTCCACTATAGGACGCGATGACCTCCATTATAGGTCGCAATGACCCCCATTATAGGACGCAATGTCCTCCATTATAGGTCATAATGACCTCCATTATCAGACGCAATGTTCGCCATTATTAGTCACAATGACCGCCATTATCGGTCATAATGTCTACCATTATCGGTCACAATGACAGCCATTATCGATCGCAATGACCGCCATTATAGGACACTTGGTGTATCAACTCCTCTAGAGCCAAAGGCAATACCCTTAGATACCCCAGAGGCAAGTGCCCCCTTGGCCCAAGTGGGCTCATCTTGTCCCCTCCTGGGTGGTGTATCTAGAAGAGGTCTTCATTGTCTTGTTGGTTCAACTCCTCTAGACCCAAAGACAGTACCCTCGGATACCCCAGAGGCAAGTACCCCCTTGGCCCAAGTGGGTTCATCTTGTCCCCTCCCTGGTGGCATATCTAGAAGAGGTCTTCGTTGCTATCTCTCTTTGCAATACTCTTGTAAGGTCCTTTGGACTGCATTGGTGCCCTGGTTCCCATACATTTCTTTTTCCCACTTGTCATAGGTTGTTGCTTCTTCAAATGCTTGCAAATGTTTTGAAATTGAGATTATTGTGCATGACTGTGAGGAGTCTCCAAAGTCTTGTATCCTCGTGTTTGACCTTTCTTCCACAAGATGGCAAGATTATGCTATGATACCACTTGTAATGTCCCTTTTGGCCTATCTTAAGTTATGCCTTCAATTCTATATGTAAAGATGTCAAATCTTGTCAATGACCTTGAAGAAATGGTAAAGATGTTGCACCCTTGGACTGTTTAAAGAGTAACTGATTAATCTTATAAGATGTCTTAGGGTATGTATCTCTGATTTAAGAAATTTGATTCAATATTAGAGTTGTATATCTAAATTGGACAAGATTATAATGTTTTTGCTTGATTTGTTAATATAGAGCCATGCCTTTGATTATATAAGATGCTGAGACCCCTATTGGTTTGTTGGCCTGAAATTGTCTATTGACTTATGCGATTTATTGGTGTAAGGGACTGGGACCTCTATTGGATTGCTATCCCTTATTGAACCTTGAATTCCATGCGATGTATGGTGGATGTTGTATCTGATTCTACTGATTGTTGGAGATAGGCTCCTTAGGAATACTTAAAGTCTGAGTAGTAATGTATATATCTGCCTTCTCATCGATGTTCTCCATTTCTCCTTATTATCTTTTTATATCTTTGTGCATGAGCGAGAAGGGACACATCTCTTGAATGGTCATGTCTCTTAGTTGATATTAATTACGACTTATTGAATTACTAATCGCTCTCCTTTTAGTATACCGCTGCCTTTTTACTTCTCCCAATCGCTGTCTTGGGACTTGCTTAATTTCTGCTTTCATTACTCATGCCCTTAACCATAGTTGTCGGTAATCTTTAGCAAATCGAAGTATTTTATTGGTTGATGTCTTTCCATTCATCGCTCTAACTATTATCAATGCATCATTGAATACTATTTTATTGCTTATGCTGACCAAATAGGTCTTGGAATAGCGATCTCTTTAACGATTTTGTATAGTGCCTCTTTTCTTGTACGCGGCTTGTAATATCTGAAAACATCTATCAACTTCCTTCAATTAAAGATCTGGTCTTCTATTTCTCCTGGCAAGCATCACTATATATTTCACCGTAGCAACATAGATTATAATATAAATGTCAATGCCTTTTTGGTGAGTTTGTTTGAAAAGATGCCATGATTTGCCTAATACTGACGTCGGCCAGGAATAGAGTCATACAGAAAATCCTCACCCGATAGGGGAGTTGTGACCCAGTCACCATCCCTCTTTCATGCCGACAGAATAACAGTCGGTCACTAAGGGCTCAATATATTCAACTGTTAGCGAAAATGAGTTAATCGATTTAATAGTATGTGGCCCGATGGGCTTTGGTACCTATGGCTATTGTCTAAGCACCCACGATGGAGTCATAACATTGAATTAGATAATATAAATTAAATCTATATTTCAATGTAATGTCTTTATATTATATGTGTCTTTGCCATTCATATTTGATTATTTAGTATTATTTCGTTAATGATTTTCTTATGAATATTATAATACCCATTATATTTGTAATCATTATTATAATATTATTTTATGTTTTTATTTTATATTAATTTTATATATTTTTAATATCCATTATATCATAATGATTATAATATTATTTTAATATTTATATGTTATTCATAATATTTATAATTATAATATTGTCTTTGACAATTATAATTATAACGACATCAAATGGTTAATAATTTTCGATATGCTTCTTTGTTATCTAAATGTTATGATTCGGGGACATGACACAGATTTGGAGGCAAGTTTAATTTGTGAAAAAATCTATTATATAGTGTGCTGCCCGTTTGATTAATAAATTCGTATGTTTGAATTTATTGGATGTCATCTTGTATGAGGAAGTTAAGACGATGTAAGAATGAATATTAGAAGCAGGCTGTACCCCTATAATCTGTTTGCCCAGGTTGAATGAAAGACTTGTGGATTATGGGTATTTGTTGATTGCAATTCTCTTGGTTGAGCGCCCTTATTGATGTTGTTACAACCAGCTTATATGTCTGCCTTGAATTTTCCAAAACAATTCGCCCAGGTGCAGGCTGTACAGGTCATTGAAGGACAGTGAAAGGTTTATGACAGATTTTGAGGGAGTTGAAGACTGAAATTCCATTCCTTCAGTGACGCCCAGACTTGCATATGTTATTGCAATGGTTAGTGGACATTAACAGACACTTATGAATTTATTATGAATTTTTGGGGCAAAATCACCCCTGGTCTAGTGTAGTGCCAATCTTGGTGATTGAAGTCTCTGAATTTCACACTTCAGGGAGGTTAAGAGCCTTGTTTAGAGAGTTATGGGGAAGTTTATTCCTTGAGGATTTTGCCTGTTGAATGAAGAGGCTCCTAGTTAGTTGCTGCTGTTGATGTTGTTAAAATGTCATACTTCTGATCTGAAATTGCACTCAGATTTAATTTACAGACCTGTAATAACAGTTCCTTGGGTTCTTTATCTTGTTTTGGATGATCAGGAATATGCTCCATACATTGTTTCAGCTAAGAGACAATTTCAGCGTTGAGGATCAATGTGGTTTAGGTTATTTGGAGGCAATATTGACCTGTGTTAAGCATCAGCAAGCTTGCTAAACTTCCTGTCATCTGCAGAGAGGTATTTAGCATTCGTGTTCCTTTCTGAACTTATCTATGTAATCAAACTCTTGCCAAATGATTTCAAAAATGAGATATGAATGCTATTTTATGAGTTATGTGTCAATGTATCTGGATTGAATAATAGTTGGTCTCTATTGGTTTACCCCATCAGTAGTAGTGGCAGAAATTTCAGTTATTGGTATTTCTTTAATTTTGGTTTATATTGTGAAATCACATCTGGACAGCAAAATTTCAAAAAAAAAAAGCAGGGGGGTATTTTACACAGTACTGCTAGTTTTATTCATGAAGCTGCCACTTGGATCAGGGTACAAGATACAAGTGCAAATCCTCTATGGAATCAACCACTATCTCTCCCATCTAATGCTCCCTCTCAACTCTTATAAATCTTGCTTTTATGTCTTCACCTTGGTGGTGCAAGGGAACTTAAGAGTACAAAAATACAATATCTAAACAATATGGATATATGGTGTTAGAAGATTATGAATCATGATTATTCTTACAAAAGAAAGTATAGTAAAGAAGAGATGTCAGATAAACTAGGGATACCTTATTACATCAAAATCAATGAGCACATATAGTATCAAAAACTAGTTTTTAACTATTATTGATGAAAACTATGCCTCATTCACAACATTCTATCGTCATCTCATTTTCCTTCACTCGAAAACTAGAAAAAAAAAATGCATATGGTATTATGTGGCACTTAATTCTTTTCAAATAGATTATAATGTATCCAAGAAGAACTCTCTCACCATATATATAGAAAAAATATATTTTATCTTCAGGCATTTTAGCTTGTTTTTCAATTATAGACTACCAGACAAAACCTAGAGAAGAACCAAAACATTGGCACATGAAATGCAATAAGGCCAAAGAAAGGTTCCATAGTCCTAGGATGATTAGCACGAGTAACCCAAGGATGTTAATTTAAAAAAGAGAAGCTACACCAAATTTGGCATAGTTTCTATCTATATGGATGCTTACATGGTTATGTAGAAAACTTCATCTTCTCTCCAATCTTAAATTTTCATGCTTAACTGCATTTGTGATGCAAGCTACAATAAATTAGGGTCTTGTATTATAAAAACAATGGAGTAAATAAATTGTTACAAATTTATCCATACTGTCTACCTCTTTTTGGAGCCATGAATGTTTTTCTTCTTTTAATTGTTTGACCTCTTCCTCAATGCTAGCCTGTAAAACAAAATGAGCCACCAAATCAAGTTAGGCAAAAGTAAAACAAGAAATTTACCAAACAACAGACAGCAAACAGCTTATGGAGAAGGTATTATAGGCAAAATAATAACATGAAAAATAATCAAACCTGCCAAAAGATTTAGCTCAGCACACAATTAAAAAAAAAGCTGAAATAAATTTATGGATGAGGTTAGGTGTGAATAAAAATAAGTCTCCAAATGACCGATTTCATGAGATAAAAAATTTGGAAAACAAAAGGATATCCAACCTTTGTATGGGATTAGATCATTATTGATATCCCCAACTATTCTTATCCAGATCTATCAAGTTATCTCATGATTGGTTTATGAATAGATCTAGACACAAAAGCTTCAAGAACAACGAGGGTATGATTTATTCCATACTCTCCCAACCATAAAATGTGAATCAGCACCATCCAAATTCTTATAGCAGAACAAATAGATGATGATAGGAAAAAAAACCGGCCTCCTAAGTTACAGCAAAATGCACTCTAATGCAGCATCCTTATCTTTGAGACATTTCATGTTAATATCTGGGAGGAATTGTCACAAATTGCCATTTTCAGAGGTCAAAACCAAAATCTTCTGGTCCAATGTATTTCTTAAGCATTTACATGCAAAAATGTACTGATCCAAATTGGGCCATGAATGTAAGTAAGAATTAGCTAAGTCACTAATCTCATTTTTAGAAATTTGCTAAATGTAATCTGGAAACTCTCGAAAAAAATTAAGTATGACAATTGTATAGAAGTCTACAGAGGATACAGATGATTCTCAGGTAATCCAGCCACCTTGGTGTCAAACGCAGCTAAAGCATGTTCCTGGGAAAAATAGAAACCAATGAAAAGCATTGGCAGTTTTACAACTAAAGAACCACCATTCGCAGCAAGTGGCATTTACAAAACCGCATGGCAGTTCTGCCCATGTGTGTTGGTTTCATCATATCTGATCTGATAGTTTTTCTAAAGAAAACAGAGGACATTTCAAATGAGGACTTTCTCACTTCTTCAGCTTTTGAGCTTCTGTTTTGAGCATACCCTATTGTAATTGCATTAATACACCTGTAAGGTTCATAGTAAAAAGATCAAGAAGCAATCATGTTAAGTCAAATTGAAGCTAATTGAGCAAAATCAATTAGCTCTCTTGGTTTATTGCACAAATAGTTGAATGTAGTATAGTGTGTTTCTAAGTTATTGAGCATTGCAAGTGTAAAGAACAGAGTTATCAAACTCACTAGAAAACCAGCAAATCTCATGAGTCCTGGGTCGGGTAAGGCTTAACAAGGCCTGCGTGCCCAGATTACAAACCCAGCAAGTCATTGTGAAACAATCAAGAAGCAATTTAGAAGCAATGTCGTTGAGAATCATTGAAGCTAATTGAGGGAAATCAATTAGCTCTCTTGGCAAGTGTTAAGAACAGGATTACTGGACTCGCTGGAAAACCAGCAAGTTTTATGAGTCCTGGGTCAGGCAAGCTTAAACAAAACCAGCCTTCCCAAAAAACAAACCCAGAAAGTCACTAACAGACTCACAAGGTAGGTAGAGGCTCACAAGTTCTGCTAGTGAGACTTGCCCTTAGACTAGGGAGAGCCAAAAGAAAAATAAAAATATAAAACCCTAGCACTAACACATGAACAAAGCAAAAAGACATCACTCAAAAGCAAAAGCAAAAACAGGACATCAAAATGGTATTTTTGGATCAATAAAGGTTGCATTTGCAATTTTGGATCAGCCCACAGTGCATTTGGAGCAGTCCATAGTACAGTTGGAGTAACAAATTTTAAGAGATACATCTTTATTTTCTGCTTCTTTTTTCATTTACTGTTACATTTTATATTTCTTTCTCTTTCCATTGTGGTACCAGAAAACATTTATTAACAATGAAGGAAAATGAAAGGAACTTATTCTCCTCTTCATTTTTCCCCATTTTTTTCTTGTTTCATGATCTGTTTTTTTTCCCATTTCTCTCTCACTTTTTTATCCTCAAGTCTTAAGAATTTCTCTGTTTAGTACTCTTGCAGCCTAATTGCTAATCATCACAACATTGATGTCAATACGAAAGGACCCTTGTTGGAAACATGTCACGCCAGCTGCTAAGAAAAGGGAATTGGTGTACAATTATTGCAAAACCAAACTTAGTAAAAGTGACATCAACAGCCTAAAATTTCACCTTTCTTGTATACCTAGCGAGAACACTGCTTTGTGCACACAAGCCAGTTGAAGTTGTGTCAAAGGTGCAAACTCAATTAGAGACCTTTGAGGAAAAGGAAAACCTTAGAAAGAGGGAAACAAGAGATGGCACTTCTTCTTCTAGAATTCCTTCATTCCTTTTGAGTTCAAGGGCTACTGCCAATCCTCGAGTTTGTAGATCGAATTTGGATTCTTATATTGTACCACACACTTCACTAGGCCCCCAACCATTGCTTGAGAGCATGGTTTGGAATGGAGACGGAAAAAAAATGGGGAGAACTTTGGTTGTAAATTTTTGGTTCTACTGTTCAATTCTATTTCATGTGGCTAAATAATCAGTTCCAATTTTTGTTTTAAAATATGGCTTTTGATTTATTTATGACTCTCAGATTTTAAAAATAAGTGTTATTTTTAATTTAAAATACTCATTTTTTAGATCTCCTTATTGACAAATTTTAGTGGATGTTATTGTTATTGTTGGAGCAAGATTTAAAACCCCTAATAATGAATTAAAAAAAGGGCCCAATTTTGAATGAGAAAGTGGTGGGTGTGAGGTCTATAATTGATGAGAAGCATGAGATATGACAAAAGGAGTGTTGCATTATCATGTCTAATGATTGGACAATAGGAGAAACATGATGTTAAATTTCCTCTTATCTTCCTTGTGAGAAACAATTTTCTTAAAATCTGTTGATGCTTTAGGAAAGGTGAAAAATACAGAATTTCTTTGTGAGATTTTAAGAGGAAGTTGTGGCCAATGTCATTTAGATAATTACAAACAATGTAGCAAATTATGTTGTTGCAAAAAAAGACTTCCCATGGAGAGGCACCCATCTCTTTTAGAGACTCCTTGATCTGCTCATTGCCTTGATCTCATATTGGAGGATCTTGGCAAACTTTGTTGGGTCAAATCTGTTGTGAATCATCATCGCAATTTCTACATATACATATATATTGTAAGAACCCTTACAGGTTCAAACTGATTTTTTTTCTTTTTGCTGCACTTAAAATCTTAACTTTGTTTACAACAAGGGTTTATTATAACATGTTGTTTGAAAGGTTCCAAGCATAAACAGCACGATATAAACTTGAACATAGATCTTAGGCAATCAACAAGATGAACATAAACAAGGATGATCATACCCAGCAATGATAGCTTGTCTTCTTTATTTGATTTGAAAACTGATTACAAACAGAGAGGGCTGGAAAGGACAGTCAGTTAGGTCTGATTTGAGTTTCAGACCTTCAATTACATCCAATTGTGCTAAAGCACAAGACCAAACCCTAGCTGTATGGATGGAAGATGAAGCTAAGTGAAGTAGGATGATATGCCCAACTGGAGATGACTGAAAAACGACTGTAGCAGCCCACTGGAGATTATAGATGCCCAAAAACTCCTCAGATATGGTAATGAAATCAACTTGAGGACTGCTGTAACAGAAATCTGGTTATACTTGAAGCTGGAAGTCGCCAAAATTATCCTTCTTTGTCACGCGGACCTCTTGAAAACCTCCTTCCAGCAAGTAAAGATGAAAGTGTCACAAAACAAAGTCACAATCTGCAACTAAAACTTCACCAAAGCAATCTATTTAAGCTCTACGATGAACTCTACTTGAATTCATCTCACATGGTGGAATGGGGACATCAACATACCACGGTATTCAAGGGAGCATCACCTTGAATGGACTGAAAATTACTTTCAGTCAAGAGACAACTCTCTTCAATCAGAATAGCAACACAAAAACATGCCTCTCTCAACCTCCCAAACCTTCTTAAATAAGATTCCAAGCCAAAACCGCCTCAAGAAGAGGATCAGATTTGTTTTATTAAAATATTCACTTTACTTCAGGACTAAGGCACCTCAAACTGCCCTAAGCCAAGTTCATATTTTATTCCATTAGAATATTTGTTGCCTTCATCACTAAGGCATTCAAGTCGCCCTTGGGGAAAGATCGGATTTTCCCTTATTAAAATATTCATGACTTCATGGCTAAGTTTCCCAAGCCGTCCTAGGAGAGGATCTAATTGCTTTTTGAATATTAAAATATTTCAATTTGGAAGCTTCCCTGAGCCACCCAAGGGAGAGATCAGATTTGATCTTAAGTCTTCTAAACCACCATAAGTCTTCTAAACCGCCATAGGAAGGGGAATTCTTCTAGAAGCGGATCTGATTTGATGAGGTCGACTCACCTCCTTGTTTGCTTTGTCCTCCTTGTTTGCTTGGTCTTGCAAATAGACCTCCTTGCTTGCTTTGACTAGCAAGTAGACCTCTTTGCTTGCTTTGACCTCCTTGTGTGCTTTGACTTACAAGTGGACCATGAGATAATGATAGAATAAGATCAACATTATGCTTTGCTTGATTAAGGATAATTCCCTCTTAATTCTCTAAACACATCTTACCAAATTTGATACTCTTGGCCAAAATTATTCCCTAATCACGCCATCTAACCCACGGGAATGTTGGATGGGCTAGAATCAGGTCACCATGGTATCACTCCGAGAATGGGGACATTACATATATATACAACCATGCTTGGGTCCTCCAACTTATTTTGTTAACATTTAGAAAAGGAGTTGGCCCATCCTGTTGTAACCCACTTTTGTGACCAATTTTATCATATTGTAGTATTTACTTCAATTGAAAGCTTCTCTGAAACATGTGTTTATTAGTAAAAAGTGATCTCAATATTTGATTGAAAGCTTCTCTAAAACATATGTTTGTTAGTAAGGAGTGGTCACAATCTTCATACTCAAGAAGCAATGTCAAAGCCGATATTGTGAATTGGATTTTTTACAAGCTACAATTTTGGCTTCCAACAAAGGAGATTGCAGATGTATAGTAGAATGCTACTATCTTTATTTCCAAGAAAAATTGTAAATCTTGAGGGTATTGTGATGTTTGATGGTCATACAAGTGAAGCATGTTGGAAGTTCAACCTAGAGTTACATCCATACAAGAACAATAAAAAAGAAGAAGACTATGACTTCTTTTAAAGAGAAAAAGATACTATTTAACTTTAATATGGAAGAGAGGATTGCATGCACTTCCATCCATCAAGAGGTATGCTTCAACAACTATAAGGCTCATTATAAAAGTGAACTTACAAAAATCTTTCACATTAACATCCAAATCGAGAATACAAAAGTTGATTCTCTTTTTCATTTTTTCTCACAAGCAAATTTGTTTTCAAAGAGTTGGTAGACAAGCTTGGTTTGCTAACACATGATGGCAATGTCTACGGAGCATACAAAACGGTCATTTGACCATATTTATTAATTAATTAAAAATAAAGAATGCATTGTATCTTTATTTTTAATTAATTAATAAATACGGTCAAATGGCCGTTTTGTATGCTGCATAGACAATTCCACACATGATCGTCCTAGTCATTATTCTTTACGCTAGGTGAAGCAAAAAGTAGAGATATAGATTACCAAATAACACTACTACAAACCTTAGATCTTTAGGTGTGATAATTAAATTATGTACGAAATTATTGTATAGAAAGTGAATGTGCAATAAATAAAATTCAATAAAAACGTTACATATGAACACAAAAATTTATGGTGGGAAAACCATAAAAGTAATAGACACCACAAGCATCATTATAATGAGAAAACTTATAACAATGTCTAAGCATTACAAACTCTTAAGAATCTGGGGTTTACAATCATTTTCTCTTTATTCAATAGCATTAGATAAAACTTCTCTCATGCAATCATAATGAATATCAAAGTATTCAAACATAATCAAATTTTCTCTCTCTATATATATCCCATAATAGAGATTCCCTAAACTATGGGGTGAAAAGCTAAGTCACACCCCTTCACAAAGTTATCAAGCCTTTTCCTAAGACATTTGTTATTTGATTAATAAAGTAATTAATATTAAAAATGATTATTTTTATATTAATTAATCAAAAATCTTTTATAACACATCATATGCATATTTATATTATAAGGTTTAGACCTTATAGTTAGAGCCTTATAAATATTATTTAGGGCCTTGACATTAAATGTGATCCCTTAATAAACATTATGCTCTACCAAATACAAGATTCAGTTTGGTATAGATCAGCATTTTATTAATGAAGTTGTTATAGATGTTGTTGTTCCTCTTGATATATGTGTTGTCTTTGGCAACATATACATGTATGCTAGACATAATATCTACATGTAAAGACCCAATGGACAAAAATGGGTAAAGCTTAATTCTCAATGCATGTGATGGAAAATCTAAAATCTCCTCCTTAAGTGTTTATCAAGCAAATGATTGATCAATGTTAATGGAAAGCCTGTTTATCTTCTTTTAGGAAATGAGCGCAATAATAAGCTCATTGAAGACAATGCTTCTTATGGCATACCTACTAACAAAGAGCAGTGACAAATCAAAGACTTATCACAACATTTCAAGAAATTTTTCCAAAACTCCAAGGGTGTGCAATATATAAGGCTTAGGTTCTAGTTTAGAAAAAATATTAGAAGTAATAGTGCTTTGTTTTTCTTAGTTTCCTAATATTCTTATTTTTATAAACATCTTATGCTTTCCTTCTTGAAGCTTCCCTCTTCTAGAAACAGCTTTGTAACTTCTTTGTAAATCATAATCTGATGAGAATGGAGATGTTTTCTTCTTGTGCAAAAATTTCTATTGTAATTTGCTTTGTGCACTAATGTGAAGTGGTATCAGATTCGTTTGATCACAGCCTTTGATCTAGTCTTCTAGAAGGCTTTTGGCTACCATTACCAGATCCGTCATCTTTAGTTTCCATAGATCTAGCCTCTTCAAGGATTTCCTTTGTTTCTCCTCTCTAGATCCTTATGCAGCCCATAGATCTAGTCTCCTTGAGGTTTCCACCTATTACTCTCACTAGATCTTCATTTCCTCTCTTATGTATGGCATTGTGAAACTTCAGAGCTAATTTTGAAGGTCTTCTGAGTGATTTTTTAGGATTTTATAGATCGTCACACCATCCTCATGTCCAACTTGTTGAGATCTACATTTTTTTAAAATGGTCAAAATCAAAGCTACAAATCAAAAGTTGCACACTCCAAAGGGTACACTACAAAACAACCTTGGTAAAAAAGAAATAATTTTAATCTCCTTGTATCTTTGAGTTCAGATGGCTCCTAAAAGGGATACACAATGAAGAGGAACTTTGAAGTGTCAATGAATACTAGTATCCTCTATCCTCCAACAAATTTTGCAAAATCAAGCAAAGAGACAAAATCATGTATCCCAAGAGATCTAGTTGCAACATTTCAAACAATGCTCTAGCACACCCCAGTCATTGCACATACGGTTCAAAACCCTAGTTTCCAACTAGAAATGAAAGTTTGCATTCCAAAGTTTGATGGAAGCTTTGATAGCAAGAAGTTGGACTCTTGGACATCCATCCTTAAGGCATGTTTCAAAACTCAAACCAATCTAACCAGTCATCAAAAGATCCAAATGGCAGAGGTACATGGGACAATTTTTTCTTTGGACTAGTGGGATAATCATCAGTATATGCTTGCAACAAGAGATGAGGAGGTCATTCAATGAGAAGATTACCAAGGCACCCTAAAACTCCTTTGGCCATCTGTAAAATATGTTGGCTCAATAGCTACAACTCTAGCAAGTTTCAATCCAATTTGTGCTACAATATATCAACAACTTCAGTAAGCCAAGTCAAGTTCAATAAGCCAATGGATAGAGAACGTTGAAAAAGTGTCTACCTCACATTGATTTAGCGAACAAAAAAAGCAAAAAACACGCTTGCTAATCAAGGGGCATTTTAAGATGATTTCTCCTCTATTAAAAACAATGATATTAATGATTCATTCCACTCACAATCCTTGGTTGTCTTGAATTTGTGTCTTGTTGTGTCCTTCCCCTCTCCCCCTCCCTTTGACATCTCTATCAATAGTTAAAGCCCAAACCAAACTAGCATAAGCTCCATTTAATGGCACCTCCAAGGACAACCTTAGACCTATGAACAATCTAAGGAATTTTGTTCTTCACGATCATCCCCCTTGATAACATGGCAAGTAGAAGATAACATACATACTTATGAGGAAGTATAGTGGCGAGGTAGGTTATATCAATAGCTTGGAGAAGAGATTGCTCAAGCATATGAAGTGAATCATTAATTGTATCCTCCCTCATGCTCTCTAATTTGATTGGTACCAGAGGTGGCAGTACGCTTGTTAAATGGAAAGTGGTGGCATTTGTCACTATGGTCACATGGTGTTTGGATTTCATTCCTCTAAATAGTGGAATAGATTAGGTGTCTTCGTAGCTTGTTGGTGGATGACAAGGAGGGGCTTTGCTAGGAATTGCTTAGGCATGGGCAAGTTTTTGACCATAGATTAAAGATTATCTTTAATTGCTAATCCCCTAGCAACCTCAAGGCGATAAAAGCAGTGTCGGCTCCATATGGCATTTGTGACAATGGTAGTCTAAGGACACATGCATCTACAATGGAGGGTTTCAAACAAAAGCTTAAGATGCCATTGGAAAATAATGCGATTAAGGCAAGTTTGTAGGAGGTACTTATCTAATCAAAGAGAGAGGTGGACGAGGAGGTAGATGTTATGTTGTAGTCTCAACACAGGAAAGTGCGGAGCATGACAAGGAACGTAGTGCCTCAGGAGGTTGATACCATGCTCCTTAATGCATGTGTATTTTGCAAAGATAAAAACCTAGTGTTAAAGCATTTAGTGGTTTCTCACCATAATAGGGCCTTAGAGGTTGTTGGTAGTTATACACTACCAAAATTGGAAGATGAGAGGACTCTTTGTGCTCTAAGACTAGTGGAGCTGCTAAAAGGGTTAAAAATTCATGGGTTGAATGCAACAAATGGTCCAAAAGAGCTGCTTGTGGAGCCATCAATGTATTGGGCAATGGAGTGCATAAATAGGTTTTTGAACGCTTGAAGTCGCCCCCTCCAGCTGTCTTGATTATTGGGGGGTAGCAGAAATGCACTAAATTGGTGTTTGCTTGTTTTGTTGTGCATGGATTTTGGGTTTTCATACAGTAGTTGCATGTTTATAAGGTGTACTTGTAGGGACAGCTAAGCCCATATAGAGGGTTGTTAATGACGCCTTTAATCAGTCTTGCTGTTTTGTATCTGATCTCTTTCCTCTTTCTATAGAGACTATTAGTCTATTTTGCTATATCTATGCTATGTTGCTTAGCTTTGGGCATAGGGTGGGTTTGCAGCATTTTTCTTTGTTGTATGTTTTTGGATGTTAGTAGGAAAGGGGCCATTACTAGAACCCCTATATTATATCTTTAAAAAAAAGAAATCCTATGCCTTGGTCCAATTTTTTAAGTAGTGGAGGCACTACATTGTTGATTCCTATTTTGGACCAGTTAAGCATGCTCTACAACAACCTAATATTATCAATCAAATACCTTTGTTAGACTACACAATTCAAGATGGTTGGTTGTATAAGATGAATCACTTAAGTGAACCTACTATACACAACTGATGTTCATGAATGGGCAACATTTTGGTACCACCAAAACTCTACAGCATTTATAGTGATATTTCTATTGGCCATCCATGAGGAAGCATGTGGAAGATTTCATTTGACGATGCTCTCTTTTCACTCAAGCTAAGCTTGTTAATAGGAAACTGGGATTATATCAACTACTTTCTATTCCCTCTCAACAATGGGAGTCTTCAATGGATTTTATTCTTGAGTTACCTTCCACTTATAAACAAAATGCTTATATTTTTGTCATGATCTATAGGTTTTCCAATATGGCCATCTCCATCCCTCGCAAGAAAGCCATTGATGCTCCTAATGTTGATGAACTATTTTTCTATAATGTATGGCATCACTTTGGTTTGCCCCTTTCTATTATTTCTAATCAAGATTTCAAATTTTTCGTTAACTTTGGAAGTAAATATGGAGGCTTTTAGGTTGTCAACTTCAATATTCTACAACTTTCCACCCACAGGCAGATGGCCAAACTTAAGTTGCCAAATGAACATTAGTTCATGCTCTCCATATATACTATAGTACAAATAAGTAGTATGATAGCTATCTTCAAGTTTTCTAGCACAACTATAATTGGGCTACACATGTATTTACTAGATATTCTTCTATTGAGGTGTGTTATGAATGCCAACCTCTTGCTCCATATGAGATTCTAGTGACTCTTCCTCTGGCTTCTTCAACACACCAACAAAAGGATGAAGGGCAAGTTTCTCTTTCTATCCAAAACATGGTAAAGATTCATGCAAAATTTCAGTAGCACTTTAGTCTTCTCAAGATAAATATAAGGAATGAATGATGAGCATCGCACCTATGATGACCTCAAGAATTTTTTATATAGAATATTTACCACTTTTTTATCACCAAGATCTCATGGGGGCAAGGTGAGATCATACTTTCAAATCACCAAGATCTTGTAAGGAGGAGATTGTAATGTCCCCATTTTTACGCCATGTTTTGTGAGCAGGGAGAGTTCCAACATTTTTGGAGAGCTCAATTTAGAGTTTTCTTGGCATCCATTGGTGGTGTGGAGTTCAATTGGCTTTCAGGTTTGCGGTGATGCTCTTTGTAGCGTTTTGGGCCTTCTGGGTTGTTCTCCATAGTTCTTGGAGAACACTACTATTTTTAGTGTCGTTTGGCACCTGACATCATTCTTCAACATCAACTTCTTCTTGGCATGATCAGTTTCGGTTTTCGATGCATTGGCGGTGCTTTCCACAAAATGGTTTGGATTATTTAAATTATTACACTAAAGTTATAAAGTTAATGTTATAATATTTAATTTTATGTTTTAATTTAGGAAATTTATGTTATGTAACCTCAAGTGGATGCCTAGGGGTAAAGGGGACTTAGACATAAAGTTATTTTAAAAAGGAAAAAAAAGTGTTTTTTTGAGAAAAAAGCAAAAAGTGTTTTTTCAAAAAAGTAACGAAAAGCAAAAAGTGCTTTTTTGAAAAAGCAACAAAAAAGAAAAAAGCGTTTTTTGAAAAAGCAACAAAAAAGCTATAAAAGGAGGTGTGGTGCTCTCATTTTCATTATTGAAGTTTGCATACATAACAAAATGTTGCTGGAGTGAACAGAGAAGTTCTTCCAAGGATTGATCAAGGATGAAAACCCTCATCAAATCACTAGTTTCGGTGGTGAAAGATCCTCTCTAGCTGGTAGTGTGATTTCATGTAGGAATTACCTTGGTATTTCATGGAGTTTGGGGTTTCTAGGGTTTCAAAAAAAGTAAATATATGAAATTTTTTGAAGAGTATATTTTTGGTGTGATTATTATTCAGTTTTAGGGATTTTGATGTGTTTGGTAAATCATTTTGCAGAGCTTTATATGGCTGGCCGTACCCTTCTTGTACCAGGCCGTACTCCTTCAAATTGGATACCGGGGCTTCTATGATGGTTTTAGTGTTATGGGCATCATTTCATTGCCCTTGCCAGAGCTGAGCGACCCCTCTAGTAGAGATTTTATGAGTTGAAAGGTTACAATTTATTTTTCTAAAGGAAATTGCCCTCCTGGCAGGCCGTATAGGTGTTGGTGGTTTATTGGAGTTTGTTCCAGGGTTTTGGGTGTGTTTTGTGGCTATAAATCTCCTCCTAAGTTGGTGCCTTGACCTGCTGCTATACTTGCAGATGATAATTAGTATTTTCAAGTTCAAAGGAAATAGATATGAATTTTATGCTTATCACCCCTGTTCATCAGCGCCATGGACAATTGGTATGACTGAGAAGACTTAACAGACCTATGCAAATCCCTTTTCAGAGGCTTTGGAAGGGTGTTGCAGGTGTTGTATTGAAGTTGCTTCAATCTCAGATCCCAGGAATGTAATGCCCCATTCTCAGTAGCCACTTAGGATGATCACTTAGCCTTTTTAATTCTCAGAGGCTAAAGGTGAAGTTAAGGAATCCTTTACTTAATTAGTTAATATTGCCTAAAGTGTCTAAGTTAAATTTAAAAGGTAATATTAGGTAATTAATAAAGTAAAGTTATAAAATGACTTCAAGAGAAATATTTTAAAAGATACTTTAATAAGTCACTTTATATTATTTGAGCAGGAAATTAAGTGGGAAATATAAAAGTCGAAAAGGAGTTCATTTCTCTCATTCTTGATGTTATTTTTCTCACTTTATTTTAGAGAGCTCGTAGAAGCCTTTTCAAGTCTGTGGGTTTTGGAACCCTAGGGCACCAATTTTGATAGTGCAACTATCTATCCTAGGTGGAGTTTATTGAGGGAATCACTCAAGCTTCCTATTTGAATTCATTGAAGTTTGGTGGAGTATTTTCAATGACAAATCTGAGGGAAGCATTGGTTTGAGAGTTGAGATTGTTAAAAGGGATTGAAGTCGAGCAAATAGCTATGAGACACATGTATGTAATGTTTCCCTAAGAATAGAAGTTGTTGTTCAATTATGGCAGTCATGTGAGTATCCAAAAATTGCATGTGAGTCAATTGTATAGGTGCTCTGTTATTACTTTATAGCGATTGTTCTATCAAGGGATTCTCTAATGAAAAGATTGTTATTTTAATGCTGGTTGTTGACAATAAATCTTAATGGTAATGTTATTTGTAATGCTATTATTGGAATACAAGAAATTCCAGAAAGTACTTAGCACTGTCTAGGTTCATATGTTTCACTTCTAAATGCTATTACTTTCATCCATGACAACTATTTATCTAGTAAAACAAGTCTTCCAAACTGAACACATTGCAAAAACCTTATACTCCCGAAAAGGAACTTTACAGTGGTATCAGAGCTGGTTTCCTGCCAGCATGTGAAATTAAAAAAAAACAATAGTCATCGCTGCGTGAAATGTTATGAATCTAGATGATCAAGCCTATATAGCATACAGAAGAAGAAGGGCAAGAGAAGAGGGTTTTGATCCATTTGCTTCAGATTCTTCATCCGGAGAGGAAAATATGGGTGAGAGGCGTGATATGGGAGATAGGCATGATATACCTGAAGGTAGCACTTATCAGATCCTTAATGACTTGGCTAGAAGCCAGCAACAGGTGATACAGCTCCTAAATCAGCTTGTGAATGGTAAAAACAATGAGGTTAATAATGGTAACAATGGTACAAACGGGCACCATGGAGGTAATGGGAATGATGGAAATAATGCAAAGGAAAGTAATATTCATATTCCGGCACACAGTCACGCTAAGACGACTAGCAAGGTAACACCTAGGACTCTTATGCCTCAATTCTTGGGAGGTCAACCAGCTGGTAATCAAGGGCAGCAGGCACAAGGTGAGGATTTTTTAGATTACCTGAGAGAGTATCAGTCTTTGGGGGATGAGTTTCATGCTGCTATGACATTACAGGATTTCTATGCTATTAAGTACAGAAATAGACCCAAAGATAATAACAGGGGACATCAGAATCAGGATTTGCAACGCAAGGTTGGGAAACTCTCTATCCCCTCCTTTGATGGTTCCAGCAAGAGTACAGCCAAAGCTTGGGTGCAGAAGTTGGATACCTACTTCTAGCTTAATCCCATGTTGGAGACAGAAGCGATAAAATATGCTCCGTTGCACTTGGAGGGTGAGGCACACAAGTGGTCGTACCATGGACTTGTCACTTTAGGTCATGCCAGAATCACCTCTTATCTGGATTTCACACAGAGATTGATAAACAAATTTGATCAGAAGAATCCGGAGCTGCATTTCAGGGAATTAGCTCAACTTAGACAGAGTGGCACAGTGGACGCCTACATTTCTGAGTTCTAGAGGTTGGCAGTTATGGTCATAGATATTTCAGAGCAAAGGTTGGTCATGTTGTTCATTGAAGGTCTTTAAAGCCAAGCCACTTCGTGGTTGGATTAAGGCTTTCAAGTCCAACTCACTACAGGATGCCATCATTCGGGCTCGAGATATGGAGCACTCAGCACCTAAACACAAATTCTCGTCCAAACCATTCATCCAACAAAAGAAAAAGGACAAGAAACCCTTTCAAAAAGAGTGGCCTAAAAAGAGCAAGCAAGAGGAGGAAGAGTGCAAGGAGTGCAAAAGAAAACAATTGTGTTATCATTGCAAGGAGCGTTGGGAGCCTGGGCATCATTGTTTCGGTAAGGGTAAAGTCCACTTTATTGAGGTGGTATCGAACGATGAGGACGAAGGTGAGATTGGACTGACTCGGGGCAACGAGGATAGCAGTACCAATGATGAGCAGCCACAGGTGGAGACTAAGAGTGGAGCCATTGCTACCATTTCTAGTACCCCCAGGTTTAACTCCTTCAGGGTCAGGGGAGTTTTGCAAGGACAGCATGTCACAGTGTTGATAGACAATCGGGCAACCCACAACTTCATTGATGTTGCATTAGTGGCAAATTGGGGTATACCTACATAGGACTTTGAGGGATTCAGTGTCATGGTGGCAAATGGGTTTAATATGGCATGTACACAGAAGGTTCCTCAATTAGGTGTCACTTTGGGCAATTATACAGTCATTGATGATTTTTATGTGCTGGATTTGGGTGACACTAATGCTATCCTAGGCATACAGTGGCTACATTCGTTGGGCAAATACTCACAAAACTTTCAAACTATGGAGCTTAAGTTCAGGGCAGTGAATGGTAAGAAAGTTGTACTCCGAGGTATGGCCAATGGGGCACCAAAGATAGTGTCAACAAAGAGGATGGAGAGTATTTTCAGTCAAGGGTGTTCTATTTATTACCTCATTACTTGCATTAGGTGCTCTGTCATCAATACCACAATTGGTATTTCCTTTTCCCTTATTTCCTTTTCTTCATGCCAATGGTTTGATACCTAATACTTCAAATGACTACTTCATGTGGATCAAACGTTCTTCCGCCTTTTTAAGTGTGTTCAAGTCATCATCCCTTTTAGTAAATTTGTTGCCTGCTTCTTAGAGTGTTCTTGCCGATGGTTTGGTATCTTCTATTGTCATGATTAATCACGTTTTTCAATATTTACCCAAAGGCTAAAGACCTTTAGCTCTAATACCACTATAATGACCCGAGCTCTAGATCAATTGATTTCCAATTTATTTCTCATTGGATTGACAAAGGTTGTCATCCAATATTTATGTAAAGATGTCAAATTATGCCAATAACCTTAAAGATAGTAAAGATGATGCACTTGGTTTATTTAAGAGCAAGTAGTACATTGATATACCTACAATATGAATTAAGAAACCAGAAATAAATATTATTTTAATAATGACAATATGTCACTTAAATATTGCGTTGTTTCTGATATATTCAGTTGGGATCATGTGTTGCTTATGTAAGAGGTTTAGACCTCTTGTCAAAGTGTTGTTTCTGACTTTATCTTTATATTCATGCAACTTTATAATTGGGTGTTCTTTCTGAATTTACTGATTAATCATGCATACTCTTGAATGGTTGAATACGGCTCCTTAGGAGCACTCAAAACCTGAGCTATTAATGTATATATATCTGCATACTATTCCATGTCCCACTTTCTCTTCTTGTTATCCTTTCTATATCTTTATGTCAAGGTGAAGCGATACATCTCTCTGAAAAGAAATGTCTATCAAAAAGACATTACCCTTAGTTAATAGCCTATTAACTATTGCTGCCTTTGCCTTTACTCATTTAACCATAAAAATAATCGCTGCACTTGAACTATGTTTAATCGAGCACATCCTTTAATATATGGGATTGTTGATCATATTAACTATGCCTTGTGTCCAACATCAGAAAGCACAAATCAATATCGGCCTTCTTCAGAAAATACCCAATCGCTGGCCAATAGTCTTGATGTCATGTGCTTCTTTGCGGAGGGATCCTACTTGATTTACAATTACTATATATAATCTTTTATATTTCTTCAATATTATTTTGTGAGTGGACGTCGTCTCATCCCTGATCATTTCCGTTTTGCAAAAGACTCTAACTCCATATTTGTAAAAGTCTTACTATTATAAGCATTCAACCATTTTCTTAAGGCTTCTTTTACATCATCGTGCTTTTGCAGCCAGGTTTTACATGCCCCCATCGATTAATTTATATTGCATAAAATACGTTGTTTTAGACGGATCCTTCCAAGGCTATGTGGCTCATAGACGATTGCATTAACAAATATATGGCAGTAAATAAATAAATAATATCGGCCCCCTTTCTTAATCCATCCCGTATAACTTATAACTTATATATGTAATTAGTGCCCTCGATATGCTAAGGTAGCGATTCCCAAAATGGATAATATCATTTAATATAAAGGCCCGATGATATTAACATCATATGCAAGCAGATGCTGTATATGGTATGTAGATGTAGCGGCAGATATAGCGGTTTAAATATGAATCGGCAAAGATATGAATGCACCAATAATCACACAAGTCACCTATACTGAGATAAATATGAAAGCACAAATATAAGTGTTGTATCGACCAACCATGGAGTTAGGATATTTCTTCTGTATTATCATTCAAACAATCTGATCGATCAAATTTGCGCTTGAGGCCATTAAGCTTCGTCCAAAAAATGGGACATTACAATGAATAATAATGTTTATATATTTTTATTTATTTTAATAACAAAGACAAAAAGATAGAACAATATAACAATATGAATCCTTCACAATCACACCAAAGCTGAATATTATTGTTGAATATACTAGAATACATCATAGATACACACATACAATCATGCTAGAGAAGACAAATCAATATGATTCTTCTGCATGCATGTTGCTCCAATCTAAAAAACACTTGCTAGAATAGATAAAGCAAAATAATTTCAGCACACATGCAATCCCTATAAGAGACTACCCACAAGAAACCAAAGGGGTTTTGTCCTTCGATCTCTTGACTCAAGGATTTTTGTCCTTAACTCAATAGATGAACATAGAATTCAACCAATACAGAAAATATGAAAGAAGCAACAGCTCACATGGCAAACCAAGCACCTCAATTTATAGTATATTGAGGGAAAACTTGAGCGCCCAAATTCCAATGCCCCACGAGTTGTCCTTTCGATATAAAATAGCAAATGCAAGATTTCCCTCAAAATTAGTGCCTCATAATTGCTTTATTATAAAATTTGTCATAGAATCCATCACAATGCTTTGTAATTCTCTCATAATGCTCTACCATAAAATCTGTCATATTTGAAATGCAACTTGTCCAAAGTTATCATAGGTTCCCTTCATGAAATCCCACTCCCATATTTACAGATGCCAAAAATGAAATATTATAATTTATTATATACTATTATATCATTTTATTTAATATCAAGCCTGTTTTTCCAAAGCAAAGCCGATTATTATAATTTATTTCTCTGACCCATCAGAAACAAATGAATGGGCCCATACAAGACGAATTAATTAAAAAGGGACATTATAGCATTCCTTCCACATTTCAAGTTGGGGATAAAGTAAGGTTGTATGTGGATAAGAAAAAATTTAAGGGTCATCATCATCATAAGCTCAACCCTATTAGATATGGGCACTATAGAATTATTCAGCAGATTGGAGACAATGCTTTCAAACTTGATCTATCTTTCCAACTAGACATTCATGATGTCATTGATGTGAAATTAGTTGAAATGATATGAGCCACATCACTTGGAAGAAGATACTCTCTATTCAAAGCATAATATTCCAAACTTTCAGCCTCATTTGACTGTTGATACCATTGTTGATGTCTAGAAACGTACTACTCAGAACAAGTCTACCACTACCTTCTTGGTGGGTTGTAAGGGTACTCTGCCAACCCTAGCTAAGTCTCACAGGCCTTTTTTGAGCAGCTATTTCTCCATCTCAAGGAGAATGTGGAGACACTTTCCTCTAAACAAGGAGGAATTGATAAGATTTAGGTTCTAGTTTGGAAATAGTATTTTGTTTTATTTTAGTTTCCTGTTCTTATTTTTTAAAACATCTTGTTCTTTCCTTCTTGAAGCTTCCTTCTTATTGAAGCTTCTCTCTTGTACAAGCATCTTTGTAATTTCTTTATAAGTCATGATATGAAAGAAAATGGGGATGGTTTTTTGTTGTGCAAAAATATCTACTGTAATTTGTTTTGTGTGGTCATATCAGTATGTCATCAAAAAGACTGGTTGAGCATGAGATCTAGTTGTTGCCAATTATCTTCTAACCAACATTAGTTCCTATAGACAATCACTACTGGAAGCAAATGAGGTAAGAAAGCAACTTCGAAATCAAGATGTAATCTGTCCCAACATTTCTGCATGCAGTCCTATTGTTCTTATGCTAAATAAAGATGGTTAATGGAAAATGCATTTTGATTATAAGGCTTTTAAGAAAATAACCATCAAGAATGGATATCCTCTTCCTTGAATATATAATATTATAATCTATCAAACCAACTTCAACATGCTCATTACTTCATCAAGTTGGATTTGAATTCCTAGTATTGGCATGTGAGGGTAAAGGAGAAGGATGTGTGGATAACAACATTCAAGACAAGACAAGGTTTTTATGAGTAGCTTGTGCTTCCTTTTGGGTTGTGTCATGCTACAACTACTTTAATGAGGTTGATGAATAAAATATTGAGACCTCCATCAATTTTTGTGTCATCATTTATTTGGATGATATCTTGATTTTTTTTGCAAAACATGTGAAGACCATCTAATATGAAAGAGAATAAAATGTAGCTCAATAAGAAGAAGTCATTGTTTGCACAAGAATCACTTGTCTATTTGGGGCATGTGGTTGAAGATGGAGAGCTAAGAATTGATCCAGCAGAAGTGGAAACCATTTTGAAGTGGCCCAATCCTTTCGATGTGATCGAGACAAAGTTTTGTTGCAGTAGTTCAGCATTTGAGGATGTTCATTGAATCTTTTTCACCAATGGCAACTCTATTGCACTCCATAACAACAAAATGTAAATCATTTGCTTGGAGAAAAAATCAGAAAAATGCCTTAGCTGTTAAACCAAAAAATTCACCAGGCACCAATTCTAACAATAATAATTTACAACTAGAGGTAGAAAGGGATGCTAGTGACTATACTATTGGGGTTGTTTCATTGCAAGGAAGTAATCTAGTTTATCATTGAAAACACAGATTAAAGAAGAATTAAATACATAATGCTCATTTGTGATAAGGATTTTTATCAAATAATTGTTGATAGTCATAAATATTCCAACTATCAGAAAAATTGTGTTAATATCCAGCTGTTGAGATAGTAGTAGAACAGTTGTTGAGATAGGAGTGTTGGGCATGTCATTGTTCTTTGTCAAATGTTAGGGTTTCTGGTTCCAATCTTCTATTTGGGTTCAACTCATTTGGAACCATGTTTGATTCGCAAGATTATGTTAAATTCGTCTTCTCATTCTGATTTGCAAGTTGTTTTTACAGGTTGACTTCTACAAGTTGCAAGAAGTTTAGCCACAGAAATCATGGCTTCTCCAACATCTTCACCTTCTATGAGTTCTACTTCTGATCTTACTTCACCTTCAGCATCTAGGAAGAGAGATTGGCCAACAACCAAACAGATAATACATGATACCAGTGAGGAAATTGACATTATCTTCCTTTGTGCTAAGGAGACTACAAACTTTTGTGCCAAGCTACAAGATCAAGAGGAGATCATTAATGAATCCTTGTCCCTGCTGAAAATGAACCAGAATAAGATGAATGAGCACTTGAATTCTCTTCAGGCTAGCTCGTCGACCTTTAGCTTAGTAGGAGAGGAGCTCTAAGACCAAGGGGAGATAAATGCTGAAACTTTTCAGTATGTCCAAACAATGTATCAGGCCCCACAAAATCCATGTGGCAAACTTGAATTTGCATGCCCAACCCCAGACCCGAAAAGCAATGCACTCATGCATCTTATTTGGGGTGGTGAGATAGGTTTTTATTTGAAAAAGCTTAAAAAGAAGATTGCAAAGAAAAGAAAAAAATCAATCATTCTTTGGATGAGCATTGTCCCCTTTACTAATCTCCATGAGTCTAGATCTTTTGTTCATGTTTTCTTCATCTTGTGTCCAATCTTGGTGTTCTCTGCTGTAATGTATTTTTGAGTCTTAGATGTTAATGTGCGGTGTTTTTGTGTATTTCTTGTGAAAGTGTTTGTAAAGCTAAGACCACTCATTACAGTGAGATCTCCATTGGTCGCATTGCACCGTTTGCTAGTTTTGTATTAAGTCAGTCTTTTGTTTCAGGATTGAACCCCTTGGCAGAGGAATGCCTGGAATGAAATGTAAAAAATTATTTTCAAGATTAATTTAGCTAAGTTACTGGTCTTGGTACTGGTTCAGGTTTGGGTTCGAGGTTTCTGTTCGCAAGTTCGGTCAAAAAAAATTTGGGGGTTGGGTTCGTTTTGGGTTTGTCCATACAAAAACATATAAAAATCAGAAATATATACATATTTGCAGCAGTAATTAAGTCCAAAATACCACACATAGCATCATATATTGTATAATACACAAAACCATCATAAAATAAAAATATATTATAATGCCAATTAGTCAAACTCGAATGTCATAATATATATTAAAATTTAAAAGAAAAAATGTCAAGTGTCAACAATCAACCATCACTAATCAAGCATCATTATATGGGTCTTCAAAAATATCATCACCATCCATATTACTAAAACATAATAATATGCATTGTACAGTAACTACATCATCCCCCCAAAAGAAAAAGGTGTCTTCTAGAAGACAAGGAAAACAAGCAAGCATCAAGTAAACATTAGGGAAGATTCTTCAATTTGATGACGATATTGTAAACCAAGACCTATAGGCAAACTTTGAAGCATAGTTCACAAACTCAAACTTGGAGAGTACTTGGCAAGTGAAATGAGTTAAATGGGGGTTTGGGAGCAATGCTCTAGTGGGGTCGAGGGGCAATGCCCCTCGTGGGGGTTTGGGGGCAATGCCCCCAGCGGGCTCAAAGGGCAACACCCCTTGCAAGGATCTAAGGGCAACACCCCCAATGGGATCGAGGGGCAACACCCCTCGCAAGGTCTAGGGGCAGCACCCTTGGCGCATTCCTTGTCACAATACAAGGTGGGGTCAAGGGGCAAAGCCCCTACCACCAAGCCCAAATTAAGACCTTCAAAACCACACAAACCTTCACGGTGTACATCATTTTGCATTCACAGTAAAAGAAATATTTATGTTTTTCATTTGTCTTTAAAATGCATTGGAATCCACGTTGTAGGGTTTGGGGGATATCTTTTGCTTTTCAAGGTAACTTTGAAGTTAAAAAAAAAATTTAAAAACCATTTAAATTCATTGCCTAGGCACCAAATTCGCTGCAGGTACACCCGAGTTCGTCCCGAACAGACCCACAAGTCTCTGGCAGGACCCTAGACGGCCCCAAGGGCGAACCAAATCTGGACCCGTATCCAAGCAAGATTGGACCTGAACCGGTAGGCCAAAAGGGGCGAACCGGTAACATAGAGATTAAACTTTCATTCATCTATGGATTACTAAGTATTTCACTCTTAATTGATGTTTTTGTTAATCTTTAGTCCAATTGTGTTGTTGTTTGGTGTAATATATTTTTGAGCCTTAGATGCTTGAATATTGTGCAATATTTTTGTGTATTTTCTATAAAGGTGTTTGTAAAGCTGAGACCGTTCATTAGGGATGAGTTCTCTATAGGTGCATTGCATTTTTGGGGATGTTAGGCTGCATGTCTAGGACTACACTTGTTAGTTTCGTATTAAGTATTGAACTGTCTATTGTTTCGAAAGTGGACCCCTTGGCAGAGAAATGCCTTGGATGAACTGTGAAGATTATTTTCAAGATTAATATAAGGTTATTTTGGTTCATCTATGAATCACTAAGGAGTTGAATTTCACACTGCTCCATATTCATATCAAGCATGTGTCCAACTTATAGCTGATTGTTGCTGGGAAAATAAACAATGGAAAAATCACTGATCTTGGCCAATAGAGAGAACCATCGGTGGAAAACAGAGATTAAAAGATTGAAAACACAAGAAGTTGGGCACACCTTATACAATGCCAACTGCTGCATATGTAATAAGGATGCCACAATTGTAAGGAATTGAGGGAGATTTTGGCTTGATCCAAGGGTAAGAAGCTTGCAGAAAAGGGACCAGAAGATACAGCACATTCACAGGTGTATCCACAGCAAAACCTACTTCTGCACCTCCTGAGCAGCAGTAGAAACAATTGTAGGAACTTGGAAGTTTGGAACTACTGAGAAATGCAGCCGAAATGGCTATAGCAGTTGTTGATGATACTCAACAGTACAACTCAGCCTCCAGAGGGCAAGTTTAGCCAGTTAGGAAACTGTTTTTTCTTCTAGGGAAGGAACAGCAAGAGGAAAGGAGTACTGTGGGAGCATAAGTGGTGCCTGGTGCAATTTGCATAGATATTAGCATCAAGTGGGCTTAGTAGATTATGCTAACTACACAATTCCATAATTATTAATTATGAGTTTATTTTGAAAAGAGTATCACCAAGTCAACAGAGGTTGAGATCAAGTGGCTAAAGCATTGGGTTCTCATTGTGGAGACCCAAACTCAAATCCTCAAAGTGACATATAAGGTGGAATTCTAAGCAGTGACTCTAGGTCTTCCACTGTTTGGCTTCTATTAGTAACTTCTAAGTTGTTGCTCTGAAGGAGCTAAGTACAGTATATTGGCTCAGATGCTCGTTTGAGCTGTATTTCTGGACTATCAAAAAAAAAATTTAAAACAGTATCGCCAAAGTCTTTACCTTTTGTAATAGCCCTTTTAATACAAACAGCATAAAGTGATTGAAAGCATCTTATATTGGTAATTTATAGATGGTATTTGCTTCATTCTGCTATTTCATTCATCCTGTTATTATCTCATTGGTTATTGATGATATATTTGTGTGTGTGTGTGTGTGCTAAAATATCTCTTACCTGTCAAAGAAAGCAACTCAAACCTGATTCAGATTCATATATATCTGAATCAGGATTAATTTTATTTATTTGACAGGAACTTTCCATGTTTAGCCAAGCACATCACAATCCTCATCTCCAGCCTCATCAAGTCATTCCTGAGTTTGGGACACATAACATTATTACTGCCAACCCAAATTTTTGCTTTGGGACCTTGGGCTAAACAATAAAATGTCTAGGACTCAATTTACAAGCTCACAGACTCTTGAATGAGAATCGATTAAAAGACCTCAAGTTTCATTGTTATGATAGCTTATTGCAGCTATTGCCAGTCATAAAACATAGCAATCAAAGTAATATAAACCTAAAGAATACACGAATAAGGTCATGAGCAAAATGCTTAGCAATAATGTTTTTAAGTAGATGGGACTGGACACATATGCTCAATTTTCAAGGTCACAGACTCTTGAATGACACTCCATTCAAAGACCTCAAGTTTCACTGTTATCAAAGCTTATTACAGCTATTGTTAGTTGTAAATATAAAACATAAATATCAAAGTAATATAAAGTTTAAACATGAGGAATACAAGATTAAGGCCGAGAGAAAAATGTTTACGATAATGGTTTTGACTAGATGGGACCTAACACATATGCTTTAGAAGTTTGTTATTTACCTCTTTCTGCGTTTGTATATTGTTTTCATGTTTTAGTCTTACAATTTCATCATCCTTGCTTGCCTGCACAAAAAGAGAATAGAAAATATCAATTTTGTGGAACGGGATAGAAAAGTCATGAAAGGAAAGATATTCTTCAAAAAAAGAAAATTCCTTAATTTTTGAATCTCTGAAACAAAACCTGGATAGTCCATTTCAAAAAGTACACATATGTAGCTTGAAGTTGATAAGTTGGTAGAAATGTGACTACCTCCCAGTTAGCTCAAACCTGAAACATTTCTTGACTTCTTAAAATTACCTAAGATCAACTCAAACTTGAATTGAAAATTATTGTTTGTGTGATTGGAGATTCTGTGGTCTAATATTATTTAGTGATTGGTAATTATTCTCAGTGCTCATTGTCATGCTTTATTTATCTAGAATATGGAATTAGTTTCCTAAATCTGATCAGCAATCATTTTCATTGTGTTGACAAAATTATCAAATCTCATTGGAAGATGACTTCTATACTGTTTTCATTTCCCCGTGTGTGCATTCCTCTTTGAAAATACAAGATGACCCTGAGTAACCTTTAGTAAACAGTAGAAAATCTATGACCGCACCTTGCTTGACTGTATTGAGGTATTTACACTAGGTTTACAATGAGATTATCTTTTATCATGGCATATAAGTAATATTAGAATGTAAAACATATAATTGTTAATGAGGTGTATGTGTTGACTGTTTCTAGAAAATTGTGGAACCATTGGGCATTTGTCATTTAGCTTAACTAATTCTATGTAATGTCCCTTCTTGGGATATTCCAAATTTCTGCCCTAGAATAACAATTCCAGTCTTAAGTCTAAGGAGGTAATTCATTTTCAATCCTAACTTCATAAAAATTTTATCAAATGTAATACACGATTTAAGATAATCCTGGTTTAGGTCCTACAATAATATTAGTAATCACTAAGAAGTAAGAATATAATTATATATGATAACATCTAAATTTACAAGCATTTACATTAAATATTAAGATTTCATGATAACATATAAATCCACATAAACCAAAATACATCAATAGCATTAATAATTATTCCAAGGCATATTCCTATAGTAACCATATTAGGAATTTGTTGGAAATGTTCGCAAACCGCAATCTCAAGGATGGTTGTCCTTGTATTGCGAGAGCATGGGTGGGAAAACGTCCATCCACTTCGGGGTGGCATACTTGAGAAGACCTTCAAGCCCAAGAGCACTCATCCGCCTCCTAGCCCACAAACATGGTAGGATCTCAGATCTACTCCATCTCTCAGTCCACCTTGGAGGCGCACCATCCTCCTTGATCAAGCAAGAGCACTCATTCGCCTCCCAACCCACGAGCATGGCAAGATCTCCAATCCATCCATCTCGGGGTGGCGTGCTTGATAAGATGCATGAAGACTAACTTCCTCAACAAGCCTCGGAGCACTCATACACCTCTCAGCCCACGAGTCTGCATCTCGGGGTGGCATGCTTGATGAAGGAAAGGTTGGTACTTCACCTCTCATGAACTCAAAAGGCTAGTTGTCCTTCCTATTTGCAAGCCAATTCTAATAAATTCAAAAAACCAATTACTTATAGAAATTAGCTAAATGAATTTGCTATCAAATACTCTTAAAAGGAAATGCAATTAAATTTCTTACAATTAGCAATCACTTAATTTCTGCAAGGTATATCTATACATCTATTTATTTGTAATCAAATATTATTCTTAAACTTATCTCACAATATTATTAGTGCTGAAGACAATATTTATTTCTTTCTTTATGACTCAATTTCCTTTTTATTTTCCAATTTCCACTTCATATTTTCCCCATTGATATGCTCTCCACAATGAAATGATCTCCCTTTATATCTTGTATTTGGGGGAGTCTCAACTTTTCACCACAACTATTGCCCTTGAAAGAGTTACAACCTTTTACTGCCCTTTGTAGTTTAATTTTAATTAGATTCTTCTATATATTAGTGCCACCTTATTACATATCTTTGGCACCACCTTCAATTACTTTATTGCATGGGTGCTACTATACTTTAATCGCCTAGATCATAATTTAAAAGGGGCTGCAATCTGATACTTGCGGCGGAGGCATGACATTCTACTAACAAGATAACTATGGATAAAAAATAAACATATTGACCTAATGGCAATAACTAGAGTACCTTTATTTAAAACAATGTAAAGCTTGATGTTTGTGTATTCATACAGCATCAAAGTCATACATCTGCATGCTTCTGGATATTGATAGAAACAAGTTGTGAATGCTTTGGATTGAAAAGGGAATTCCAGAAGAGCAGATTGCTACATTCTTGATCTTACCACAGCACTCCCACAAGGAGGCCATGTAGAGGACAGGAAGGAGTGATGGTTTTCAGGAAGCATACATTGTTTGAAATTTAGAAGTCCAGGCAATTCTGTTCAAATATTGAATTCTTAAATTATCATTAATTTATACATATCATTCAGTTTCCTGAAGACTTTATATGTTTATATACAAAGTCAGAAAATTACCAAAGGAGAAAATTCGTATTAATGAAACTGGAGGAAACCTTTCATTTTCAATTTGTTTTGGAAGAATAATCGGAAAAACAACCAGCTTGCAAATATCAGCCCCTAAATTAACTTTGCCAAGAAAGCACAAATAATTGCACCCACATGGATTGGTATTTAGATCAAAGTTGTAGGAACCCTGTCTAGATTTTGTTTTATGGAATTAAGAAACACTTCAGTAGGCCCTTTAAAACCCTAGTGAAGAATATTGCATGAGCTCAAAGTGTTTTGAGCGACTTCTAGGGCAAAAAAGCCTAAGTAATAAGAAATAAAAAATTAAGTATATGTACAAATTTGTGTGTGTGTGTAATGTATATATTTGTGTATGCATGTGTGTGTATAGTACACATACATATATATAGGTGTATGTTTGTGTGTGTGTATAGCATAGGTGCATGTGTGTTCACATATAAAATACACATATATCAATAGGCTTGTGTGTGTTTATGTTGTTATTGTGTATGTTTATGTGTGTTATTGTGTGTGTTAAATGTGCGTTATTGTGTATGTTAATGTCTGTTTATGCGTTTTTATGTGTGTTATTGTGTGTGTTTATGTGTGTTTGTGTGTATATATATGCACACTACACCTATATTATATATGCATGCACCTATATAGTACACACACATATAGGGATCGAGGAGGGATCAAGGGAGGGGGAAGGGGGGCTGAGATGTGATGGTGAAATGGGCATGCCCATACTGATTCCCATTTAGTTTTGGTCCCATTTTAAGAAAATGCCCTATATGATTACATAGCAACATGTGGCACACTTTTGTGCTAAGTTTGGCTCCTTCGCAAATTCTATCCACCCTCATTCACTCCCACTTTCAAACATTCCTATACATTTGTTCTTATCCTTATCCTATCCACATTTATTTTCACTCACTCCCATCATTTATTGGCCCAAGTTTCTAGACATTCACCACTAATCCCCAAATTCAACATCCCTTGTCCCAAGCCATTTCCATAGCATGCATGGCACGGATTTGACCAAAAAATCAAATTTAAAAAATTCAAATGACCAAATCTTGCCTTTTTTCATAGCTGCTAAGAGCTTAGTTGTAAGACCCTATCCCTTGTGGCCTTGTTGATCCTATTAGTTGTTGATGGTTTATATGCTATATTCTATGTTTTTTTATGATGGATAGTAAACATGTGTGATGGTTGTTGCTACACCATGAAAATGTTCATATTCTTCATTAATCCTATCTAACGGTGGTTGTGAATTCTTGTGATAGTCAGATGAGTTCCATTCTTTGTCTACGTAAATACGCAATGATCAAGATGCTCAGTTATTGGTAATATTATTATGTATATTAAGTGGATTAGATTATGTTAGGTGATTACATATCATAGATGTGAGTGGGTGTGATTATGAAGATAATTATTGATATTCAATGTTACTTATAGTGGTATGCATTATAAGTTAAATATTCTACTGACATTAGTGGTGATATTTTGATAGCAGATAGTATTCACTCAATTGTTCCTTGACTCTATAACAGGTATCATAGGAGTAAGGAGTGTTACTATGTAGATTAGTGGATCTAATTTTCTAGTTGATTATTATTCTTGGAATTTTTAATTCATAAGTCTTTTGTTTTAATTATTATTAATCATGAGTAATACTGACACACTTTCTTGGTTGAGTAAACAGGTTAAAAAAATTGGTCAATGTTGATAAGGGGGTCACATAGCTACTTCCTTTATTGTATCCTTGTAAAATATTAGTCTTGTCATGGGAATGTGATTTAACCTTGTTTAGTGTGGTATGGGTTGTGTGTATGTGAGAATTGTTTTATTAGTCCCTTGAGTCACTTTATTAATATGGTCACTTATTTTATGTTTTAAGAAGTCCTTATGTGGTCTTAATTGCTTAAAAAGTTTCCTAAGTGATAGGTTTATGGGGTAGGGGTATTTTTATTCCATAAAACCCCTTTAATAAAGTCTAAAACCCAATCTAATTACTCACTTATGAAAAGTGGCGAAAATTGGAGTTGAAAGGGTGGTTGGGAAGTTGAAAAGGAGGTTGCCTTTTCCCCTTCCATTTATTCTTTCTATTTGTGTGGAGGAGGGGGTTTTCTCTCTTTTGGCTTTTTGGATTGTTCTTGAGTTCATGTTTGGTTTTCATTCTTCATTTTTTGAGTTCTTGCCATGTTTGTGAAGAGGAAGGAGCAATGAAAGAGAGTGCTTGGAGAGAGTTTTCCACAAGTTGGATAGAAAACTTTTTCGGTGAGGTCTAACCTTTTAGTTATCTATCTTTGTTGATTTGTAAAGAATTTGTTGTCATATTGGTCTTGCTTATAAAAAAATCTATGTAAAATTTGATGTTGAATCTCTTGTGTGGCTGCAAGTAGTGCATTGAGGTTTGCATTGGTTGAGTCTTCCACCTTGTTTAGTTTAATTTCATTTATACCCTTTTTGTGTGTTAAAATAAAGAAATATGAATGCAAGATGTTGTGGTGTGCAAAGTATATAAAGTGTAAACTTGTCTAGGAATCCTTGTGATTGGTGGTTGTAATGTGTCAAGTTTAGTTATGTGGATGTTATATGTTACACTTTGGTTGTGGATCCTATGTAGAAAGTAATCTTGTGGAAGTGCTATGTGACCCTAGCTCGAGGGTGGATTGAATCTCAATCCTATGGTTGGGTGGAGAGCCCATTGGCCAATATTATTTTTCTTCTTTGTGGACCTTTGAATTTCAGGTACATGTGTTGAATAAAAGGAACATCTTGGGACTATCAGCCAATGGATTTCAAGAGAGAAACATGTTGGTCTTGTGAGGGTTTGCAAAGTTATTAAGAACCTATGAATGTTTTCTCATTTAGAGTTCAATTATGGTTGAAGGTGTTATACTCTACTTGTTAAAATGGAATAGGGAGAATAATCAATAAAGGTTAGTTGATTTTATCTTGGAGGATTATAGAGTTCAAAGAATAAGGTTAATTTAGGAAAAACTGAGTTTTGATAAGATATGTTGTGTATAGGAAGTTGTCATGTAAACGTTTAATACATACAATTTCCAACTATGCTTAATTTTATTTAAGTAAACTTTCTAATATAAATATATTAGGATATTATTGTTATAGAAATAATCAATAATAATATTGGAATAAATACACTATCAAAGACTCATCCTAACCCACTTAATTAATCAATCGTTGAGAGTACAATATTGCCGCCCCTATGCCAAACAATAATCTGTTTAAAAGTAGTTTCACATAGTTAATCATAAGAACTGTTAAACATAATATTGAAGTATATAATTTAATGGCTTTTTCAATTATTGATCTCAGAAAAACATATCCAAAAATTGCATTAACCCAAATGACCAATTATGATTTATTAAGAAAACATTGACATCCTTATTCACAATAAAAATCTGTCATAAAATAGTCTTACAAATCTGTTCATACAGAATGAAAAACAAAGAGTTAGATAATAAAATTTAAAGGGTTTCTAGAAATCCAATATTTGTAGAACATATCAGAAAATCAGAGAAACCCAATAAACCTAATAAAACTTATGATTAAAACAGTACTGTCTCCTACTTTAAAACTGGAACAACAAATTGAGTGAAACCAAGTTAGGTAGTCCTAATACTAATATGGATGTTCTCAAAGATTATGTTACTGTGGAGATTTAATGCTAACCTTATCAATAATATGTTTCATGTTTATGTGTCGTTTAGAGGAATGCAAATGATGTTGTCAATTGGTGTAAAGTTGGAACAGTAATGTTTTATTTTAAAAAGGAAAAAAAAAAAATTTGTTTGGAGCATACAAGACTTCATCATTATTTTCATTAATTCATAACATTAGACAAGTTTTAAATTTAGCATTTTATCTTTAATTATTCTATTTTATTACTTACAAGTTACATCTCTTATTTAGTTACTTTGTAGCATTTTATTAGCTTAATCTTGGGGAGGGCATCACATTAGTACACACCTGTGTGACTATTCATTATGTCTTGGTATTTAATGACAATGTTTGTACATTAATTGATATCCAATGACCATTCAAAATCCTACATCATTCGTAGGAACACTGTGATTTGGAGAACTAGAAAGAATCATAATATTTCATGGAAATCAACATCTAGATCACTTGCAAGATTTTTCATTATTGATCAATCTTTGTCATGATCGTAAAAGTTGGTCTAATCAAGGAGATCAACCTAGGAGAACTTGACCCTTGTGATCCAACAATCTCCCCAAGCTATATTTAAATAGCGTCAATCCTTAATAATCAGTGAGGAGCAAAGAATCCAACAACCCAAAAGTAGAAGTTTGCACTGCATTAGATTAGGACCACACATTAGAGGTCAAATGTGCATAGTGCAAAATTGATCCAAAGCCACAAAATTGACCCAAGAGCAATTGTAGTTTGTTATACCCAAAATAAATTTTTGCTTCAAAGAGACATTTTTGTTAAAATGGTCTAGATCATGTAAAAATGTTGTCAAAAGTATGTTATAGGTCAAACAGAACATAAGGTTTTTGTGGGTTTGTGTCAAGGAACATATGTGCAAAATTCTGAAAAATTTGAAAATTAGGGTTTCATGCCCCTATTTTTAGAGAAACCCCTAAAAATAGGACCTTGCCAGAATTCATTGAAAATGATTTTGATTGGACGAATCGACTTCACAATCACACTGGTCAAGTCAAAATCACCAAAAAGTTAGTTTTACTCTGGTGGGTCTATTTTCATTTTTCAGGAAGAAAGTTGGGACCTCCGCAGCCATTAATGGCAGATTGGCCAATGCCAGGTGCTAAAAGTTAAGCTTCAAAAGCTTCAACGATGAAACCATGGCAGAAATGCTCCAAAAAGATGCTATCTCACGGAGGGGATTCTCAAAACTGAAAAATGCCAAAAATTGACTAACTCTGGAGAAAGTACACCTTGCTACCAAGGTAGTTATGTAGTCAACATGAGAAAAGGCGCCCCTACTGACCAGGGGCGCCCTTGAACTAAAGGATCCAAATGTCAGTTTTTGAGAAAACTTGTCTTCAGATGATCTCTCCAGCATCAACTCAGCCTTGCAACAAACTTGTCAGCCAACCTGCAAGACACATCAAACGACAGCGACAATTGATCGTTAGAGCATGCAAAATTAGTGGAAAATCAATGCATATCAAGACAAAAGCGCCCCTGCTGGCCAGGGGCACCCTTGAATCTAAGCCACCTGATGAAGTTTTCAACAACTGCTTTCTATAAGTCATCTTCTCAGCTCTCTCTCAGCTTCACGATCAATCCAGCTGCACGTCCACAAGACCTGTCAAGCAATCAAAGGCAAAGATCAAGCAGAAGACACCTAAAGGTGATGGTTGAAGGGAGAATATGAAGAAATTGGCTAATTGTCAAGGAAAAGCACCCCTGCTGAGGAAAGGTGCCCATCTTTTTGGGCAGTCAAATGTTGTCTGCAAGCTTGGTGACCTTCAACATGACCTCCATTTTCATCAGTCTCAACAGTGACACCGTCAGCGAAGGCAACAGACAAATCAAACATCTGACGACAAAGATCAAACTGGGATCATTCTTGAAGGTTTGCAACATGAAAATCATGAGTTAAAAAGCCAAAAGTGCCCTTGCAGGCCAGGGGCACCCAAGCTTTTGAAGGACTCAAACTAACTTTCAAGAGTTGTGAAACTAGTCATCCTTTCCACGACTGAGCTGGTTATCCATCCCACGTTTCAGCAAGATCACCAGACTCTTCAGTCAACAGTGATCTCAGATCAGAGTACGGAGGATCAAAATGGAGAACTTCAAGAACAGTCAAGAAATTGACCAAGTTTGAGGCCAAAAGCGCCCCTGCTGAGAAAAGGCGCCCTTGATTTGAAGACATCAAATTTAGTCTTTGAGCTTTGCAGCTCCCAGGCACACTTAATCAAGATTGTTCCATCTCAACAATGGATTCACCAGCAACAACTTAAGATCAATGGAGCATCCGAAAACGAAGATCCAATAGAGGCACTTCAGCATAAAAAAAGTGTTCAACTCTCAAAAGGGACGCCTAAAAAGTCAAAGCAAGATCTGTTGACTTGAATTGGATATTTTGAAGGCTTCCCATGTCTAAATGTCCCACAATCAGTGGAAATCAGGATTGGGAACTCCAGATCAAGCCAACTTACTCCTCAATCATGAGTTGGCGCCCATACTTGATGCATTCAAGCATCAATCATTATATAATCAAGCATAGGCCTCCTATTTCATTATTTTCTTTGCAGGTTGAAGGCTAAAACAGCAAATTGCTCTTCAAGACATCTTTTCAAGATTTGACAGAGGGTTTTGACCGTTCATTATTTTTTGAAGATCAATTGCACAGAAGGATAATTTCTCAGAGGTTGCATCCAGAGGCATATTTTTACAAAAGGGCAGCAAATAACTTCCAATCTTCCTCTTGTCTTCTTCCTCTCTTTTGCCTTAAACTTCTTGCATGTCACAAAAAACAACAGGCTATCACAGATCTGACCAACTGGGTATGATCAGCACAATTTTTCAGCAAAACCCATCTCTTGAAATTTTCCAGAAATAGCAAACTTGCTGCCCCTATTTTTAGGGATTTTTCCAAAAAAGTCACAGATTCAAAAATTAAACTAACTGGGTTTGTTCAGCATTGAAGCACGAATAAAACCCATGTGTCATATTTTTTTCAAAAAAATACTTCTCGGCAGGTGCTATTTTTAAGGGTTTTCAGAAGTTGTCTGAACAGGGTCACGTGCACAGTTGATCTTTGAGTTTTTCAAGATGCAGTTCTCCCAAGTACAATACAAGACCAAAATGGTCTTGTACCATGATTTCCTGAAAACAATAGACACTGACTTGCATCAAGTGCACCCAGAGGTCAATTCAGAAGATTTGGAGGGCATGGACCAAATCACGCTACAAAACATCGAGCAATCCAGATTGCTTGAGGTTGCGTCAATCCCCATCACATTACAGAATGTGGAGTTTGTAATTACTTGCATTAAGCATTACAACCCTACCACCCGAGAAATCCGATCAGTGGATGGGCAGGTGATTTGCAACCTTAAACCAAAGGATGTTGAAAGGTGTTTTGCTATTCCACCATGTCCGACCAATGTGGTCATATCTGTGAAAGAATGTGAAAGAGCATTCGAAGTGGCAAAGGATAAGTGTCAGCAGAGAATGGCAAAAAAATGGCTAAAAGTGAAAAAGGCCAACTTGCCCAAGAATGTTAGGCGAGGAGAATTCTAAGACGAGTATGCAGTGATGATCACTCTACTCAACCGAATCACTGCACAGGAAGATGGGAACCAATTTCAGTCGTGGATGTACTACATCATCGCTAAGATTGTCAGCAACAGAGAGCATTACGACTGGCCCACCCTCATCAGTGACACTCCACCAGCAAACGACCGGGTTTTTAGAGGCTCATAGGTTCCATATGTGCTCCTATCTTGTATACCTTATTGCCTTCCAAGGCCAGTTCAGGGCATTAAACATTGTGGGAACCTTAGGTGTGCAGAAGGTTCATGAATATTTTCCGCGACTTGAGTTTATAAAAGCAGAACTGCATTTCAAGCGGATAAATGATCTTTTCATTATGCACACCGTAAGGGACCTCGACCATGAGATGCATGTACGTATATCACCAGCAGCCAAGGAGGCAATGGTGGACCGAGCGGATTGGTTCATCCAATTCCCCATCTTCACCAATATACACGTATATGGATACAACGGTCATCCTGCCATGATGCCCCGCTACCCTTCAGATAGGGTAGCCTTCATGGAGTTCTTGCGGCAGTTGGCCGAAGTTCATTCTCATCTGCGCTTTAAAAAGAAGACAGTTGCGAGCTTTCCTATCCAGATGGGACTCTACAGGCGTAAAACAACAGTTGATGCCAAAATGATGTGCCAAGAGACGGTGAGACTTAATCTCAAATATCTCATTGAGAGAAGGTCGTATGATCTGAGAGGCCTTTATGCAGCACACCTTGAGCAGCACTCATCACACGAATCTACCATGGAAGACTATTGGGTCAACTGTGATGATGAGTTTGATGTACGAAGACGGAACTACAGCCGGTTTAGGCTCCCACAAATTGCTGACTTCATGTCAGAAGACGTGGAGGGCCTATCTGATGATGACGGGGAGGTTATTCTCCCTACATTCTTCGTGGATCAAGTAGACTCACAACCACTTGGAAAAGTGGATTGGTATGCAAAGGAGAACACATCTAGAGAGGAAAGAACAAGTAGGGTTGTCAGACATAGTCAACTCTATTTCGACAGTAAGAAGACAAGCAAGGTAGTAATTCCCCGTACAAAGTCGTCGCCGGTTTAATCTTCACTACCTTCCACATCAAGGAAGAAGCCCAGACAGAAGCAGTGGAGTAACCCTCCCAAAGGGATGCGAATGTTAGGGCACATGAGGGGAAGAGCACAGGAGTTATATGTGGAGACAGCCACAAACATACCTGAGATAGTCATGGAAACCGCTACAGTTGAGCCAGTGATTGAGACAATCACAGCCGAGACAGAACCCATAATGGAAGCAATTGCAACGGATACAGTGCCTGTGATAGAAGCAGAACCTCCTACTTCACCACCATTGCAACAGTCACAAGTCCCCATTGACTTGGACTCTCCACCACAAGACATCACTGCAACACAATCTCATTCATCAGGCATTCAGGGGCCTAACATTCCTCCTTCCAGCGAGGCTAGTCAGGATTCAATCTGGCTTGAGGGTCTCCTAGGAAGGAAGAGAGAAAGGCCATCCTACCAACTTGACTTCACAGAGTTTGATCATGTCCCTCAAGACATGCCAGCGAAGAAATTGAAGAAGCAAGTTCATGTAGGAAGGAATGTAGATAATGAATTTGTCATAGAGACAGCTGCCCCACTTGAGGACAAAAATATACACAAGGTAGAGGTTGAGGACTTCACATTGTCGAAGGTCAACCTCGGAAAGACCACTCATTAGGTGGAGGTAGATCTTCTCGGAATTGCCTCGGTAAGCGTTCAAGAAAGAATGGCTAAGGACGGAAGAGACAAAGCAGCCTTAAAGGCTAAAAACCAATAGTTGAGGATGTACATATCTAGCTTGATGCACGGTACTCCAAACGTCTCTGCTTTGCCATGAGAGTTGCTGGACCTCCCCGCGGAGCAAACCATCACTAGCTTATTTCATATGGAAAACACTTGAGAAATCAAGTGGAGGAATTTGTTGTCAGAGGACAGTGTATACTGGTAGAACTGTACTAGTTGAGAGATAGAGCACATGGACTCCGCACAAAGATCCAATAGTCAAAACTAGAGACAGCAGAGAAGAGGCCTGGGGATGAAGTCACGGTCACAGATTTACAATTGGCATACCAATCAATTACCACTGTAGAGAACAAGCAACATCTCTTTGCTTGGAAAGAACAGCTGACATACAAGGTGAAAACCTATGATGCCAATTTTGTGGAACTAATCGAGTACCGACATATTGTGGTAGGTATTATCAACTTCACAAGAACGTTGGTAATATCCATCCCTTGCATTTATCAGCACGAGGGAGGTGCGTACATTGAGCTAGGTACAGTACAAAAACAATTCCAGGATGTCGTCCATAGCATATTTTTCGATGACCCTGATGGTTGCAAGTTGAGTAAGATTGCAGCCATGTCCACCAAGTTGGATGACGCAGCTGCAAAGTGCATAGAATATCAGTAGCAGCTTGCGAATGGTGAAGAGACGCTAAAACGCCACGTCATCGTCCTACAGAGCATTAATTGTCCAGAGGCTGAAGAAGTCAACGAATGGATAGAAGGATTGTTGACCAGTGGAGAAGAGGTGTAAAGCACCCACAAAGGACGTCCTACCTTCCAAAACAGCATTAATGGCGAACAGAAGTTAACTTGATGCCCCTTTCCAAGTTAACTCACTGTCCCACAGATCATGCATGTCAGATCCCATTAATTATGGATGTCTATTTTGACTTCCACGAATTATGGATCTCAAATCTCCACTAAATGTGGATGTCTATTTTGGAGACACATTTTGTAATTTAAGTTCACTTTTAGTTTAGTTTCAGTCAACTAAAGTAGATTTCCAGTTGACTCTTTGCTTAGTTTCAGTTAACTGAAGTAGATTTCTAGTTAACTGTTTGCTCACCTACTTTTAGACATAAGAATAAATCTTGCTAATTGGCAAGAATTGATTGTTAACTCAAGGAGATTTTAGGGTTGCCTACTCCTTTGAATTTCTATAAATAAGAGCCTTGGGCTCATTATTTGTTAACCTTTATTTACGATGCAAATTGTTGTGCCATTGTTGCCAACAAGTTTGAAAGTGTATATTTGTTCACTCTTGGATGAGAGTTAAATTGGTTTGATGAGCAATTATGTATGATTGTGTACCTTTGTATGTCTCGATTCTTTGTAATTCGTTAAGAAAGCTTGAAGAAGGAAATCAAAAGGCACATGCAGTTTGATCTAAAGATTTGAGTTCTTCCAAACATCTTGTTCTTATAACTTATTGTTTCAATCTCCTCCTTGGATAGGGGTTCCTCCTCGGATATTTTGATGTTAATAGTTATCGTTTGATGTTGTGTAATGAGTTGTCTTTCAGCCTACACTTTGGACAGCTGTCATCACCTCCTCGGGAATCTTGTTAGCCAAATCATCGTAATTTGTTGTTTCTAGTGAGTTGTTTCCCAACCTATACTTCGGACAGGGGTTCCTCCTCCTTGGCAAGTCTGAGATCCATCTTACTGTAAAGAGTGGTTGCTTGCATAAAGCCTTATTCTAGCATAGATCTGAGAGTTCAGAGCCTCGAACTCATTCTGGCGAGACGGTTGGCCTAAGTAATCCAACCATCCATTCCCGCTCCTATGCCCTCATGCTCTGTTTATCTTGAGGAGATAGGATAGATTAAAAGCTAGTTTAGTTGTAGTTAAGATCTGCAAAAACCAGAGAAAACCTTAGCTGCAACTCATAGTGTTTATGCACCCTTGTGTCCTGTCACTGAATAGAAAAGATAGGAACCTTAGTTTACTGTATTTTTTACGCAAAACATCAGCAAAGAGGGATCTTCCCTCTATAATTCGAAGAGCAGTTACTAAAACACTTACAATAGCTGTCTGTTTCCAATAAGCGTTCCAGAGGTGCTAATTGAAACGCCAACATAGTTCTATATAGAATTCTAGACAATGAGCATTATCCAAATTGCCTATTTTATTTACACAAGCAAGTAGAATCTATGTTGCATTAAGTTTATTTTCATCATTGTTCCAAGAGCCACATACCCCTATCCTAATATTTAATTTCCTAGAATAGCATCGATTTACATGCTCTATCATACCCAAGTGTTATTCACTTTAATCTAAGTTAATTTTTGCTCAATTAATTGCATTTATTTAATTATCCTAGATTAACCCACAACAAAAGATAATTTTTCTTTACAATATATATATGTGTGCGTGTGTGTGTGTGTATCCAAAGTTTCCATATATATACGAACATATAAATGTGCATACCACAGTAACGAGACTCACCAGGACTCGGCGAGTCCTGAGTCAAGTCACCCCGGTCGAGTCTAGGGACTCGAACTCGGACTCGGCCGAGTCTGGACAAGTCTTGGCCAAACTTGTCGAGTTTGCCCGACTCTCCGAGTCCCGTCAACAGGACTCGACAGATAATGTGACTTGCAAAAAACAAAAAAAAAACATAAAAAAAACTTATCAAATCTTCATAGCCCTAAAAGCAACTTCATTTCATTTACTTGGCAAAATAGGAGGAGAAAAGAGAGCTATGAGGAAAAACAAGAGAGCATTGTAGGCAAACCAGAAAGAAGTAGAAGACAAATCCATCATCAGATAGCATTCGAGAAGCTTCATACCAGCAAGGAGGTGCATTGAGAGCTCTTTACTAGCGATTGGAAGGAGTTTGCATTTCATTTCAAGCCTAATCTAAGAGGTAAGCTTGATTTTATTTGGTTTTTTTGTGTTTTTTTAGCAAAAGTCTCATTTTTTTTAGTTTGCATTTCTCTTTTTACAAACCCTACTTGCAAGTTGAATAAATTTAGAAACCCTACTTGTTATTGCAGCTGCCTTCATTTGCAATTCAAACCATATTTTTTCACAATGTCTCAAACCCTAGCCAGAAAAGAGCCTACTTGGAAACATGTTGAAATCTTTCTCGGGCAAAAAACAGGAGAGGCCAAATGTAAATATTGCAAAACACTTTTTCATGGAGGCATAAACAGGTTGAAATACCATATTGCATGCATAGCCATCCATGATGCAGTGGGCTGCCCTCTTGCACCTCCTGAGGCTATTTGTGAGGTGCAAGTGCAATTAGAATCATTTGAATTGTAAAAAGAAATGAAAAAGAGGAACAAGGAGGATTTGGTGAGCATTGGTGGTGTTGGAGATGCTTCTTCCATGCCTCCATACCGTCCTAGTGCTAGTGCTTTTGCTAGTGTTGGTACTATTGGTAGTGCTAGTGGTAGTGGAAAAGTTAGCATTGGTCCTAGAGTTCGTAAATCTAGGATGGATTCATATTTTGTACCGCACACTACTCCTGGTTTCCAACTATCACTTGAGAGCATGGGTTGGAATAAGGAGGTACATGATTCAACCAAGAAATCAATTGCAGACTTCTGGTACTATTGCACCATTCCCTTCCATGTAGCCAGGTAATTCTTTTTTGTTTAGTTGTTTTAAAATTTATAGTTTGATAGTTGATTCTTAATATCTTTGTCTCGTGAATTTTTATATTTAGAATCTAAATGTATGTCATTATCAAATTCAAATTTAAAGTTAAACTTTCCATTTTACAATACTTATCTAAGTATCTTATTAATTTATTTATGACATGTTTTAGGTCTCCCTTTTGGCAAAATATGGTTGATGCCATAATTATATGTGGGGCAGGGTTCAAAGCCCCTAGCGAAGATGAATTAAAGGGCCCACTTTTGAGTCAAAAGGTGGCTGATGTAAAAGCCCAAATAGAGGAGCAGCGCTTGCAATGGAGCAAGAAGGGTTGCACCATCATGACCGATGGTTGGACCGATAGGAGAAATAGGACGCTACTCAATTTTCTAGTTTCCTCCGCAAGAAATTGTACTTCCCTCAATGCATTGAATAATTTGAAATTTGAATTTGATTTAGTGATTAATATGGCTGATTTATGTTTTTTTTAATTTAATTTATGTTTTGCTTCTTTTTCAGGTGACACCGTGTTCATCAAGTCCATTGATGCTTCTGCCCATGTCAAAAGTGCCACATACCTTTGCAAGACTATAAAGGAGGTCATAGTTGAGGTGGGCGAACAAAATGTGGTTCAAGTGGTGACCGATAATGTAGCAAATTATGTTGTTGCCAATAGACTATTGATGGAGAGGCACCCAACTATAGTTTGGACTCCATGTGTCGCCCATTGCCTTGACCTCATATTGGAGGATCTTGGCAAGCTCCCATGGATCAAAACATGTGTGGATGCGGCCAAAAACATTTACAAATTTGTATACAATCACACATGGGTCCTTAGCCTAATGAGGCAATACACGAGGTTGAGGGAGTTGGCTCGTCCTGGCATCACTAGATTTGCCACAAATTTTATCACATTACAATCCTTGATTCAGTCCAAGGCAACTTTGAGTCGTATGTTTGTTGGTGAGGAGGGGACTTCCTCATCCTATGCTATGAACACTGTAGGGATTGATGTGACAAATTGCATTTTTGATGACCCAGGGTTTTGGGCACCAACGGATGAGATTGTGAAGATAAAATTTAATTCTACATTATGTTTTAATTTTTATTCATATTTTACTTTTATTTGTTTATTTTCGTTCACACTTACCTAAGTTAATGTTTCACAATGTTTGCAGTTCATCAAGCCCTTGCTAGTTCTCCTACGAGTTGCTAATGCGGAGAAGCCCGCAATGGGCTACATATATGAGGGCATGGATAGGGCCAAAGAGGCCATTAGATGCATCTATGGTGGAGTTGAGGATAAGTATTGTCCCATTTGGGAGATCATTGACAGGAGATGGCATCACCAGCTTCATAGGCCCCTCCATGCATCTGTATTTTTCCTAAATCCGACCTTCCAATTCCATCGTGATTTCCATGCAGATAATGAGGTTCTTAGTGAGCTCTACTCGATGATAGAGCGGATGATGTTTGTTGTTACTACACAGATAGTGCACAAGATAGACGCCTTTACAACTACACAAGGGGAACATGTGCAAAGATAGTAGGACAACATTGCAGCCAAGTAAAAATATATTTAAGGGTATAATTTTTCTCTTTTTATATTATAATTTATTATTAAATGTTGAACTTGAAACTTGAAAATTAAAGTTGGAAATGAGATTGATTTTGTTTATTTCTCTCATCTCAGATAGATGGTAGCATATGTTTGGCGTTGATACACCAAACCTTCAAAATATTGCCACTCGTATATTGAGCCAGCCATGCAATTCATCTAGTTGTGAGCGCAATTGGGGTATGTTTGAGTGCATACACTCCAAGAAGTGCAATAGACTGACTGTGGAGAGGATGAATGATTTAGTATATGTTCATTACAACCTTCGTCTTCGACACAGGCAGATTTTTTACCATGACTCCACCCCAATCAGGCTAGATGAGGTTGATCCACAGTTTGAGTGGATCACTGAGGCTACAGATGCAGTCTATAGTGACGAGGACCTTGATTGGGTGGACCAGGCAGATAGAGAGGCTGAGGTTGTACCCATGGCTAAGGAGGAGGCTAGAGCACGAGCAGACACAGTTGGTGTTGGTGAGAGTGGCATGGAGACACAGGCAGAGACTATGGCTGCAGCTACTACATCATCCAAGACCCTTAGACGCCTTCGTCGAAAGGATGATGGCTCCTCTATGCCAAAGACTTGTAGTTATTGTTTTGATATTTCATATTTGTATGGAACATTTGATGTCATGGATTTCATATTCCATGACTTTTGTATACATTTGACTATATTTATATATCTAAGTGTGCTATTTCCTTCAGCAGCTCAGCTACAATTTGCGTACTTTATACTTATGTGATCGATGTATACTTGTGTATGTGATCAAATTTGCTTCTATTTAATGATGTTATTGTGTATTTAAGGTTTATTTAATAAAGGGTGCATGAAACAAGTTTTAAATCCTTAAAAATCTCTAAATTTTTAGGGTTTTTCATTTTGCCGAGTCCGGAGTCCCAAGTCAAGTCACCCTCACCGAGTCTGTGTCGAGTATGAGTCTTGTAACTATGGACTCACAGCACCATCTTCATTTTCCTATATTGGGAGTAACCTTATACTTTAATGATTATCTCCAACCCATGTGTTTTCATGCCTATCCTACCATATGTCTCATTTGCTTGTTACACAATGTATTCATGATATTGATTTACTTTAAATTATTTATATGCTCACATTATTAGATTATATCTATATTTCATGCATTATTTTTCCTTGTCTCCCAATTCCTTGCATCCAATGGATGCAACCAATTGAAATATCCCATCATTAAAACTCCTATGATGAAATTGCAAATAGTTATAGGTACCAATACAAAGATTCACCACCATTTCCAAACAGATCATGATCACATGACATGGCAGTGCCCAATATGCCATGTCATCCTACCATCACCACTAGGTAGGGCATTACCATTACCACTTTCCGTATAGGCAGAATTTCCTAACCTTATTCCTACTTTGACATTTATCTAAATAGCCAAGCAAGTTTGTAAATTATGCTTATTCCACCTGCTAGACAAATGCTAGTTGTTGCATACTTTTCTTTGTTTTACAAGTTTCTATGGAGCACACCTACCAAGGATGAACACACATGATGACATCTAGTAGGGTCCATTACTTCACATGAACCTTGGTACCCTTTTTTTCATGATTGAGTATTTACCTTCATGCATGTTTGAGAGTACTTATTTACTTTGAAATACATGTTCATTTAGAATTCACATATACCTCAAAGTAAGGCCAAAACATAATGGTGAAACTTGATTTCCCATGCCAATTCTCATTTAGTTTTGGGCCCACTTGGAGAGATTTTCATACGATTACATAGACATGTGGCACACATTTTTGCTAAGTTCGGGTTCTTTTCTGATCATTTACTCTTCCTTACACAATTCCCATACATTTGTCCTTATCCCTGCCCTATCTGCACTTATTCCCATGTATTCACAACATTTATTGGCCCAGATTTCCATACATTTATCCCTGATCCCCAAATTTCACATCCCTTGTTCCAGGTCATTTCTGTGGCATGCACGACAAATCTTGTGTGGCGAAGATCTGATCGAAAATCAAAATTTTAAAATGCAAATTGCCAACTCATACCCTTTTCTCATAGGCATTGGAACCAACTTGGTACACATTTATGCAATTAATTGTTATGTCCTTGTATTTAAAGACATTCATTTGAGAATTAATTACTTATCCCATCATTATTTGAAGTCGTAAGTATCCAAGGAGCATTAAAAGGAATATTTCGATTTACAGCTTTAAAAGGAACCAGTACTTGCATCAAAATCATCACATAGATCACTTGCATGTTTTCCTATTGTCTACCAATCATTTCACAACCATAAAGACATTCTTTCAAGGGGGTTGACTAGGAGAACTTGACCCTAGCCATCCAGCAATCTCCCCAAGGTATTTTTGAATACCACCAGTCCTTGATGATTAGCATTGAGCAGAGAATTCAGCAAATCAGAGAGCAGAAGTGTATGTGTGTCAGATCAGATCCGTGGCACAAAGTTGACCTAGAGCCTTAGGATCGACCCACACGGAATCCCAGACCTACACAGAATTCTGAGACAGTAAGCACTTCAGATTATCTATTTCCAGTATTAAGGTGAGTCATCATCTTTCATTTTCTCTCCTAGGATCAAGAGCTAAGTACAATCTTCCATCACAATTAATTTCGAAAAATAGCAATTTCAATTATTCTGATTTATCAATCACAACTGTCATTTTGTTTAATCTAGGTTAATTGTGCCTGATTTGCTTGCAATTATTTAATTAGCCTAGATTAACTTTAAAAAAGATTATTTCCCTCTACACACACATACATATATAAACTTTCAAAATGTGAGGAGAACAATGAGATTACAGTATCCTCGAGTAATGGGATGATGCTGGGAAAATCTCATTATGGACAAATAAGGCATTTATGAATAAAAAGGGATTCTATTTTAGGAAGCATGTGAATTTCCAAATATGTACCATGACTATGAATTTTGATATCTTTAAAAGAAGATCCTCCAGAAAACCCTTCAACATATTCTGTATTTATCAATTTGATGAAGCAAGGATCTGCATTCATGTACAAAGAAAGAATGACAATACTTGCCTCGATTTAAATCAACTAATTGATTAATAATGAGAACAATATTAATTAATTAATGCCTGGCCCTTTATCGTTTCCCACTTTAGTACCAATAACTTCTCCAGTTTGACGTAGGCTCCTTTGAGCCCTCCAATCTTAACAATTTTATGTGTCTTCTGTTGGAATTCTTCCTTTTACTGTAATACTGACATGGGGAGGCTCATTGTGTTTCTAGTTTGTCCAACTTGGGTCACAAATACTATTTCTATAAAATCATCTCTGTGCCCAGAAGTAACGAACTTGATGTGGCTGCTCTTGGAATGGAATGGCTCATGTTCAAGTTTTTATCAAGGTTGCCAGGCCTTGATCTCTTTTATACGCATTCTTCTGCACTCCACCTCTTTACCAAACTCTTAGAAACAAACTTATTACCAAACGCTTGGAAACAAACTTGTAAAAGTCTAAACATATTCATCACACCAATCCCAATACCTCATTTCACAAACTCTTTCTATAACAAAAAAATGGTTGTGGCTTTCTGTTACAAATAAGCATTCGTAGGTCACACTTTTGGGTATTACATTTTGTCTAAAAACTCACATGCTTCTATCATTTGCTTCTAACCACCACAAAATCAATGCCATGAATGTGGCATCTGTGTGCTTGTAGCATGAATTTTCTACAGATCCTTATCTGGTCAAAGACTCTCCTGCCCCTACAGCTGAACTCATTTTTGCAAAAGAATGTGCCAATGTCTGATTTAAGTGCTTCTTTCAAAATATTTTCTCTTTAAAAATTTTGAAGATAAATTTATGTACACGTGCTCTTCAATGTTATGCTTTTCCCTACAAAATGAGTGATGCCTTTTTTGTGAAACTACACCCGGGTTTATGAAGCAACTTTATGGTGAATTGCATTTGCTCGCAAGTCCTCCATGCTCACAGCCTCACATACACGAATGCCATTCTTAATTATGCCCACAATGTTGAAATGAATCTACATGTTCCTTTAACACAGAAGCAGCATTCATTTACTTGGCAATAATGTCAACTGCCACAATGGCATTAGAAGATATTTCATTTCCACTATGGGTACTTACATCAGGAGATAAATTAATTCTGCTTTCCAAGTTAAGTTTCAAACTGATTCCTACAATTTGTTTACAACACAACATTCACCACCACCTTCTTTAGATGTACAGCTGTTGAGATAAACTTGTGATTTATAGATTTGACACAGATGCAGATGCCAAGATGTGGCTGTCAAGCCTACACCAAAGGAATTTTCAACTAGACAATCTACTAGGTCACCCTAGCAGAGACTTTTCTGAAATGTCGTTTCCAGATTTTGACTCAGGGATCCGACTATAAACAGATGTTGCTAGCTTTCAGTTGGCAGGGGCAAGAGACATTTTGCATTGACGATGGCTGACTCGACAAGAACTGATATAACTGACATTTAGTGTAACTCAACAGATACCCAATTTTTTGTAAGTGGTCCAAACAGCGTCTAAAACTTGTGCTTCCATGATTGCAGTCTATAATATTCAGATTTCTGTTTAAAAATATTTATTTTCAAAAATATTGGAAATATTTTTTATTTTCAGATCTTCAAATTTTCAAAATAACAAATTTCTATTTGGTCATAACTTTAGAGTTCAGTTTGGATTTTAACATGCTATGACTTGTTGTAATGATGACTACGGTCGATTGTTTACGGAAATTGTATTAAGCTCCAATAGTTGATCTTCGAGAGTATATAAATAAACTACAGTAGTTCCACATGCCACTGCTTGCAGTGGATCGAAAGATATGATATTTCCAACTAAAGTATTGCATATAGATTCATAAATGGGTAAGCATCTAAGAGTGAGAAACCTGGAGCTAATTAACTTCTTTGAAATGGCAAATGCGCTAAAAAAGAGATCCTGAGTATAAGAAGCGAAACAAGATTTAAAATAATGTGAAACTTACCTGGGTGACAGCATATTGGGCCAATTTCTCTTGCAGAAGAGTTATCTCTAAATCTTTTCTTTCTACTGCATCTTTCCCATCGGAAACCTTCTCGGCTACAGCTTCAGCATTGTATTTTTTCTTTTCAATATCTCTGACATCCTGCTCAAATGACTCCAACTCCGATTTGTTTTTGTGATTTGAAACCTGAGATTCCTCTGTGCATGTGTTATTTTTGTTCTTCTTCTTCTTATTCTTCTTTTTCCGTTTGTCTTCCTCCATTATTACCGCTGCCAAATCCAATGTATTGTATACGCCCTAACTACGAATCAACATAAGAACAATGTAGCATATAAGTTGCATGATCTGGCCTGTTATTACATCAATTTCTTGTTTAATTTGGGATCGTACAGCAGTACTTTCGAGCAAATTGATGAAACTTGTAAAAATTAAATCACAATTCTACCGCACGTTTGAGGAAAGGCAAATGGAAAAGAGGATTATACTGGGGAAGGCAAATACCCATCAAATTGTGTTTTCAAATTCTAAGCAATTGCTAACATTCGCATCAACAATTGCGTGTCTAGGTTCACCATCATATTCTTATTTGTTTTTAATTTTTAAACCTCAAAATTGCTTCTAAAAATAACAACTTCATATTTAAGAAACGTCCCCGTAGGCCTGACAACAAACCATACGAACCGACCACTTCAAAACCCTAGCAGGTTGGTGCTACATAATCTTTTTAAGTCTGCAATTCAGAGTGTTAATTAGTCGATTGCCTTCAAGCCCAATTTAGTCTTGAAATGTTGTAGCACTAACGTTGGAAAAATTAGAAATTGTTGGAAGGTTTGTCTTTGTTTTGGTGTAATATGTTAGTTACCTAGGTAGGGGAGGGGGTCCACTCAGGGTCCAATGTTCGTGTAGTCAATTGTAATTATAATGTCTAGTATTACCACATATTTATAGTATATATTGTAAATAATTAAAAAAACAAATGTTGATCAAAAGTGGACTCATATTTGAACACATGAGAACCTTTAAATGTTATATAAAAAAAACATAAATATATTCATGAAGAGGTGAAATAAGTTTTTTTTTTTTTGTCTCAAATAAAATATCAAACTATCTACTATAAGTGTGACATTTAAAAAATAAAATGCTCATTTAATAAAATAAGACACTCATTTAAACAAGTATTGTTATCATAGTAAAAAAAAATTGTTCTTATATGTACAACTATTGGGGTCGCAATGTACAAGCATTGGAGTATTTTATATTAATAGTTTGTCCTATCACAAATATAAAAGGTGAGCACAATAAATAGCATGTATTTTCCTATTAAATGTGAAGGATTTTCAAAAAGTTTTAGTGTTCAACTATTGGTCCATTTTTGTTTGATATAAGTTGTATTTTAAATAATTATGTGTTGTTTGTATAACAACAAATAGTTTTTTTGTGTTCAACTATTGGTCCATATGTGTTGAATATAAAAGCTAGAGATATCAAAGATTTATGGTTACAATAGGTATTTGGTCCATTTAGTTACATATTAATTTTATTTTAAATTAAAAAATGATATTTTACAAGCAACAAATGGTATTTTTTTGTTCAATTATTGGGGGTCTCATGATTAAGTTTTGGTCGAATCTTTAAAATGTCAAATTTTAGACACTTCTCAATAGATGTGTTGATGTGGTGAGTTGCATGATGAGTCACACATCCAAACCTTAGCTATAGATAAATAAGAGGCCAATCCACATTTCAAACCAAAAAAAAAGGTTCTACAATATTCTAGTCAATCGCTACATGTTGACAAAGTTAGCCCACACGACTATTGGCCTCTCTCCCGTAGTTAATAATAAGCTTAAGAAGTGTTACTAGTGTTTACGCATCACCTTTGTCTTATTAGTCTAAATTGAATTAATTATTCATTTGATTAGAAGTTAATGCATGACCTTTTTGAAATCTATTGTTCAGACTCACTCATCCAAAGAATTATATATTTCTACACTAATCTATGAATTATTGTTTAATCAATCAACTAATGAATAGAATAGCATTGATATATCCTTCTAGTTTTATAAATATTATATATGTATTATGTATGTGATTTATTTTATTTATCATAAAACTGAACATGGTATTAGAGTTATCATGTCTTAAGATTAGTCTTTCTTTTCATTTTCAAGAGCACTAATAGGTTTAGAGAGTCTTTTAGTGGTGCTAAATTTTAATAAACAGTAGAGCATTTTTCACCTCACCATTGTGTTTGGAAAGCTCAAGATAGTAAAGGTAGTATTTTGTCTTATTTGAATCTAACACCAAGAGTTTGATTAACCGAAGTTTTTATGTGCATGTTTTATGGTTTTTGCTTAAAGGTAGTACATTTTTGGAGCAATTTGGCATGATTATGAGCATGCCATTGTGTCCAAAAGGCCTAAAATCTAAGAACACCTATCTATCAATCAAAACTAGAGCATTTGATCATAGGTTCTCAAAAAAGTTCTCCAAGTGTATATGGGTCAATTTTCAAGGCAAAAAATAATTTAGTAAAAAAAATCGAGTGAGCAATACCTAAGCATTATCACCAATCAACAACTAATTTAGGTCCTCTCACACACTCTCCATTACTGATAGTGTCCAACCACATACTAGTGTACATTTTTTCAACTACCTTTATTGAGCATTCAATGCACCAAAATGTAACATGGCAATAGTCCTTTGGTGTACAAAGCATAATCAATGAAATCTTTGTACATTAGTATAGAGCATTAATCACACCCTTTGACCTATACTAATGTGAACCCCTCCACCAAGTCAAACTAATATAGTGTCACATGTGACTATCCAAACAAGCCAACTCACAACCATATGATACCATGTGGCATCCATATAGGACCCTAGACATGTTAGCATGTTATGCAATTCTCATTTTGAAAACTTTAATAGTCCAAACTTATGCATATGAACTCCTTTTTTAGTCACTTTTTTAAAGTGCATAATGTTTCTTATACATCATAGTAGTGCCTTCATTCATTCTCGCTCTATACTAAAATAATATTTTTAGCATTTATCCATTTTTTTAACTATAAAATTCTAAAGAAATTATAAACAAGAATTGTAAAAGCACTAATTATAGAGTGATGATCTTGTACTTGTCTCAGGGGATTATTCCTGAATTATTAATGGGGACCATGTAATTAATGAACTAACATAAATTCTTAATTCTAGGGGTTATGATCATGTTTTTTGGTATTTTTGTTTGATTTTCTATTATCACATTAGATCACCATAACCATCTATTATAGATAAAAGGTCCATGAATCAATGCATCCAATAGGATCTATTACATGTCTCCTTAGACGTGTTCTTGGGCTAAATGATCTTATACAAAATTTTGCATGGTTAAACAATAATTACCAATTCTATGGACTAATTGTTATTTATGCTTTTTATAGTTTTTTAAATCACATAGAGCACATAGAATGCCCTTTCATTATTTGAACCATAATCTAGTAATATTATGGAGATCATTTTGAATATCCATCTATTTGCATGATGTTTCTTTAGAGAATCTTACCCATGTGGATGATATTAAAACAACTATCGATCCTCCTTATGTTTCATCTACAACATTCATACTCACACATATGATGTGATCAACTCATGGGATGAACAATGTAGTCATCTAAACTATCAAGTTATAAAGACATGCATTGGAATTCCACCACCTCTCATTACTTCTACAAGTTTAGATTTTCCTTTCTAAAGGCATCTAATGATTTCTTTTAGCAAGATAATTCATTTCTATCAAATATAAATCACATTAGGATGCTTACTTAACATATATCTTGTGTCTATTTATTAGATTAAATATTTCAAATCTAGAAGACATAATTGAGGACCTAATTTTCCTCTTTAATCAAAATGCTTTAGCAAATACATCATCGTATTATTTGGCACCTATTATATCTCATCCTCCACATACCTTTGAGATTTCTATAAAATTGTACCTAGGACTTGATCAAATATGACACAACTCAACACCAACATAAGGATTATCGAACATTTTCTAGAATGTATGATCCTATTTTTCCTTCCCTCATATCCCTTCATGAATTGAGAAGGATTTTTGTATTAACCTATGGGTCTATCTTTTCCTAAGGGAAGAGATGTTATTTAATAAAAAAGGAACTTGATAAGTATTTAGTATTATCTATTCATTTTCAGTGTAGGAGGCTACACATTTGGGGGGACACTGAACTTTCTCTCTCTCCATACTATCTCTTATTAGGGGATTATCTCCCTTCTTTAAGATACATCTATGTATATAAGTACTTAAAATAACCTTATTATCAAGACCCATCTTTGTTTCTCCCTTAATTACACTTAAGGGGGTGTTGGTATAATATTATATCCACGTAAGATAGTCTATATGTATGTAATATTGCACCTATTTTATAATGTTTCCTTCGGATAATACATTTGTTGCATATAAGTAGCTAGTAATGATGTGTGATCCTTGATTTGAGGTCATCAAGTGCCATTGTTACCTCATCAATTCTTGATTAAAGGAAATAAGGTATCACCTTTGTCTAATCAAAGACCACTTATGTCTCAATTGACTAAGTCCTAACTCATTGTAATGTCCCCAATGTATACTAATGCCAAAATTCCTTAAATCCCTTACAAAAAAATAATTTAAGTGATATGCTTTGTTACCATTATAGTGTATGCAACCAAATATTATTGGAAATATTAATTAAAACCTTTAGTAAATATACTTTGTATTGGATAAATACATTTTGGGCTAAAAATTTAACCAAACCTTCATAAACCCTAGGTTATAATAATGTTTGCATAGTAGTAATATCAACCCTGTATTATGCTTTAAATTTCTCTACCTTACCCTAAAATGAAAAATCCTATTCAATTTCAACTCGACTCTAGTAAACCCAAAAAAATACCTTACATTCATGCAAATAACATTAAACCTTAATAATCCAAGTAAGGTTCGCCATTAAAGATAAATTATACCTTTAAATATGTTTATCAAACTTAGCAAACCAAATTTAATCATGATTTTACAATAATAGTAATACTTGTAGACACTGAAAAAATGTTTCGAGCCTGCAAGTAACATTTTATCACTGATTCACCTTCTTCCTTGCATAATTAAATAATTTTAATTATTTAACTATTCTCTAAATGCCATTTTCCTCTATTAATTAATTATTCTTAATTATTTAATTAATTCACTTTATCTTATTCTTCCTTTGAATGATTTAAATAAATATTAATTTTATTTAAATTACGTCTCCAACAACCCCTTTTTCCCTTATAATTAAATAAATTTTATTTATTTAATTATTTGTTTCCATTTTCTACTATAATTAAATAATTATTTCTAATTATTTAAATTATTCATTAGCCTTTTCCTTCCATAATTAAATAAATCTTATTTATTTAATTATTTATCATATTCTTATCTTTATAATTAAATGGTTATTTTTAATTATTTAATTATTTACCATTTTCCTCTTTATCTCATTAAATAATTATTTATAATTATTTAATATTTAACGCTTCAGCTTCTTCTATAATTAAATATTTTTTTAATTATTTAATTATTCATTTTTTTCTCCTAAATTATATAATTGTCATTATTTAATTTGAATTTCTTCTTAGCTAAGCCCTAAATCTCAACTAATTTCTTGAGCTTTGGTCGATTCATCCTTATCCTTGTCTCAATCAACCTCATCCATTGATCATGATTCCTCATAATCTAATCCTAGCCCTTCATTTGAATTAAGATTTCTATAAAAGCAAGTCATCATCTTCATTTCAAGGTGAAACCACAATCTTTGAAGTTTTTCTATCAAGAGATCAGGCTATCAATTGTCAACATCAAGCTCATTGAGTATATTGCATACTACAAATTTGAGAACAAATAAAGCAAAATGGAGAAGAGCAATGGAGGTGATTCAACTATGACATAGGAATTGAGGTTTATTGCTTTATGATTTATGTTTCTATTGTCATTTGTGCTTCATTATTAGATTAGGGTCTCCATAGCTTGAATTAGATAGTTTTGTGGTTGCTATTATTGATTCATGCTCATTCCTTGAATTCGAAACCCTATCTACATTTGGTGAACATGACGTGAACTAACAATTTTTTTGAAATTTTAGTAAAATTTTGATTTTCAAGAGTTTGTCGCAATCGATTTATAGAATGACTCAACTGAGCTTTAAAACGCTGCAATTGTTGTACAATGTGTCAAATCATTTATTACAAAGTCGCAATTGTCACTTAGAACGACATATTTGACTGTCATTGTTTACAAGCTCAAATCATTCAATTATTGTATTTTTAGGGCATTCTCTAGATTTTTGGTTATTATTCTAACATGCTCACAACCTGTTAATATCATATCCATCATTAAATTTTGCTATTTTTTATTATATTTGTGTTTTGTAGCCTAGGGTTTCTACGTCGCAATCATTTATCCACACGCCACAGCTGCTATTTTGTTCACTGTAGTCGCTATTCCATTTGCCGCAATCATTTGTTTCTACACCGCATTTGTGTGGCACATCAGAGCCTCTGTGCACCATAATTTATTGTCATAGTAAAAAAAGGGTATAAATCTCAAATTTCCATTTTCTACTTTTTGCATTCATTAGGGCAGAGGTTTTTTGTGTTACTAATATCTTATCTACAACTTGTGGCAATCCTTGGGAGAAGACATTGTTATCCAAACTAGTAGTTCAATCTCTTTTAGGGTTTCGTTGTGTGTTTGTGATTTCTAAATTATGAATATTTGGAATTGGTGCTTAAAAAGAACAAGTGTCTTCTATGTTTGTGCACTTGCGAATTTGTGTTAAATCCTATATTGGTGTGTGTGTATCCTCTCCCTTTGCACTTCGTGTGATCTTGGGTGTAAGAGAAACACATATCAATATCTTTTCATTTTTAGGATGCATGCCTTTGGGACACATCCTAACAGAGATCTCAAGGGGGATGACCTCAAAGCACCATTTTTCAAGTGGGCTATATTAAAGGTGTGAAGGCAAAAGTTAGTAGCATTATCTGGGGATGTTATACCTTGTGTGTCAATGATGGTGTAGAACAACTAACCACATTCAACGTGACTAGAGGCTTAAGTGTCTCACATCTGAAGTATACCTCCAATGTTCACCGACCTCCTAGAAAGCCATTATTATTAGAAGCTAGACTTTTTTGGTTGTCTTTTATTGTTGGTGCATCAGGATGTGATCGTCCTGAGAAGTAACTTACCATGTTTGGTTCTTGGTTGAGGTGGCACAGTTCCTTGTTTGGAGTTACTCCTTTCAAGGCAAGAGGTGTTAAGGTGGTACATGACCCTAGCATACTCTAGCTTCACCCATTCCTTGTTCACAGATTACATCACTCCTTCGGGGGTGAGGTAATTCCAACTTTATTAGACAAACCCTATTATTCCTTAGGTTGTGCTTTTCTTCATTGTTTATGAACCAAGGCCAAGCTAGTTTTGTGGAAGAAAACTTGTAAACATACTTGATTACCAAAAATTCAAAGAGTCAAAGTCATCCAAAATCTATTTTTCAAGTGTTTATTGTGTTTTATGATCAAATTGAAACTTTCCCAAAACGGAAAACAACCTAGAAAACATCAAATTAGGGTCAACGGGCAGAACACCACAAATATTTATTAGAACAATGCAATCGTCAAATAGTACACCATAATTTTTAGAAGTCTTAGGAAGCCAAAAATCCACATTTGCTTGTGCACCACAATTGACCAGTCCTGCATTGCAATTGATTGGCTTTCTGCACCACATTTGTGGCTTGAAACACCACAACTGTTAGGATCAAATTTTTTTTTGGGAAATATTTATACCATCAACTTTTAATTACCTTACAAACTGTAATTGTGCACTCAAATCACAAACTTTTTTTGATTCGATTAGTCCATCCATAGAATTCCATCTTTCACCTTAGGTCATCTTGCATAATCTTGGTTTGTATATACTACATTATAGCTTCATCTTAGCATCACCTTTGAGTCTTAAGATTAGGGGGCTTATCATACTATTGGGCAAACCATTAGTCTCATTTCTAGGTGTCTTGAACTTATCCTACCTCTCATCAATCTTATCTCTAGGTTGGGCCTACAACTCATGTGTCTAGTTTAGGTTCACCTTTGGTCAAATCATCATCATCATCATCATTTTGGTATATCCTTTTGAGGTCTTGACATTTAGAAATGCCACTTTGGTCCATCATAGTTTGTTTAGCATCCTCCTCTAGGGTTCAAGTTTGCATACCCATTTCAAGCATAGTCATAATCATAGTCTCATTAGGAATTTGCATCCCAAGCATAGTCATAACTTCATTGGCATTCTTACATGCCAAAACTTGGTCATAGTTTGCATTGTCATCCTTATAATCTCAAAATTCCAATAAACATAGCATAGTGTCATTACCATCTTCCCTTTTCATCCTTAGTTTGCATCTCCATCTTAGTTGCATGTACATACCAAAATTTTCACCATCCAAAAGTCACAAGTCTTATATGGTCTTGATTGGGGCACAAAGGAAACGAAGAGACATGGATTCCTCATATGGCCCCTATTTCAATCCAACTAGCAACATGAACTTTGTGACAACATCAAACACACCTCAAACAACACAAGGTGAAACACCAAACCCATTTGCCAATTTCACATTGAAAGAGGTCAACCAACATCTAATGCCTGAAGATATTGAAGAGGATTCCCAAGATGCTAGGATAATCCAAGTTGTAGAAGAGCTAGCTAACACAGATCCCAACAAGTACTTTCTTGCACTTGATCAAAAAATTTCCAATATCCCTTTTGATTTTGACACTTTGAACATTGTAGAAGGGACAACACAAAAAAAACTCAAGGTCTTGGTCAAAACACAATTTTCACAAGGTCAATCATCCTCAAAAAAATGCACACTAGTTTTCCTTTTGGGGGAACAACACATAATGTTACAACTACACCCATCCCCTCCCCTCCAACATTTGGTGCCAAAAGAACACATGCAACATCACAAGGACCAAATCCAACATTTAGCAATCCATTTGGTCCATCCTCTATTTTCATGAGCATGACCTTTGCAAATCTATTTGGTATGACATACACTCAAAACACCATACCATCAACCAATACAAATCAAAATTCCCCACACAAGACAAGAAGGATCCATATTTCCACATCAAGAGTGCCAACCCAAATGACCAACACTACACCAAACACTAACATGTCTGTTGGTTCAAACTTGAACACCAACCAACCCCCATCACAACATGTCACTCCAAACAGATCAACTTTACACCCCAATTCCAACATACCAACAAGCCTCCATCACAACATGTCCTTCCAAACACTAATTTCATACCACAACATCAAACCAATACCGACACCAATACCATGTTCACACCTCACTTCCAACAAGGTAATCAAAATGCTTTGCAACAAAACATTGATCCAAACACAACACTTACATCCAACTTTCAAATCCAAAACCCACTGTACAACCATCTCAACACACTCGACACCAACACCAACCCCCTCATGCAAAGTTAAGAGAACATTCCACCGTCATCAACCATGGAAACTTTAGTGTAAAAAATGCAAACAATGCAACGACAAATGGCAAACATGCAATTGAGTACAACAAAGAAGACATACTCAATGGAGGAATTATGTCTTTATCCTTTTGATAGGAGCATATACATGCCACCTTTCCCACCACACTTAAACATTCCAAGCTTTAACAAGTATAAGGGGAAATGAGACCCAAAAGAACACCTAAGAGGGTTTAACATTACTTGTATGGACATTTTCGATGACCCTGCGTACTTGATGAGACTATTCCCACGTAGCCTTTCGGGGCAGGCACTAGAATGGTTCACACACCTTCCTCCTAGGATGTAGACATGGAATGAACTAGCTGACAAGTTTATTTCATTCTTTACCTACAACATTGAAAGTGACATGACCCTAGCGAAATTGTGCACAACCAAACAAAAATAAGGAAAGTCGCATAATTTTATCAAATATGGTGAAGCATGTTTAGTAAATATCCTTGTCACATACCAGAAAAATAGTTGGTTCCCATTTTTATAGAAAACCTCAACACAAAAATAATGCATCAACTTCAAATCCAGTGTTGTACCACATTTGAGGATGTCACTAAGAAAGGTGTCTTTATTGAGAAAGCCCTTGTCACTAAGGGACTAGTCAAAATCTTCAAAAGAAAATCAAAATGCTCCTAATGACAAAGGAAAATTTTGGTCTAGAAACAAAAATGTCACCAATTATAGGGTAGTTGATGCCAAAGTGATTAACCAAGTTCACCCCACCATTCATTTTAAAGGTCCTTCTACATAAAATAATCTAACACCAAGTCATGACCAAATGACAAAGAAGGTCCAAAATAATCAACAACATAGAGGTCCCCCATGAAAAAACATGCCTAAATGAACATGAATGCCCTTAGGGGAACCCATTGAGTCGGTCTTGAAGAAACTCTTACAATCCAACATCATTCAACTTCTAGAAATCAAACCATATGAACCAACACTAGTCAAACCAAATTGGTGGAATGAAAATGAACATTGTGAGTACCATCGTACCAAGGGACATAAAACATTCTCATGTTGGACACTTAAGAACCTTATCTAAGACCTTATTGAATGAGGTGACATATCAATGGACAATTCACAAGGTAAAACAAATGTTGACCATACCATATTCAAGACTCTCCCGTAGCAAGACCATGGAAAGGGAAAAACCTTCGGTCCAAGGAACAATACCAATAACTATGCCAATTAAACCAATGTCCCACATGACTATATTGTCAATCATATTCGGACCTCTGATAACCATGTTGCTACCATTACCATCAATAAAATTTGGAATGTATTGTTACCACTCGCAGAGATAAAGTGAACTTGCAAGGAGTTGTTTCCAATCCGCAACAAAAAATCCAACATAACCTCTTAGACCATCTAGGAAAGACTCCCACACAAATATCCATTCTTCAGTTGCTTCGCATATCCTCCAAGCATAAGGTCATTTTGGATAAAGCTTTACAAGATACATCCATTCCCACATACCTAAATTTCAATCAATTTTGAACCATGGTAGGATACTTAGCGACCACCCATCATGCCACATTTTCCAAGCATGACCTTTCCACACATAAACCAAACAATAATGACCCATTGCACCTTGAGGTATACATTAATAAACATAAAATCAGATGAGTCTTGGTAGATGGTGGAGCAGGTCTAAATATATGCACCTTAAAGTTGGTCACAACATTGGGATTCTCTGAAGCTTATATAGATGAATCTAAGAAAATCATTATCAAGGCTTATGATGATGTTGAGCACTCATCCAAAGGTATAATCACACTTCCTATAAGATTTGGGCTTGTTGTTCAAAACACAATATTCCAAGTCTTGGATCTAGACTTACCATACAATCTTCTCCTTGGTCACCTATGGATTCATGCCATGAGGGTCATTCCCTCCACATACCATCAATGCCTTAAGTTTCCCCATAACAACATTGAAATCACTATACTAGGTGACCCTAACCCCTTCTAATATTGCAACAATCTGAAAGGGACCACCAAACATCAAGTTCCTATTAATTGAGAAGCTTCATCCTCCACCTCATCACACTAAATTGATCCATCTCTAGTTAAATTATCCACTCCATCCACTACACCTTCCAAACCTAAGGTCCAAATCCATGACAAGGGATGTGGTGAATACAACATGGATAGATTATTTTATGTTGGAAATTTCCCCGTATCGCCAAAATCTTATGACAAACCTCATCCTATCAAGAATAAATCTAAAGTCATCATTTGTAATCCCCCTACCACATTCACCAAGTGGGATGAGCTGAGCAAAGAGTCTTTAGCTGAGGATATTTCTACATGGATTTACAAAGATGAAGAGGATAATAAGCCTAAGCAATTACTGGTTGAGCAATATTCAAAAGGGTTCAAAATCATGAAAAAACAAGGTTATGATGGACATAGCCGTCTTGGCTTGAACAAACATGGAATGAAAAAACCAATATTGCCTCCTCGGTTACCAAAGAACACTGTGTTCGGGTATGTACCACCAAGGGCAAGTCCTCATACTAAGTTTCACTTGATTGAAAATGTTGACGCTTCAAATGAAATTGAGACATCTGAGGAATACCATACCAAAATTGACTCCAATGAATGGGAGTGGTATTCTTACACATCTAGTGATTATGACCTAGCTGAAACTTTCATTGAGCTTGAACTATCCTGATAGGATAGGGTTGGCTGAGACAATCACTGTCCCATGCTCTGGGTCACTCCTAGGCAAACCCCTTTGGTGTTATTCTCCACCTTCTTAACCTATAGGTCCTAAAGCTTGTTAGGCACCCCTGGTTTTCCTGGTCAACCCTACTATCATTTGCATACACCTAACCAAGTCAATCTTGGTGCTTACTCCTCTATTCTCTCCTTGGCCCTTAATCTTCCTAAAGGCCAACTAACTCTCCAAACCTTACCAACTTGTTGCAGGGGACATGTGGTTTCTTCTAAGGCTTCAAAACCATCCCACTGTGGCCCTTGATCAAACACAAGCTTCATTTCTTCATTGCTACTACCAAACCCTATCCTAGGGTTTAGGAAGGGCTACTAGCCCTTGAGCCCCTATTAGGCCTCTTAACCTGAGAGAAAAGGCTAAAACTCCTTCCTGCTTGATGAACACCACAAACTTCCAAAAAGGAACCTGGTTCAATTTCCTAGCTCTCCAAGGTTTTTGGGGTTTTGGGCCTTCACAGGCCGTACACAGGGGTAACCCTGATTTTGAGAGATTTAGGGCTTTTTAAGCCACTTCTTGTGCACACAGTGAACAGTCTGCTTCTTTCAGCCACCAAATGGACTAGTGAAGACCCCTGATTCTTGCCAAGCCTTTGTAAGGCCTCCTTCAACTTCCACACATCTTGAGTTGCCAGAAGGTGAACACCCCTGCAACGTTAGTGACTGTTTTGCACTATCTTTCCTAACCGGGCATAGCCAACTCGCCTAGGAATAGACCTTTTGCATACTTCTTGGACTTCTACAGACCCCTACTCCTAATATATGTACAGTCATGGAGTTTAGCTTCATTCACAACAAGCTCGTACTCAAAGTACAGTGGCAATGCAAGCTAAAACCCCATTGTTCTACAATTTACCAGTCAAAACTGCAAATGAAGGAAGAACACAGTATTTACAAGAACCCTTGAAAACGAATAACTAGTTAGCTACTATTCCAAACAATGCTTCAAAGACAATCACACTACATGCTAAACCTTCCAAGATCCTTGATCAATTCAGTATTTTGCTGAATCAGGAACAAGAACAAGAAACAGAAATTGCACACCAAAATTGTCCTTGTTCTTTTGATCACAAGCTAATTACAACTTCAACATTCATTCCAACCTCACTTCCAACTCAAGGTTCACCTTTTAAAGGCTTCCAAGGTAGTTAACAATCCTAGTTCGGCCTTCTAATGAGCAACCAACAAGAGTTGAAAAACCCGTTGTGTTTTCCAACTTTTCCCAAACGTTGCCAACCTAGACCAAATGAGGAACTACTCTCAACTATCCTTTACACTTCTCATTACACTGATCACAATAGATCAAGTTTTATTCAAAATCCATAAATGCTAAGCAAATGGTCCACATGACCTTCACAAAAACATACCCAAACAAAAATCAACCCAGACTATTTCCTAGGGGTGCTTCCTAGGTGCTCCTGCACCATATCCACATCCCAAACCAAACCTATGAGCGGTTGTGCCTAGATTGAAACCTTTTGGGATCCTGATGATACCTTCATTTTTACCATATTTGCTTATTCATTGAGCCTTAACGATACTAATGATGGCATACACCTTGTCTATTGACAATTAACAAATTGGGATCAATAAGGACCACCGAGTTTAGACACATTCAATAACGATGAAGCAATAGCTAAGTTTATGGGACTTCAAGAAGGGATACCAAGTGGGGATCATAAATTTGGTTTCATTATAGAGCTTGAAAACTCAAAATACTTTGGAGAGTTTTCCCCACCCTCTAGTTGCAAAAATGAGAAAAAGAAAAAGAATGGGTCTCTAGGTGAAAACTGAAAGGTGCCTCTAGACCAACAAAAAGTAAAAATAAAGGACATATTCGAAGGTAAAAACCTCTCTAAGGAACCTAAGGATGGAGGGTTAGACAGTCTCCCCATAAATCAAGAGAGATGACCATTTCTTGTGGAAAAATCAGAAGAAGCTAACATTGGTACAAAAGGTAATCTTGAAATCATCCATTTTGTGACTACCAAAGAAAAAGTAGAGTTCACTACTTTCTTCTCTAAGAGACAAATCAATTTTACATGGTCATATGTCGATATGCCTGGGTTGGACTCCAAACTTGTTTTACATCATTTTCCATTGGTTATAAATGCTAAACCAATAAAAAAAAATTGCGAAAAATGCACCCACAGATCGCCCTCTTAGTGAAAGAAAAATTGAAGAAACTTTTGGATGTTGGTTTCATTCGTCCTATAGAATTCGTAGAGTGGATATCAAATCTTGTTCTTGTCACCAAATCAACTTGTGGAATTAGGGTATGCATATATTTTAGAGATCTAAACAAAGCTTGTCCTAAAGATGACTTCTCATTTCCTAATATTGACATCATAGTAGACCTTACAATAAGATAGGAGATTTTATCGCTTATGGATGGTTTTTTAGGATACAATCAGATCAAAATCACCCCTAAGGATCAACATAAAATAACTTTCACTTGTGCTTGGGGTACCTTTTGTTGGAATTTTATGCCATTTGGCCTTAAGAATGTTAGGGCAACGTATCAGAGAGCCATGACTACTATCTTTCATGACTACATGCATACATTTATGGAAGATTACATTGATGACTTACTAGAAAAATATTTATCAAGAGATAGTCATCTAGCAATATTAGACAATATTTTCATAAGATAAAGGAATATAAAGCTAGGTTAAACTCGAAGAAGTGTGTTTTTGGAGTCCAATCGAGCAAACCCCTAGGCTATATTGTCTCTCGTAGAGGTATTGAAGTCAATCCTAAAAAAGTGAAAGCTATCATGGGCATGCCTCCACCAACAAACATAAGTTAGTTATGAACTCTACAAGAAAGGTTACAGTCTATTTGAAGATTCATTGCTCAATTAGTTGATAAGTGTCATCCATTTCAACATTTTCTACAAAAAGAAGTACCATTCATATTGACTAAACATTTTCAGGAAGCATTTCAACAAATAAAGGGTTATCTACTAACACCTCCAGTACTCATGCCTCCCATTGATAGTAGATACCTAATATTATACATATCAACAACCACATCAACATTGGGGGCATTGTTAGCACAAAATGACAATGATGGAAGGGAACGAGCCATTTATTATATCAGTCTCACTCTTATAGGGTATGAGATTAATTATAGTCATATTGAATGAGCATGCCTAGCAGTTGTTTTCACCATGCACAAAATATTAGACATTATATGTTGAGCCATCGAACAAAATTGATAGCTAAGATTGATCCCTTGAAATATCTACTCAGCAAAGAAAATTTGATAGGTCGGCTAGCAAAGTGGGTTATGATCTTCAATGAATACGACATAGAGTATGTTGATCACAAGGTAATGAAAGGAAAAGTAATAGCTAATCAACTTGCAAACACACCAATGACAACAGATCATCCTCTAGTGTTGGATTTTCCCGATGAATCCATCTTCACAATAGAGACTTCTACAACATGGAAATTGTTCTTTGATGGGTCTTATACAAATCATGGTTCAAGAGCCGGTATCCTATTTGTTACACCTCAAGGGAACTCAATACCAAAATCCTACAGAATAGCATTCCCATGTACAAAAAACATGGCCTAGTATGAAGCATTGCTAATAGGACTCTGCATGGACATCAAATGGAAATTCAAGAATCTTCAAGTCTATGGTGACTCCCTACTGGTCATCTGTCAGGTTAATGATAACTATGATACAAAAGATGAAAAGCTAACACCTTACAAGTGCATGGTTGATAGTTTTAAGTTATACTTTGATGGCGTTACCTTTGATCAAATCCAAAGAATTCAGAACAAAGTAGTTGATGCAATGACAACTATTGGATATCTTTTGGATATAACTAATAATATGTCATAGTATGAGTCCTTGGTGGAATAACTATTGATATCTACGTTCGATGTCCCAAAATCTAAGCTCATGTGTGAACTTATTAGTCTTGATTCACCTTTGTACAAAGGATTTTATAATTACCCGTACGACCAAGTCATCCCTCCCGACTTGTCCTCTAACCAACACAAGACCTTTATCCGACAAGCATCCAAATATGTCATCATCAGTGATACCCTTTACCATCGTAGCCTAGATAGCACCCTCCTAAGATGTTTCAACTTAGATGAAGCACAAATGGCTTTAAAAGAGTTGCACCGTGGTATATACAGAGCCCACTCTACTGGTCCTACCCTAGCCAAGAATCTTATGTGGATGGGATACTATTGGCCTTCTATGGAATGTGATGCTTATCACTTTGTCAAGAAATGTCGCCAATGTTAGATACATGGAGATCTTGTGCATGCACCTACCCAAGAGCTTCATCCAATTACATCACCATGGCCATTCTATCAGTGGGGAATCAACCTCATGGGAAAGATCCACCCTACATCCGCTAATGGTCACAAGTTTATACTCATTGCAACTGAATACTTTACTAAATGGATTGAAGCTATTCCAATGACCCACATCACTAGTAAACAAATATCCAAGTTCAACCTTAATTACATCACATGTCGGTATGGTGTTCCCCAATCCATCATCACAGATAACGGTTGTCCCTTCAAAAAATAGGATGTCCATGAACTATGCAAGAGATTCCACATCCAACATCATTTCACCACTACATACTACCCCTAGGGAAATGGTCAAGCTGAGGTGTTTAACAAAACTATTCTCAAAATCATAAAGAAGATCGTCAATAACGCTAGTCATGACTGACACATACAACTCAATCCTACATCATGGGCCTATTTTACTAGCATCTGCGCTCCCATAGGAGCCACTCCATATTCCCTCATTTTTAGGTATGAAGTCATTATTCCCATTGAGGTCGAGTTACTATCCTTGAGATTATTTATGCAATAGTTTATTGATGATGAAGAATATTGTATATCTCATCTACATGAGCTAGAGCTATTGGATGAGAAGTGACATAACACATTAGTCCATTTACAAATGTATCAAAATATTCTTCATTGTGGCTACAATAAGAAGGTTTGAGTTAGGCACTTTGAAATTGGTGACCTGGTCTTGAAAGAAAATCTGAGAAAACAAATAGAGAGAGAGAGAGAGAAACCAGAGAAGTATAGAGCCTATTAGCTTCTACTCCCAAAGGTGAACCATTACTAGAGCCTATCAATAGTATGCACCTTTGTAGGTACTATACCTAGCTTTCAGAGAATCCCATTAAAAAACAAGAAAAATACAAAAAATCATCACCTTGATGAAAACTTGGCAAATAGGTGTCTTGGTGACACCAAAAAAATAGAAAAAAAAGAGAGAAACAAAATAGTAAAGAGAAATAATCCATCCAATAGTGAAAACCACTTTGGTCCAGTGCTTTGGGCAAGTACCATGGTAAAAACCTGGCAAACAGGCACTATGTGTATTCGATCCTTGCCATCATCTACTATCATTTTATCTAGTTTTTCGCTTTCACCCATCCTTCCTATATATCATTCATCCATAATAAAGCATGGTCATCCTTCTCATGGCCTGAGAACAATCGATATTTAGCATTCTTTGCCTTTCATATCCATCCATAATAAATTTTGTGCATCCCCTTGCCCATAATAAGTTGGTCCTGACTAGGAGTAATTTATGGACTTAGGTTTCATATGGGATCCTGGACATGGTATCAACATTTAAAACATCAAAAGCAAAAAAAAATCAAAAAACATCAAAAGCCAAAAAAAAATCAAAAAACATCAAAAGCTAAAAAATTAGAAAACATCAAAATTCCAAAAACAGAGTCAGATTTAGTGTTAGTCTAGGCAATCGAACTATGTTGCCTTTGCAAATTCACATAGGCAAGGGTATCATCGATGAGCCCCCGAGGCTTAGGTTAGTATTTTAGGTTTTTTTCATAACAAGTTGTTAGTCCATCCATACCTGTAGGTCATAATAAACTATCCATGGTCAAAGTCAAGTCAAACTACATTGTCTCTATGACTTCACGTAGGCAAGGCCATCATCAATGAGCCCCCAAGGCATTAGGTTAGTCCCTTAGGGTTTTTCATAATATGGTTTTCACCCATCATTATCCATGTCTCATAATAAAATTGTCCCTTGCCAAGGTTAACATTTTAATTAGATACAAACAACAATGGTCAAACAAGAGATCTGATCTTATCAAAATTGTGAAACAACAAGTAAATTGTCCATCAAGCCTTCAACCATCATAGATCAATTGCCTAAATAATCAAAATGATCAAACAATAAAACATTCTTATATAGGATGGCGTATCGTTGAAACCAAACTCAATTTATCATTGGTCTTATGCGACATGCTTCATTCCTGAAACCAAACTTTGTCCATCCATCCTGTCAAACTGTCTTATACAGGATGCCACACTCTTGAAACCAGACTCAATCCATCATTGTCTTATATGAGATGTACCATTCCTGAAACCAAACACTATCATTATCCAAAATTTGATCATACAAACATTCATTGGAAAACGATCTAAATGGTTGTTGACTCTGTTGGTCTAGTTAGTTTTATCTTTTTATCGTTTTATCTCTAGTCATATTATTATTCCCCTCGAGGATGTCCCAAGAAGGATTTAGAGGAGTCGTGATGGATCATGACTTATTTTCTCTTTGATTTATGTTTATGATTTATCTTCACAATATGACTGGGGCAACTTGGTTCCTTGCATGTGTCTAAATTTTCCATTTGGCATAATCAAAACATCTTGTGTAAGCTAAAGCTCGAATCAAATGCTTTCTTATATCAGGATCAATGTGCTTTGTGGTTACTTCCTCACATGCTCCACCAAGGTTATATGGTTCCTAGTCTATGTTATGGCATTCCTTGTCTATCATGTGTCTATTTTTGCAAGGGATAACATATCACACCTTAGTCTATGTCATATCTTGGTGGTTTTCATCGATTGCCACAAAAATTTCTATGATGATTGTTACCCGATTTTCACCTGCAGGCTCAATCAAGCAGGGCAATCTATGTTTCAGGTGTTCATGAAGGCCAAATGGAGGAACATTCACATCAAGGTTACATATTTTCTAACTTGTTTGCTTCTTGTGCAACTGTAGGGGAAAATTATGCTTTAAATTCGACACGTGGATTAAATGTGGCTCCCATAAGGGTTGAGCCCAGTGTGCAGGTGTTCGGTTTTCATTGGGAAGGTCTTCATCTGATGCATTTGAGAACTAATGGAGGCATTGTTTTGTAGGGTTAAATCATACATCTGATGCTATTTCACAAGGAAGTCTGTTGGAAAGTATGCCTCAGTCAGATCTGGCATAAAACTCCTCAAAGAAGAAGTCGCTAAGACCAGCTGAATGTCCTGCTGACTAGCAGTGTGTTATATTCATTTGAAATCCTTAGGTTGCCGAGACATTTTGGTGGCCATGAAGTTTTCTATCTCTCTCCGATTGAAGACCTCTTGCCAACGGTTGTTCACAAGGCCGGCGTCGGGGAGAAAGGTTTACCTTCGCTATGAGGTATCGCCGACCAGTGGATGTCTCGCTGAGGGTTTGTGCCTTCGCTATGATGTCTCCCCGACTTGTTGAGGTCTCGCCGACTGAGGGTGCTCTCGCTATAATGTCTCACCGACGGGGTGAGGTCTCGCCGAAATGAAATGGTCTCGGTGTAATGTTTTGCGCTCGGTGTGACCTCTGGGCGACAAATGAATCTCTCACCGACTGGAGGAGGTCCCGTCGAAGAAGTTGAGCTCAGGGAGAATGGAATGAGTTCGGTGTGATGTCTCACCGACGGGGTGAGGCCTTGTCAAAAGATGAAGGGCTCGCTATGATGTCTCCCCAACTTGTTGATGTCTCGTCAACTGAGGGTGCTCTCGCTGTAATGTCTCACTGACGGGGTGAGGTCTCACCGAAACGAAATGGTCTTGGTGTAATGTTTTGCACTCGGTGTGACCTCTGGCTAACAAATGAATCTATCGCCGACTGGAGGAGGTCCCGCCGAAGAAGTTGAGCTCAGGGAGAATGGAATGAGTTCGATGTGATGTGTCGCCGACAGGGTGAGGTCTCGCTGAAAGATGAAGGGCTCGCTGTAATGTCCTGACAAATGCGGATGTCTCGTCGACGGAAGAGCACAGTGGTATAACTCTTGGGGGATTGCTATAAGGTCTTGCCGACAAGCAATGGTCTTGCCGATAGCGATGGGTCTACTGTGGACTTCGACGAGACCTCTTGCCGAAGGCGGTAGTCTGGCTGAATGATTTTCAATCACTATGATGTCTCGCCGACTTGTTGTGGTTTCACCGAAAGGGTATATGGATATTGGTAAGACTCCTGGCCGAGGGGTTTTCATTCGCTATGATATCTTACCGACTCGTGATGTCTCACCAATGGTTTTAACTCTTCAGTGTGACTAATGGGAACCTGCTATGACCTCCTGCCGACCAAGTGATGTCTTGCCGAATGTGGATGTTTTGCCAATGGAGGAGCACATCGGTGTAACTCTTAAGGACTCGCTATGATGTCTGGCCGATAGCGATAGTTTGGGTGACAATTTTAGGATATCGATATAACTTTTACAGCTCGATATGAGGTCTTGTTGACAGTTGTGTGTTATGCCAATTGTTGTTGTGAAGTATAATCGCATCAGGGAGACACGACTAGTGTCTCACCAACATGCAATTATGTTTGAAGAATTTTTGACCGCTTGAAGATCCTACGTGGTCTCTGTTCAACCAATCAGAAGAGGCTGAAGGTGAACCATTGGCAATTTGACTGTGACTATTCTTGTGAAGAAGATCAACAGAGCATAAATGACATCGATCTACTCTGAGATCGAAGGTGATCAATCGACTCAGTGAACAATGGTGTGGGGATCTAACATGAAAATCGGATGCTATCTCTCGAGGGGGTCAACTTGCAGAAGGATCTAAAATGATAGAAAAGCCAAAGGGGAAGGAGCTGCGAGTCTCAGTAACAGCTGTGATGTCTACTAGCAAAAGTAGATCGATATTAATGACTATACTCCAGGACATTCAAGGCAGCTCTGCAAGGAAGTCTCGAGGTTGGACACGGGGGCCAGAAGTTAATGTGATGGTTGCAAAAGATCTAAAAGGCCATCCCTGGAGTGATCCTTCATCGACATGGACACGAGGGATGCACATTGAATGCATCATTAACTTTATTCCAAAAGATCTGAGGGTCAACCTTTCTGTAACCGACTCATTTTTTGTAAACCCTAAGGCAAGAGGTCGACACTTTTTAGTTTTTGTATATATGGATTTTTTGCCTCTTTGCAAGGGATTCTTGATTGGAATTTTCTGCACTTAGTGACTTTTGGATCCTTTCGCAGAATTTTGCAAAGTTTTGTAACTTACTTAGACATGGAATACAGTACAGACCTTGGGCATCACTACATGAAGTATTTTTGTCTTCTTGTTACTGCAATATTGTATATTTTCACATGATTGATTAAGTTATTGTGAGATAGTATTTGTTTCCCTTAATTTTGTCTCATGGATTTAGTACCTTTTTGCAAAGAAGTGTGATGTTTGCAGGTTATAATCTGTGTAAAAATTGCAAGTTGCTTTTAGATGTGAAGTCTTTTCCTCTTAGAAGCTCAAGCAACAAGGCCTTTTTATAAAAAACTTATGCAAAGCACACACAAACATGTTGTGCAAGTTGTTTTTCAGTCATTGTGTACAAGTGTATGAGACCTGAGTTTTCCAAGTCTAAGTAATATTCTGGTGTATCACCATAGGGTTTAGTTTTCATTTTCATGCACTCCTTCTCCCTTTTCCTTACAAAGATCAGTAGTTAGGTGATAACGCAAAGGAAGCCGACCTTCTCCGGAGGTTCTTTTCCATTTTTAAGTGACCCACAACCTGGAAAAGTTCCCATGTTTCTTTGAAGTATCAAGTTCTGCAACTTGATAAGGGTGCAATTTCAGTAGATAACAATGATAATTATGCAATAAAATAAGATCTTGATCATTTATTAGCAAGATCTCTTAATAGCAAGTCCCAATTTATCTTTTTCATTCTCCCATTTCCATTTTTCACTTGCTCCATCTTTTCACATTAACATTCCTTTCGTCCATCCCTGCAGTAATTTTGATGGCGTATGGTGACGCACAAAAATAAATGCAGTAGTAACATCCTGCATCTAAAATCACATTAGGACATCATAAATATCACTATCATATGCATGTAAAGTCATCCATATTGTATCAAAAAATACAAAAAAATATCCATGGTATGGCATCATCCATATAAGCATCACATAAGAAGCATGTCATACACATATAGGTATCCATCCATACATCATAAAATACATAAGCATAGTGAATAATCATGTGCATCCATTCATCCATATATCATAAACATGTATAAGAATAAACCATACATCGCATCATAATTCATAATCCACATCATATAGGAACATCGCATAAACATAAAAATGTATAATCATAGCATTGCATAATAAATCCATCACATAAAACTATACATATATAATCATAAGCATCATATAGTCACCGCCAAAAATCACGCATCTCACATATATATCAAAAAATGGTGTCACAATACAATGTCATGATGTATCTCAAAAATGGAGCTCGCAAGCTCAGTAAAAAAATATAAGTGTATGAATGCATATGAAAATAAAATAGGCCTAGTTTGTGCTAGCCTCCTCTCCTAACCCTAATGGCCTATCATAGGGACTCGATCTTTGTCTGTGATATCTTGGCACTACTCTGAGTCCTTCGTGAATGTGTCCTACTCCTACTCTGGCTCTAGAAGGTTGGCTCTCTGGCAGTCTCTGACACGACCCTCTCATATAGATCTCTATAGTATTGAGCTTCCCTGCTCATCTAGTACATAGTCTCTACAAATGCCACAGTTGTTCCACTAATAGTAGTAATGAAGGTACATAGTCTCTACAAATGCCACAGTTGGTCCACTAATAGTAGTAATGAAGTTTATTCACCTCTAGTCTTCCCTCTATGCATGTATCATTGCCTGGTCTCTCTCAGTTGTCAAAGCTTGTACCTGACCCTACAAGACTGGGAGTTGCGCTACATGTGTTTGTAGATCATGCACTTGAGCTTGTAGTTCCTGTATCCATACCTGGGGACCCTACCCAACATCCTCGGCCTCCTTCTCCATGATATCCATAATGACCCCCCTAATCAAAACATCATGCATATGTTGAACATCTATAATACTGAGAGGGGAGGGGTGAATTAGTATTCTTCTAAAAATATTAAAACCTTTTATAGCTATCCACATAACATAATTAAAATTTCCAAACAAAAACAATCTAACACAACACCACATAACACCTAGATTTTTACGTGGAAGCCCAAGATAGGAAAAACCACAAAGAGGGTTAACTCTCAAGTATTAAGTAAGTGGTTACAAAATACATGGTGGCTCACTATCGGGGTGGCTCACTGCCAGGTTGGCTCATTGCCCTAGATACAAAAAACAACTTTATAGCTGAGAGACAACTTACAGTCGGAGTATTTATTACAAAATTGAACTATTATAATTGCATCTGCAAATGCATGAATACAGTTCTCATTGAAGCACAAAGATCTTCAAAACTCTACACTATTATACTATAGCACGTATACCAATTCACACTATACATCAACATATCACTATCACATATCATATCATATCATATCACATCACATCATAACATTTTTGTTTATGCCACTTCATATATATATATATATATACTAGATCTGCACATCCACTTAGTTGGCTTGCATCAGAGATAGAGTCGGGTGAAGATGCTACACAAGATGTTGGAGATGTTGGCATAGAAGCAAAAATATATCCCACGCTATACCGAATAGGGTTAGACCAAAAACTTATGCTGGTAACATTGTTGCCAGAACAAAGGATAAGTTGGAGGTAAGAATACTAGACTGATCAATGACATCAATGACAAATATCAAAAATCTCCCCCTTTGTCATTGATGGAAAACAAAATTTTGGAATGCCAAAACTTCAAAAGATAAACTCCAAAACTCCCCCTAAGATGACTATCTCTGTTTCTCAAACGCTTTTCTATTTCTTTCCGTTTTCTCCCCCTTTTTACATCAATGAACAAGGGGTGCAAAGAGGCTTTTTAGGATGTGCCAGATGTGCCACTAGAGAAAGACTACTTGATTTTCTAAAGATGGCTGACCCACTTACCTTTATTATCATTCCATTGTAAAATTGCTTCGGTTAGAAGTTGTGCATGAACTTGAATAGATGCAAGTAAAGATTCTTCATCTTCAATTGAGCAAGGATCAGAGAGGGTAGCCAGTTCCTTCAGGAGGGCATGATTCATCAATGATGTTTGCACACATCTCCCAGAGATTTCCTAAGGGTAGAATGATGTCCCGTTGTTGTTGCAGTTCAAAGTACCTTTTGTGCAGTTCCTCAATTGGGGATCTCCCAGAACTGGACAAGTCTTCAGACAACTTGAAAGAATGGTATGCATGCTGGATCGTTGACTCAATTGAGTCAAGCTCTTTTTTGATAGAGGTTGTGGCATCTAGCCACTACAGGCTATACACATACAAAGAGTTTCCTTCCTCGAGAAGGTCTTGACCTTGCTTGATTAGCTGATGAAGATTAGAGAAGGCATTTGAACATCAATATTTTAATTCCTGCAAGAGCTTATTCCTTTCAACTTCCTTTTCCCTTTAGAACTTTTCATCTATACAGGCAGAGAAGTCTTTCACAACTTTGACTAATGTTTTGCATTTATTTGTATTGCTTCCAAACTGATCTATATTACATTTTGGAATAATACTTTGGAGAGCAGCAATAGCCCCCTCAATCAAATTATCTTTTTCTTCCAATTCCTTAAGCATGTCAATTTTGGCCGAGGCCTAAATGGATTCAACAACTTAAAATTTCTGAAAAGGATTAATCTTCTCAACATCAAGAATTATCTTGGAAGAGGTGATAGGCTGGATCATAAGTGGTGAAGTAATTAAACTCTTCAAAGCATCACCGAAATAGGTACCTGTGGAGATGCTAGCAATTTCTTCTCTTTTCTTAGTTGTCCCTGCTACCAGTTCTTCACATATTTTTTGCTCTGTGTTTTCTTCTTGCTTTCTGGTATCAACTTCCTCTTTTGTTATCTCTTCTCTCTTTCTTCCAGTTTCCTCTCCTTCCTTTTCAATTCTCTCTTCTTCTCTTTCATCTTCTTTTTCTTGTTCTTCTTCTACATTTATCATAGTAGAATTCTTATCCAGAGAATGAGTGTGTTCAATTTCCAGAGGATTCATATCAAGATTGTATACTTCTGCATCAATGTATTCTGGTACAATATTTGCAACATTTTCAGTATCCAATTCCTCTTGAGAGCGTGTGGGGGTAGTAGATGATGGAGCAGAGCCATCACCGATCAACATCCCAAGATTTCTTACCATGTCCGTTAGCTTGACAATGACACCTGCTTTCAATTTATCTGCAGCCTCTTTGTTCTTGATAAGGGTATGTTCCCTCTTCTTTATTCTCAACCCTGACTGACTGAGTTCCTTAAAACTTGCTAAGTCTTCCTCTTTTATGAGTTTAGAAACAATGGAAATAGATTCATTAACAATGTCCTTATCTATTTGCCTAACATTTGCTCAGATTGTATTTAGACCAACCTAGAGACTATCAGGAATATCCTCTTTGAAATTATCTATATTTCCATCTAATCTAGAGTAGTACATAACAAATGCTCGTGTTATGTTTTCTTTTCCTTTGGAAGTAGTAGAGTTGTACAAATCACCAACCTCTTTAGTGTTTCCATCTACAAGTAGTTCAAATAAGGTATCTACATCAGGAGGATCATGAGTTACCTTTTTGGATTTCTTCTCCTGGACCTTAATTTGGTACTTATCTAGGTTTGATTTTGTTTCAGATTCTTCAATAGTAAGAATAGCCTTAGTGGCTTTCAATTATTTCGCCTTCTTACTTGAAGTAGGCGGAGGAAGACCTTTCTTCCTCTTACCGAATGGACTCTCCATATCTCCTGAGGGTTCAACTGCTTTTGCAGAGGTACCGAATGAGCTACAGGTGGTACTCTGAGTAATTCTTTTGAGTGTTGTAAGACCTTCCTCTGACACCTCCTTCCTCAATTGCTTTCAGAGTCCTCTGTACTTTCTTATTGATTTCCTTTAAGATCTGCTCTTTTCATATTTATTTGAACTTTTCTTCTGTTGTGACAAACCTCTTATGAGAGGTGTCTACCAGACTCTCTAACAGAACTTTTGCAAGACATTCTACATATTCTTCTGACACTTCATACCCTAATTCAGGTATCCATTGAGTTCTCGGTACAACAACTTCCATTACACATTTGTCAACTGTGACTATGAATGCGATATCATCCTTATATTTGGTTACTACAGATTTAGGAATTATATCTTGGTTGTGCATCTTATACTGTAATAAATAGAAAAATGAAGTAAATGCCATTTCTTGTGCAGTAGTATCAGAATACCTCCTCATTCGCTAAGCAATTTGGTGAGCAACTAGTTTCTCAGATGACCACACTACCGAACCAAGACCGAGCATTTCATGCATGAAGTAGAATAATAAACAGAGTGCAAGGGTTCCATACTGAAATGCGACCGTCTTCTTGCTTCATTTTCACTAATTTAGGTTATCAAGAAACTGCTCTTTGATGAGCTCGCATAGGTCATAGTCCACTCCATTTACACTAGTAGAATTTGGCAAATAAATGAATACGTGACTAAAAAATTTAGTCACGTGACTATAAATGACTAAATTCTACTAATTTTTTGCAATTCACAAGCATAAATGACTAAATAAATGACTATTACTCCTCTATTCTTTTTTCTTTCAAATTTGATCTCAATCCATAGAGTTTAAGCCCCCCTCATGGGACCCCTACCTTAGTGGGCCATTTGGTTGCCTAGGTTGCTTGGTGCACCAAAAATACCTATTGCATGAAAGGCATTACCTCTCGGTGCAGTCTTAAGGCCTTCACATATTTTATAAAAAAAATTAACATTTACATTCTTTAACTTTTGAAGCCAATTTGATAAAGATGACTAAATCCTTAATTAAAGTGGATAATTAAAAAAATATTTTGAATTGAGGGAGTGGGTGGTATTATAATATAATATAATAATATGTTATTAATATTATAATATTATATTTATATTTCCCATATGCCAACTAGTGACACATAATCTAGGTCAGAGTTGGCTAGATCGAGCTTATGGGCCTCCCAACCGAGCCAAAGGAGATAGATGCCTCCCACTGCCATCATGCTTAGGAACAAAGCAATTAATCTAAAATGATGGAGTTGTTAGCCATAAGTGATAGGACAACTTGGCGTGGTAAGAAACTCAAGGAAATGGTACAAGATTGTCGTTAGCATACCCAAAGCAAGAAGAATGACAATAGGAAGAGTACTCAGTGTTAAAGTTTTTCGAGGATAATGGCAATCGTTGGTACTACAATACATTTTGTTTAATGAAGTCGGCCAAACATTAATGAACATCGGAGGACTGGGTGGCTATATATTCAAAGGTGAGATATTGGAGAGTTATTTGAAGATGGACACGTCGATCAAACTAAAGAGTTCGAAGGAGGGAGCCTTTCTAGGCTTGATTTCAGACCAAAGACTGAAGAAAATATGCCTCAACAAGGATATTCTTTGTTTGGAGGTAGTGCAAATGGTGTTAGGAAGGAAATACTGCTTCTCGCGAAATAAAACCATAGTGAATTTGGACATATCGTCCAATTTCCTTGCCTCTCTCTTGGACTTAAACCTGCCTAAGGAGCGATGCTTGGTTCTCCTGCAAGCGGTATTCAAGGCCTCCATTTTGGTGGATGGCATTGATACAATGGCCATTGCTCTCCCAAGAGTGGGGATTCCGTGGCCTGACAACACTGTTTGAATGTTTCAACAGGGCGTGGAGGTTGACTGGCATCTGTTCATACTTGGCTTAAGTGCCAAAGATCTACAATGGCACAGGCACTAGGCAGCGTTGGGCTCCACTTTCCTTGGCCGCAGGCTGGGCTTGGAAAAAGTGATGGGAATTCACTGGAGCCATGAATTTGCTGAGCTAGTTGGAACGAGCCATTTCTATGATGAAGACAATTAAGGTATGGTGGGTGGAATTTTGGCTCATTTTGATAATGTAATGTAAAGGATGTAAGGAAAGCTTAGGTGCGGAACAAACTCTCCTAACATCAAAACCTCAGGGAAGAATGTAGAGGTGACTTTAAATTTTATAATTACAGTTCAATTAAGATAATCATGAAAGAAATAACAGAAACAAAGAAATGAACATACACAATTTGGACACCATATTTACATGGGAAAATCCTTACGGGAGAAAAACCCACCACACCAAGAAAAGCCTCTTTGTATTATAGTAAAGAAAAAATTACATACAGAGTTCAAACTTAACTTTTTGATGTCAATTTACAGCAACAACATTTCCTTGATCAACCTTGTATAGAACATCCCAGTTACAATGCTCTCTGAATTGAATTCATACACCCTGATCACACATCGAACTGTTCACCATCTTCAATTACGGAGTATATCTATGTCATTCATGGTCTATTGATCTTCCTCACAGGAACGGTCGCAACAGTCCAACTGCGAGCGGTTCACATTCCACTTCTCTGATTGGTCGAAAACAAACCACGTAGGATAGACATTCGGTCAAGGTGTTCAAACAGTATCGCATGTCGGTGAGACACTAGGCCGTGTCTCCCTAATACCACAATGCCCAACTGTCTTTATCGGCTAGAGTCACCACCATCGGCAAGAGGCATATCGAGTTCAAACCTGTCACCCAGACTCACTCTATCGCTAAGACATCAATTGATATCCTCTGTAGAGCCATCGACCAGATCATCGCTATTGGCAAGAGGCCATATCGAACACAAATCCAGCTTGTGCAGATCTATCGGCGAGACAAGTGTTATCGGCAAAAGCACCTATCTGTCGGCGAGAGAAACCTTATCGCTAAGACTTCATACCGATGTTCAACTCATGTAGCTCTATCGGCGAGACCATTGCTATCGGCGAGACATCATACCAAGCACAAAACAGTTAGAGAGAGAAACGCTATCGCCAAGAGGTCATCTCGAATGCACCAGCCTGTCGGCGAGACCACATCCATCGGCAAGAGTTCTTACCAAATGCAAACCTGTCAGCCAAGAGTCTCCCCGATGTCATTCGTCGCCTATGTGTAAAACCTCGGTGAGACATACTCTGTCAGAATGAGTCATTCTGAAAGTTCATGCCTCTCCCCAATGACTTCTGTCGCCATGAGTCTCCCCGATAAGCACTAGGAACCAAACTATTGGCAAGACAAAATCAAACTCTCGGCGACCCAAGCACTTCAAATGATTAGAATACAGCTACTAGTCGGTAAGACTTCCAGAGGGTCTCACCGACTTTTCTCTTTCAGGAGTTTACATGCCAGTAAGATTGAGGCACGTTTTCCAACAAAGGACATGTGATGACTCCCAGAGGGAGACAAGAATTTTGCTTGTTGGATTAATGTATGACTCAGAAATGCCTCAAGTATTTGCTCTACCTCCAGGGGGAGCAAAATCGATGTAATTTTTTGATATTATTAATATAATGCATGTAGCCTTAGCTACACATTATGAATCAATTTTTTTTAATATTATAATATAATATAATATAATTTTTATATTATTATAATATAATATTTATAATATAATATAATATAATATTTATAATATAATATAATATAATATAATATTTATAATATAATATAATATAATATAATATTTATAATATAATATAATATTAATAATATAATATAATATAATATAACATAATATAATATAATATAATATTTATAATATAATATAATATAATATAATATAATATAATATAATATAATATAATATAATATAATATATATTATAATAATATATTATATAATATTATAATATTAAATAATATTAAATACATTATAATATAAATATAGTATTATAATATTATAATACTATATTATATTATATTATAATAATATAATAATTATATTACATTATAATATAATTATTATATTATTATGATATAATAATTATATTATTATGATATAATAATTATATTATTATGATATAATTATTATATTATTATAATATAATTTCATATCACTCTCCTTGGTAGGAAAGATCCTTCTCATAAAATCTGTGCTTCAATCAATGCCTCTTTAAACATAAGTAGAGGGTTATTTGATTGCTACTTCCTCTGGATCTCTAGGAAAAGGTGGCCCTATCTTGATGTTGACGGTCCTAGCCTTAGTAGTCTCAATTTAGGATTCTAATCTTACTGCACCGTAAGAAGGAAGGCCCCACTCCCTCACCTTAGTCTTAGGGTGAGAAAGTGGCAATGAATCCATGGCGAATCATGAAGAGAGTATAGTAGAAAGAGGAAATTGCTTTTCTTCTCGGTTGGATTGATTCTCAATATCCTAGTGTTTGAATACCTTCCTTTCATAATTATTATAATATAATATTATATTATATAGTATTATAATTATAATATTATATAATATTATATAATATTTATATTATAATATAATATTATGTTATATTATATTATATAATATATATTATAATATAATATAATACTATATTATAATATAATATAATATAATACTATATTATATTATAATATAACATAATACTATATTATATTATAATATAACATAATACTATATTATATTATAATATAACATAATACTATATTATATTATAATATAACATAATACTATATTATTATATAATATTATAATATTATATTATATTATATTATTATATAATATTATAATATAATATATTTAATATATATTGTATAAAAGCCAGAGATTTAAATATCATAATTTATTTAATTTTGATTCCATTTTGAATTTTTTTTAGTTGGCAAATACCCTAATGGTCGGGCAAATCTTGGCCATAATTTTCAGACTCCCTGCCATAATTTTCATTTTAATAAACACACTAAATGTCGAATGGGGGTTGGAGTGGGGAAGTGATTGAATGAAGGGGGAATAGGAAGCACATTTGAAGAAAGCTAAAGCTCCCAGTGATTGAATGGAGGGGCCAATAGTTGCCTACTAATGTGCCAGGAGGTTGAATCATTTGTTTCCCGATCTGCTTTCTAGGTTGCAATAGGGAGAGGTACCCTACAGAACTAATGGGGCCCGTGTTTAAGGAAGGTTCTCTTCTCGCTGTCGTCTTCCAAAGCCATTGTTCTCAAGGATTCTAAAACCCTCGTTGAAACCTTATTTTCAAGCTGCAGCTTGCCAAATCAGAGAAGTGAAAGGTCAAAACCAGCGAGGAAGAGTTTGGAGGAGCCAAAACCAATAGCGGCGGGGAGAGCAACAAAATCCGCAGGTAAAGGATGCCTTAATGTTAAAACCTAAATGTGCTCAGTATTAGGATTTTGATCATAATTTTCAAGGATGTCCTAATGTTAAAACCTAAATGTGCTTAGTATTAGGATCTTGGCCTTGATTTTCATTTTAAAAACATACTCTAAAACCCTCGTCAAAACCTTATTTTCAGGTTGCAGCTCGCCAAATTGGAGAAGTGAAAGGTCAATACCAATGAGTAAGAGTTTGGAGGAGTTGAAATCAATAGTGGCGGGGAAAGACAAAAATTTAGGTAAGCACAATTGTCACTTTCGTGCCTTGATTAGCTAGAATCAGTTCCTATTTCTGCCATTTTCAATCACTTTTTATCGATCCCTAGTAGATTTTTCAAATCCTTGCAGTAATTTTGCTAGTTGCACACACAAATTAAAGGAAATGACATTTGAATATGAATGATTATAAAAGTATATGGTGCCAAGAAATTTCATTTACAACTTCAAGAGCTTCACAGGAAAAAGGTAATCTTGGTCGAATAAGTTGATTTTAACTTCCATTGGAACTAAATGTTCATATGCATGCTATAGTTTAACTTGGAATTTCTGGGTATTTCAAACATTTTAAGCCAAAATTCAAAGTAGCGTCATATTAGCTTGGTTCTTTCATGATAAATAAACTGTTATCCACTTCATTTTTTATAGCAGACCTTGCTAAATGTAAGGATTTTTATGTAAAAATTGTAATTAACCTAAGCTTCCTATTTTTTTATTCTCTTATCTCACAATTACTCATTTTCTTAGTAGAATGACAGGCTGTAGAAAGTTCTTGATTATGTTAACATTGTGCATGATCTTTCAGCTGTTGTGGGAATAGAATTCTCTAAGATTATTTCTAAAGTTCATTTGAGCTTGGATGATTCTATAGGCATTGAGTCAATGAGCATAAGTGATGGCACCCTTGGAAAACTAGCCAACACCATGGAATCTTTGAAAATGAGAAGCAGAGGCGCTTGCAAAAGGTATCCATATTATTATTACTATTATTATTAAGAGAATAATTTAAGGATATTCAACTATATTATAAAAATTATTATAAAAGTATACGGTGCCAAGAATTTCATCTGTAATCTACGTATCTGATAGTTGATCTTATCTTTGATCTTGAATTGAAGCATGCTTACTGAACGTCATGATTTTAATTTTGTATGTCATTTCAGTATAATAAGTAATTAGATTAGATATTAGTCATCAAGTTAGAATTAACTAGAGTAGCCTAAAATATTAGGCTCCTTAAATTGCAATTAGCCCATGTTCATTACTTTTCTTATAAATGTTTACAATATTAGTGTTTAAATTTTCCTTCCATTCACAATATAAAAAATTTCCTTGTCATAAAGAACTACCAAGCAACATTTTGTTATTATCAAAACTAGCAACATATCAAGTTTTCTTGTCAAAATAGCAACTAAGCAAAGCATAAAATATTTCCAAATGGTAAAGTTGGAGCATGATGTTGTCTCTCTTGGGTACATGTTGGTTTGAATCAATCTTTAGGTCCCAAAGGAAAAATTGATTAATTTTATTGTGGAGGGTATTCTTGACATTTACATGGTTGTTTTTTAAACATTCTATGAGTCTAGTGAAGGTACTTGGCCAATGCGAAAGCATGTTGTTGCGTGTGTTGTTGTTTGCAAGTCTTGGAGGGAGATGTGTAAAGAGATTTTCGAAACACTAGAGCAGTGTGGGAAGCTTACATTTCCCATATTATTGAAGCAAGTGAGATAATAATCTATCTAGGCTGTGGTAAAATATGACTCTAATTTGTATAATTTGTTTCTTCTATTTTTTAAAGAAATTTACTCGATTCAATCTTTTTATTTGTTTTTGTATTTTGATATACTTATCATATATTAATGAAAAACATTAGATCTGATGCTTACCTTTGTATAGATAATAATTTTATTTATGTGAGTGTTGATAGCTGCTAGCTTGTGCTAGTATCTGTTTGGAGCATGCTGTTGTTTGCTATTTTAAGTATCTAGAATGTGTTGATTTGGAGCCAGAGAAAATGCATTTTGACTTACACTGATGGATTTATTGATATTTCATCATTGATTTATAGTGTGGGCCAAGAGATGCACCCATTTAGTGCTTTACTAAATGGGATACATCAAATGTTACATACCATTTGTACATGGGTTTAAGCCTTGGTAAGTATTTTTCATGTTTATTCATTCTAGATTAAAGTCAATTAATATAAATCCTAAAATTTATTCTCAAGTGCTAATAAATTTTTACTTAAATTCCCTTAAAATATATTTTTGTTAAGTTTAATCTTCAACAATGAATAGCTAATATATAGTTTAAGAGAGGGCATGACTGGGTTTGGTCATATTCATATAAATATACTGTAATTTACATAAAATGTACAAAATTAAGTGAATTTTTCAAATGAATGGAAGATTTACATATATAAAGGGTCCATTTTTTGATGATTTGTTTGGTTGCAGGGCATGTTGAAATGTGGAAAAGTAGTGGCAGTGAAGAAGCTATCATTAGCCCATTCTCAGCTTAGCCATGCATTAAATTCAATTTGAAATTGAAGTGAAGCTCATCTCAAATGTACTGGTGTGCTAATTGTGTTGTAAAGATTTGTAAAGTATAACTGATTGTAAAGGTTCTTGAGTTTCATTTGCTTTTTGAGTTTCAAATCCAAATGAAACTTTCACTTGTAAAGAAACTCATTAACAAAGTGATTCTCTATTTTATGCCTTTTTGAATTCTTAAATAAATGTTATAACCATTGAGGTTTTGATTCACCAATGGGGCTTAATGAAGTCAATTTTCAGACTCATAAATATTGTGTTGTGGCTCCTCTTGATTTGTGATCTATTTGTGTCTGATCAATCATATTTGTTCAATCATTTTAGTCTTCATTTCATGGTGTTTCTCTCAACATTTGAATATCTATGGTACTTGAAGTTTATATGCATAAATTTGTGAGGATTAATTAAGTTAGATTTGATTTGTAACTTAAATCACTGATTCACCCAAATAAATGATTAAACCATGACTAAATAAATGGCTACAATGATTAAAATAAATGACTACAATGACTAAAATAAATGACTACAATGACTAAATAAATGACTACCATGACTAAAATAAATGACTACCATGACTAAATAAATGACTACAATGACTAATTAAATTACTACCATGACTAAATAAATAGCTATGATGAATAAATAAACAACTATCATGACTAAATAAATGACTAGCATGACTAAAGAAATGATCAGTTAATAATGATCAATGACTAAATTAACGACTAAATCAATGATTAAATCAATGACCAAATCAATGACTAAATCAATGACCAAATCAATGACTAAATCAATGACTAGATAAATGACTAAAATAGTTTAGTCATAAATTTGGTTGTGTTATAAATGACCGGCAATAAACTACTAATGGTCACGTAACCAAAATTAGTCATTTATATGCAATTTTTAGTAATTTATTTAGTGATATATTGTTATTTTTGTACTAGTGTTACCACCATATCATATGCAATGTAGACAATAGTAGCTGAGATGGAGTTATCTATGTTGGTGTAGTAGATTTTGTTTCCAATGACCTAGAAAACATACCTCACAACTATATTTGTAATTTTATGAATCACCAGAGACTTGTCGTAAAAAACGGCTTGAGTTAGGTTTTCAACTTCCTTGTTTTTGACTGCCTTTGGTACCGAAAGAATGCCAGTGTCATTCAACCTAGTAACAACCTTCATTACTTCTTTGTTGATCATATGAGCTTCATCTAACCACACGAATGTGTCATGGAACCTGCTCATAGCCTTTCATACCCATTTATCATCAAAACAAAAACACGTAAAATCGTTCCAGACATGCAACTTCTTTTCCACCAGAACCTTGTATTCAAGTTTAAAGTTGAAATCATCACCAGTGAGCTCATTTATCCACACATTAACTAATTTTTTGTGATTAAACTCTTCGAGCTTTGAATGTATGTAAGCCCTAACATCTTCAAAAGGAATGACTCTGTGCGGGATTTTTGATGAACAACCAACCATATCATTTTCAATTGATATATCCAGATACTTCTTGAATTTAGGATGAGACCGAGATGACACATTGACCAAAGAGGGAGTAGCCATAAATGTAACCGCAAAGAAATAGCAAGACTTGAGAAAAATACCTCTTGTAGATGCACAAACCCTAGGACACAAGTCAACTTCTTTCTTCTCCTTAGCTCCTTGTAACTCTTTCCGCTTGAGTGATCAAAATGACTTGTTAATTTTGTTTTTATGCTAACTTCGTAATAAATGCACCTTTTGCATTAAATGCGCCATAACTCATTTTGTGATTCCTTTTTTGTCCGACGGATGTGACTTTACCAGATGTCTGCAAGTTGCTTGTCCACCGTTTTTCTTTCTCTCCCAGGCAACAACCAGAGAGTAGCTAATTACCGAAACAAATGTTTGCACCAGAGTTGGATTCATTATCTTCTTTCTCTTTTGCATATCTTCTTTATTTCAGCCTTAACTTCTTGCTCATCAATTTTCTTCATTGGTTCGATTGGCTTGACTTCATCAGTTATGTAGAATCTTGCAATGTGTCCAATTTTATTGCAATTATAACACCTGTTGGTTTTCTTCTCTTGCCCTGACCTACACTGGTTATCCTTATGTCCATATGCATAACATGTATAACAATAACCACAAAAATAATTGTTTCTATTTGGTTTCCTACATTGATTAGCATTATGACCATAACCAATGCAATTATAACATCTAACAGAGTAAGATCTAGCTTTTTGATTCATATTATTCTTGAAGTTCAATGCTTTATGACCTAATTTATTACAATTAAAACAAGACCATTAAAAGAGAAGGGTTTCCTACTTACCTGTTGCTTTTCCAGAGACTTACCTTTGTCTTCTTTGCCAGATTTAGTTTTAGCTTCTTTTACCGGTTTAGGTTCCTTCTTTTCATCAAATTTTGTGATGAGCCCTGCTGGCTCTCAATTGAAACCCCAGTATTTTCTTAAATCTTATAATTGTGTATTTTTAGTTTTTTAAGAAAAGTTTGTAGACAGAAGAGAAGGGGCGCATCATATAAAAGTTCATAAATTGAGAAACTGAGCTATTTTCTACAGAATGAAAATGCATAAGGTATTATTTAACAATAACAAATAGATCACAAGTGCTAAACATACCATAATGTTTCTAGATTATTTATTTAAAGAAGTAAGCCAACTCGCCAACCAAGAATGGTGAAATCTGACAAATATGGATGCCTAGCCTCCAAATCTGAGTTCTCCCTCCTCAAAACAGGTTACAAGTTCTTGAGAAAGGTGGACGCCAAAGATGGAAGACAAATAGGAGCCAAAAGAAAGGCATTTCAGCTAATTACTTCACACGCCTTCCCAACACATTTCCCAATGTAAAAGTACGACCCAATGTAGAATGCTGAAGATCCAAGTTGGAAGCCATTGAATGTGCTGAAGAGGACGCCCCAAGTGTAGAAACCCCCTTCCTTATTGTAGACAAGTATAAACTGAATGATAAAACCCTGTTTGAAGCATGTAGAACTTCTGAATGAAGCCCTCTTAGTTGCACTAATTTGACTGGTCTTTCACAGTCTCAGAAATGCTCAACATCAAAGAGTTATCGTTCTCCAATGGAAAAGTTGCACAAACCCTGATCCAGAGGAAAGCACAGAGAAAACCTCAAAGGAAAAGTTGAAATATTCAAGAAGTGAATTTCTCATTGCCAAAATGCCTTATATGCAAAAAGGCACGACTTCCAAGAAAGATATGCCCTTTTCAAGTTTTAAATCTTTTAAAATACATTTAAGTCATTTTCAATAGTTTTGACTTAAATACATGGGTGCCACTTTTATATTTTAAGTGATTTAAATTTTAAATCACCTTTATGTAATATTTAAGTGATATAAAATATATAAAGTCAATTTGACTTTATAATAAAGCATTAAGTTAAATAATTAACTCAAATCACTTAAAAATCCATAACTCTCTCAAAACTCCAAATATTCCTGTGCCGTCAAAAGCTGTCAACTCCTGAACTGCTAACGCCTGCTGTGAACCAATCACTAAGCTCTGAAAATGAGAATGATCAAGTCCTCCAGAAAACACCACTGACCCTCTAACCAATCCAGCTAGCCCACAAGGGTCCAAGAAAAGGCTAACACACTGTTCCCGAGAACTGACTAGAACGGGGACATCACAGTCCACCCTCCCCGAATTTGCTTGTCCACAAGCAAACTCAAAGCCGAATGCTGAAGAATACTGTCACTCTCCCAAGTAGCATCCTCTGCCGGTAGATCTTTCCACTTTACCAAGTATTCCCTGATAACCCACCTCCGAAGATGACGCTCTCTGGAATCTAGAATGGCCTTAGGTATCAAAATCAATTTCCCCTCATCATCCAGGGGTGGTAAATCATTAGAAGGAGTCATCTATTGTCCCAACACCTTTTTGAGGCATGACACATGGAACACATTGTGAACCTTACTGTCCACCAGAAGGTCTAACTCATAAGCCACTTCACCGACACGTCTGACAACTTTGAAGGGTCCATAGTATCGCGGCTTAAGTTTCTCGGCACCCTTCTTACGAAGGGTGGACTGCCTATAAGGCTGAAGCATCAAATACACCAAATCATCGATCTCAAAAGATCGCTCCACTTGCCTCTGATCAACATATTGTTTTTGCTGATTTTGAGCTTTCTGAATGTTCTCCCTGAGTGCTCTCATGATGTCCTGGTTCTCCTGTAATAGATCACCAGCACTAGGTACTCTGCTGTCACTTAGCAACAAATTGAGCAAACTCAGAGCATCATATCCATATAACTCTCGATATGGTGTCATCTGAATACTCATGTGATGAGTGGTATTGTAGCAATACTCACAAAGGTATAATCACTTCACCCATGCCTTCTGCTGCCCTGAACTGTAATTCCTCAAGTATCATTCCACCCATTTATTGACTATCTTAGTTTGCCCATCTGTTTTTGGGTGGTAGCTGGTGCTTAGAGTGAGCTCTGTCCCGCAAAGTTTGAATAACTCCTGCCAGAAGTTACTCATAAACTTGTTGTCCCTGTCACTGGTTATGCTCTGAGGCAACCCGTGCAACCTAAATACTTCTCGGAAGAACAAATCCACCACCTGAATAGCTGTGTGTGTAGTAGTGATTGAGAAGAAATGTGCACTGTGATGAGCCCTGCTGGCTCTCAATTAAAACCCCAGTATTTTCTTAAATCTTCTTGTGTTTTTTTAGTTTTTTAAGAAAATTTTGTAGATAGAAGAGAAGGGGCGCATCATATAAAATCTCATAAATTGAGAAACTGAGCTATTTTCTATAGAATGAAAATGCAGAAGGTATTATTTAACAATAAAAAATAGATCACAAGTGCTAAACATACCAAAATGTTTCCAGATTATTTATTTAAAGAAGTAAGCCAACTCACCAGCCAAGAATGGTGAAATCTGACAAATATGGATGCCTAGCCTCCAGATCTGAGTTCTCCCTCCTCAAAACAGGTTACAAGTTCTTGAGAAAGGTGGACGCCAAAGATGGAAGACAAATAGGAGCCAAAAGAAAGGCGTTTCAGCTAATTACTTCACACGCCTTCCCCAAAAGGCACATTTCCCAATGTAAAAGTATGACCCAATGTAGAATGTTGAAGATCCAAGCTGGAAGCTATTGAATGTGCTGAAGAGGATACCTCAAGTGTAGAAACCCCCTTCCTTATTGCAGACAAGTATAAATTGAATGATAAAACCTTGTTTGAAGCATGTAGAACTTCTGAATGAAGCCCTCTCAGTTGCACTAATTCGACTGGTCTTTCACAGTCTCAGAAATGCTCAACATCGAAGAGTTATCGTTCTCCAATGGAAAAGTTGCACAAACCCTTATCACAGAGGAAAGCACAGAGAAAACCTCAAAGGAAAAGTTGAAATATTCAAGAAGTGAATTTCTCACTGCCAAAATGCCTTATATGCAAAAAGGCACGACTTCCAAGAAAGATATGCCCTTTTCAAGTTTTAAATCTTTTAAAATACATTTAAGTCATTTTCAATAGTTTTGACTTAAATACATGGGCACCACTTTTATATTTTAAGTGATTTAAATTTTAAATCACCTTTATGTAATATTTAAGTGATATAAAATATATAAAGTCAGTTTGACTTTATAATAAAGCATTAAGTTAAATAATTAACTCAAATCACTTAAAAATCCATAACTCTCTCAAAACTCCAAATATTCTCGTGCCGTCAAAAGCTGTCAACTCCTGAACTGCTAACACCTGCTGTGAACCAATCACTAAGCTCTCAAAATGAGAATGATCAATTCCTCCAGAAAACACCACTGACCCTCTAACTAATCCAGCTAGCCCACAAGGGTCCAAGAAAAGGCTAACACATTGTTCCCGAGAATTGACTAGAACGGGGACATCACAGATTTACTATGTGATCATTCGCCAATTTCACAACCTAAGCCTTTCTTGTTTGTCGATGATCTTTGGGCTGCTAATATTTCATCAAGCTTTTCTGAACTTGCTTTGTATTTGATCTCTTACTTCTTTGATTCTTCTAAATTTGATTTGAGAGATTCAACTTCTTGTTCCAACTTCTTGCATACATCAGATTTGTTCTTGATTACATTACTCAGATGTTCCTTGGTCTTTTCATCTTCTTCACTCTCAACTTTTAAGTCAAGGATAATACTATTTGCTAACTTGAGTTCATTACTAACCTCCTTATTCCTTAGCTTGAATTTTTGGATCTGATCTTTCAGTTTACAAATGAAATCATTTACCATTTGAAGATTTTTTGAGAGTTCCTTATTTTCATCTTCAATAGTTTCAAGATCTTCAAGGACAGACATAAATTCTTTCTGATCCATGGTAGATCTGGGTATCATATGTTCAACCTTCTGGATCTCCTTTGAGTTGTTAGACTCTTCTAAAGGATCAGGCTCTTATACCAATTGTTGAACATCCAAAATATTGGGAGGGGAGGGGTGAATCAATATTCTTCTAAAAATATTAAAACCTTTAAATAACTATCCACATAACAAAAACAATCTAACATAACACCACATAACACCAAGATTTTTACGTGGAAACCCAAGATGGGAAAAACCACGGAGAGGGTTAACTCTCAAGTATTAAGTAATTGGTTACAAAATACAAGGTGGTTCACTACTGGGTTGGCTCACTGTCGGTTGGCTCACTGCCCTAGATACAAAAACTAGCTATTACAGCTGAGAGATGGCTTACAGTCGAAGTATATATTACAAAATTGAATTGCTATAATTGCATCTACAAATGCATGAATACAGTTCTCGTTGAAGCACAAAGATCTTCAAAACTTTACACTATTCTACTATAACATGTATATCAGTTCACACTATACATCAACAAATTGCTATCACATATCATATCATATCACATCATAAAATTTGTGTGTATGTCGCTTCATATATATATATATACCGGATCTGCACATCCACTTAGTCGGTTTGCATTGAAGATAGAGTCAGGTTAACATGCTACACAAGATGTTGGAGATGTTGGCATGGATGCAAAAAGATATCCCACGCTATATTGAATAGGGCTGAACCAAAAACTTATGCCGATAACACCGTTGCTGGAACAAAGGATAAGTTAGAGGTAAGAATACCAGATCGATCAATGACATCAATGAAAAATATCAACAACATACCCTCCTCCATGATCATTGTGTCCCTGGTAGCCTCCTCTGTAGCATCATCCTCCTCCACTATAAACCATTCATGCAATGTATTTCTACCTATCAAATTAGCTTATCAATAAATTTGCCAATTTTTTTGAAATTTTTCAAAAATTTGTCAATTTTCCCGAGGTAGTTTATTCCTAGGTTTTCATACCTTGGGACTTTATGTTCATAACGATGTTATGCTCACTTTTGGTACTCCAGAAAAAACAAATCTTGATTGAGCCTATATTTTCTCAATGGATACAATCTACTCATGGTAAGGCCTTATATGGTTTTGATGTACTCTTATCTTCAACAAATGATCCAGCATTCAATGTTGGGAAAAGCATATGGTTACCTGGTTGGTTGAATGCTATTAATGATAGTAAAAATTCACTGTTCTTAACAATTGGTCCCAGAGACTTTTTGGTTCATCATGCTATTGCTCTAGGTTTGCATACAACTACATTGCTTTTACGATGATAATTTTGTATCATCATTAATGATATAGGCATATTGAATCATCAATGATATGATCAAAATAAAAAATGGATCATGTTAGAAACACAATTCTACTTCATATTTATCAAATATGAAGTAGTTCCATTTCCATTATATAGTGAACTTATGTTTAACAACATAATATGCTTTAGTATGCATCTATTCTCAGAACAAAAGCATATCGAGCATTATTACGGTGCTTTGTATTAACTCTATATAGATCCCTTTTCTATATGAAATTTTCCCCTTTACGATTCCCAATTTTGTATTTTACTATGTACTAGTAAATTACCGTATTAAAAAATTGATAAATAAAAAAGAAAAAAAAAACTATTAAAAATAGATTCTATTCAGAATAATACCTATGTTCTGTCTACATCAAGTTCCTTTTTTCCAGAGATATGTAAGAGATTATGATTAGTTTCACTTTATCAGGTATTAATAAAAAAGTACCCACAAGACAAATGATAAATTCAATTTACTTATCTAAGATCTATGTAGAAGAAGTAGTACAAAAGAAAAAGGAAAGGAAGATTTTTCGTTTCCTTTGTACTACTTCTTTTCAAAAAAATATCTAATGTTTCAAAGAGGACTAGTTTCGATAAGGAAGGAGTCGAACCTTCACTCCTACCATTTTATTAGCGGAGCCCACCGAGAAATAGAATAATAGAATTAGGTCGGCTGGGTAAGAAATAAAATATAGGTCGGTGGGGTTCACCGTACTGTCCAATCAAAAAGAATGGTTGTTACCGGATTTGGGGATCTAAGTAATGGAGTTCATTTCTTTAGAAGTCCAAAGATGAATTCCATCCATTGATCATGATACCTCATCATGTAATCTTAACCCTTCACTTGAATTGGGATTTATATAAAAGCAAGCCATCATCTTCATTTCAAGGTGGAACCACAATATTTGAAGTTTTGCTATCAAGAGATCAAGATATCAATTATCAACATCAAGCTCATTAAGTATATTGCATACTACAAATATAAGAACAAATAAAGAAAAATGGAGAAGAGCAATGGAGGTGATTCAACTATGACAAGAATTGAGGTTTATTGCTTTATTATTTATGTTTCTATTGTCATTTGTGCTTCATTTTTGGATTAGGGTCTTCATATCTTGAATTAGATAGTTTTGTGGTTATTATTATTGATTCATGCTCATTCCTCGAATTTGAAACCCTGTCTACAATACCTATATTTATGAATCAAGTTCACATACAAGATAATTTGTATAATCCTTAATTTACATTACACAAGATTGAAACCCATTACAAAACATGGCTAGGGAAACATCTAAAATAATAAATATAAAAATATGCCCCAATAATTTAAGCATCGGTTGAATAACCACTGTACAAATAAAAAACATAATGGCTTACTCCCTAGACAACCTACAAATAAAACTAGCTTGATATCACTAAAGATCTACCACCAATAAAGCTCAAATGTGGCCTTTGTGTGAGACTACTCCTTTATCCAGAGGGGTTTTATCCTTCAACATAATATCTATAGGGTTTTCATCCATTAACCTTCATAGATCCATGGATTTTCATCCTTAGATATAGATGCTTGGACAACAAGTGCTCATGATGATTTTTGGTTAGTTTTTGTGTAGTTTTCATCATAACAATTGTTACTCGATTTTTAGCTTTCAACTGAAATCAGGTAACTTAGTGTTTGTTCTTTTCATGTTGTTTAAGCATTTAAAGGATAAACCATAATATTTCTAGTTTCAATATGCATGAAGGAGTGATTGTCAAATAAAGTAGATTACAGTTTGTCATTTCAATGTTGCAATTACAACAAATGAGAAAGAAAATCATAGATATACAAATGTAGTCTTTATTGATAATCTTGAAATGTACATATCCCTCACAAGCCAAGGGACTAACTCTCTTATTCAATGAAAATATGAAGCAATTCATACATGAATAAGTAAAGTAAACAAATAATGTGCATATAAGAATGGAACCAGTCATTGCCTGAGAATGACTGGTTGCAGGTTGCCTGACTGCTCTGCTGCTGCTGCCTCGAGTTGCTTGTGTCCTCCCCAGCTCCTTAGTGCTCCTAGCCCCTACATCTGAAAAATCAATGATATTAGAGCGAGGCTCTAAGCAATGAAAGATTCAATCCTTACATACACACCTACCTATGCATGTATAATTTGATCCATAAGTGCATAAAATAAGCATGCAAACCTTGGATGTCTTGGAAAACAAAGAAGTAATCAAACACATCCAACATATGAATTTATTTTCTAACTGTTTGCTTCATGTGTAGATTTAGGACAAGTTTGTTTATTGTTTTGATTCGGATCAAATACAACATGTGGGGTAAATGTGGCTCCCACAAGGGTAGAGCTCAGGATGCTTTGAAGGAAAAAGGAAATTGAGCAACTTGATCAAAGATTTATCTTTTATCAATGCATTAAATCAATATGGAATCACACCAGTTGATCAACTTTCATTATCAGATTCAAAAGATGCAACATATTGTGCTGATATGTCCTTCAATCTTCTTAAGAAGATCCATGATCTGTTTATAAAGGAAGTGACTTCATAGATGCATCAAGTTCAATTATGCATCTTTTAAACAACGAGGAAGCATTTCAAGTTGTTGTCAAGCTCCTCTCACTGTAACCCTATGGGGCAGTCACACATCACATAGGAAGGTGAGCTGTTAGGTCACCCACATATGTGATAGGTGGCTATCCAATAAAGTTAGAATGAGGAGATTGTGTGTATTTATTACACATAATAGAAGCAAGAGCAATGGTTGAATCAAGGCCATGATACAAGTACAAGGACAACGCCTCTGAAGGAACTTACAAGGTTGACAAGCATGGGGAAGTATTCAAAATAGAGCATAAGTGTTTTCATGACAAATAAACATGATCATCTATTTTGCTGCCCTCATAAGTTAGATGAATGAAAGTTATATGCTGTCCTTTAAATTGAGAACATGATAAGCTTGAAAGCATTCCAAGCATGTCAAATTGGACAACAACAAAAAACAAAATTTGAAGTTGCACAAGGCTAAATTCAAGGCCTTCTCAATCAAACATTAGACAAACAAGTTGCCATATGACATTCAATGCATGATGGTTTATGGAAAGGCACAAAAGGCAAAGACATTCAAGAAAAATCAACTCTAGTTGACATAGATATATGCCTATCATGAATATGTCATTACAAGAAGTCATGACAACAATAAAACCCTCATATGATGTGATCAAGGTACAATTGCTATGCCATAACACAAGGGTCTGCTATTCTCTAAGCATATTACAAAGAATGATTGAGCAAGTTGCCAAATGGTTTCCTCTGGAAATGATGCCTCTAAGCATATTACAAAGAAAGGAAAAACAATGATAATAAAGATGGCAGTGGTCTTGATTGAATTAGAGGAGCTCATGAAATTCAATTGTTGAAATCATCAAGAATCATGATGCTTTAGTGAACAGAGCATAGTCACAAATAAGAACAATGACATTGAAGGTTACAGTTTCATCTTCATGATTATCTATGAACTTGGAAAAACAAATTAACAGTGAATGAAAGGTGCAGTCATTACATAAAGAAAATACTTATGGCACTACTATCAAAAGATGCTATTATGATAGTGTTTCTGCATGTAATACAAGGAATAAGCATGATCATCAGAGGACATGAAATGCAGTCCATTCACATCAAGTTCAGAGCATAAGTAAGGAGCAGTCCCAAATTCAATCAATAAACAGTAGGGCAGTAGGGTGATAGGAGGCTAGTTCTAGTAAGAGAGCATCTAAAGCCTGACATATACCAGATCACTGGCAGACTATCCACTTCAAGGATCTCATTCCCAAAAATGTGGAGAATTGTGTCATGAATGCCTGTAGTTGTCTACCTTGAATCAAGCAAGAAAGGGTTTTGTCACTGTGAGGAAGTAGCATGTCACCATGCAATTCCATTACAGATGGGTGAAAGATATAGATTAAGATCAGTCCACAGAGACATCATTAGAGAATATTTCAAGGCCAGTGTTGACCAACTCAAACATATGGACAGAGCAAATAAAGGAATTCAAAGCCATGTGTGTAGTGGTGACATACCAAGGAAAAAGGAAGCAGAGAAATGCTAGAGAAAATATTTCTAAGAGTTCAAAGCAGTGCTGCTATGAAACACAGAGCATGAAAGCCAAGGGGATAATAAGAACAAAAACAATGCATGCTGACCTCATGCTACAACACATCAATATGCAATGCAAGTGTATGGCAGTCTTGTCTAAAGGACAAGTGAGAAAGTGCATGATCATGAAAATGAGTTCCATTGTATTGTGCATTTCGAGTAAGGAAAAGAGGCTTCAACCTTCAACCTCTGTCAATCATTGAAGTACAAAGATGACAACTTGTAGATGGAATAAGAAAGGGATGTGGTATGCATAAAGTACAAGAAAATCATCATCCACATGTGGGCAATGCATAGAAACAATCACCAAGTTTTTATTGCAAAAGAGGGCCCCACAGGCTATCATCAATGAAAGACAACAACTATGCCTTTCTTAAGGTCATGAGGAGTAACCAAGTAGAAGCAACTAATAGTGATAAAGGAGGAAAGATGTATCTAGTTGCAAGAAGAGAGCAATGTCCAAGGGGGGAGGCAGTACCATCATCTTAGGTATCACTGCTGTAAGATGATAAATGACAATCTTTGTGTTTGTATGCATGGAGGTCTTAAAGCATGCTTTGGGTAAGGTGAATTCATGGCATCTTTTGGTGAAAGGTTTCCCAAGCATAACCATATCCAGTGTTTATTGCTACACATATGATTCAGCCATACAAATGTAATAAGAATAAATGACAAAAAAAGATAGTCTCTCATGATCAGAAAAGGAGAAAAGAATCCAATAGTGGGAGACAAGAAACAAAAAGGGATTTTTATTGTGCTTTTCATGGTGCCTATATATGCCATTAAATCAGTACAATTCCTGTGAGATCCATGATTTTCAATAGAATGTGTGTTTTGTGAAATGTAGGTTATTCACAGTGACCAAACCCATTTTTGGGTTTTTGTTTTCAATAAACATTCTACAGAAAGGAAATACATTACAAAAAATCTAGTTAAAGGCCCATTAAAAGACACATTTTGTTGCAAATTGGGGCTTTCATTGTACCCATAATGTGTAATGACATTTCCTCATTTTTTGCACAAAATATGAAGTTGTTGAAAACATACCCATCTGGGTTTATCATAAATCTGTGAAGCAAATGGCAATATGAAAAAACATTCTACAGGAGTCAAAAATGAAGAGCCATTTCATGTGTTTATGACAGGCTGTGGTGAAAATTGGCCTTTTTTCTGCAAAATGTGAAAAAACCCACTTGGGGTTTCAACAAATAGAGCCACATTATTATATTCTACAAAAAAGTGAAAGAATTTACAAAATCATTTGCATTTCTTGCAACAAATCTGAACCTTTCGAAGAAATCATGTAACTCACTTGGGTTCTCTACTAACAATTGCAAATTCAAAAAATATACATGCTACAGGAAACCCAAACTAGGGTTTTTCATAAAAATGCAAAAATGAAGCAGAAAATCATGAATACAAGGAAACCTAGTTTGAAAAAATGGAGGCTGAGCCACAACTAATTCTTTTATTTTTCTACATTCCAGAAACCCATCTGGGTTGTCAATATTTGTGAAATACAAGGAGGAAAACAAAAGAATACATGAGGGTTTTGAGAAATGAACACAAGACACTTTGTTCCTATTCATGGTCACGTCCAGTGATGTTTTTTTTCATAAGAACAACAAAAAAAACAATGAGGTGTCATTGTTAAAAAATGCAAAGAAAAGAAAAATGAGCATTTGTTGTTATCTCAGAAAAATGAAGAGCTCGAATGGCTTTCTATTGCTAAAAAACAACAATGGAGTGGTCGATTGAACTTACCCGAAGTTTTTCTCATACAATCTCTACAATTTGCAAGATTTTTGTCACTCAAAAGCTTCATTGAGTTCTCATTGGTGGCTGTTGGCAAGTAAAACAACAAATAGGAGAACAAATGACTCAATATGGGTCAGAAAAAAGGTCCATCAAAATGCTACAGGTCGCGACCTGTAAGTCCAAAAAACGGCCTTCAAAAGTGGGAAAAAATGCAGATTTATAACAAACAAATGTTGTTACTTGAGTTTCCATGGTGTTTTCCTCACAAAATCACCAAAAAACTAGTCAGCAAAGCATTTTCCAGTGTTCCCTTGAAACCCCATAGGGGCAGAGCATCATTTTCCAATTTTCTTCAATGACCAAATGATGATGTTTTTTCATCATTTCGATGTTTTCTCATTTGGGGTTTGAACTCCTTTGTATTTTGATGGGATTCTTTATCCCTTGCTTTTAAAATCAAACACATGGCAAATACAATGGGGCCAAAATATGTATGTTATCTCTTAGGCATTTTATGCCTTAGGGATTTTCCTCTTTATTTCAATTTATTGCTAAGTGTTTTCAAACATACAACACATGGTAAATAATGGGGGCCAAAACATATGGTGTTATCCCTTAGGCATTTTATGCCTTAAGAACCTTTTCCCATTTAAAAAAAAAACTTTGCTAAGTCGTCAATTTTCCAATGCAGTGTGCAATGCAATATGGAGTATGCCATGCGACCTATGTGTAATGCCTCATTTGCCCAATATCATGTGACTTGGAGTATGCTTTGCAAGGGACTTGGAGGTCGGCCATATTGGCCAAGTGTTGTTGAAGACTATATGACTTTGCAAAACAATGTGTATGACATGTGTGAGTAAAATGCAGAATATGGTGAGTTGATTGTCAATGCCTTGGAAACTTTTGAGGGCTTTAAGATATGATATTATATGTTGCATTGGTTTTCAATTTTTGAAATATCATATAAGTGATTTGAAAGTCACTTTTAGTTGCTTCAAATGCAAATGTAATACATATTAATGGTGGGGCCCTTTGATCTTATGCTTGAATTGTAAAGTGACTTGTTAAGTGATGTTTTATGAATCACTTAACAAGGTCATTATCTTTAATGCTTTTTAAAGCCATGTGTTTTCAAAAACACACATATTGTATGATGGGGAATGTGGTCAAATATTGTAAGAGGACCAATGATGAATTGCAGAAGTGTGAGATACTGTTTTGATTGATTTTGGTGAAGGGGAGGCCAACTGGAGGCATTTTTTGTCACATTTTTGGGGTGATTATTGACTTGGCCTATTTTTTCTTCATGTGGAGGAAATTTTGGAGAGTTCTAGAAGGTTCTTTTGGGGCCTTTTTTGTTTTATCTGACCAGAATCTTCTAGAAACACTTGTGTGAGAGGTTTTGATGGTTTTGGCTTAAGTATGTTGATTTTGATCATTTGGAGGAGTTCTTTCTTTTCGAGCAGGAGGATAGCTTACTTTCTTGGAGTTATTTTCATGGAGCTGTAATGTAACTTAGAAAAAACCTATTATACAGTAAGCACTTTGAATTAATAAATTGGAGCATTTTTATCTTCTCTCTTCATGTTTTATGGTATGTCATTAATGGTTGATCAGTCTATTTTGTGAAAATTCATCTTTCCTTACAAACTTGTCCCATGTTTCATGCATCCATTTGATAGAAAATGTATGTTTACATGTTATAAACTGTGTTGTTTAGTGGTGTTATTGATATTGAAATCTATTTTTCCTTTTGAAAACACTGTTACAGACCTCTTTATAAATTATTGATGTGAACTGCATTGCATAGGGAGTTGTGTGAGTTAGCTTTGATATATTAATTTGAATGTGTAAGGCTATTAGCAGGTCTAGGTTGTTTTGGTGTATCACCTTAGTTTCTTTCCAGCATTAGGTTTATTTTATGCAAACTCTTACCCTTATCTCAAAGATTTGGTAGTTAGGTGACATCAAACGGGGAAGTCGACCCATAATCCAGAGGTCTGCTTTCAAACAGGTTACCCCCAATTTGAAAGCAGTCCCATGTTAGTCCAAATCTGCTAAGTTCACTTAAGGCTTAGCAAATGGGGTGCAAATTTGGGGAGCTAACACCAATCTTTGTCCAGAATTTGAATCCTTAATACCCATTGGAATATAGTTGAAGGTTGCATTAAATGCTAGATATCAGGGCTAATATGTGGTAGAGAACATTCATACCCAATGAGTGGAATTTTCCATTGAGTCACACATGAAAGCATGCCACATGCATTGAAATGTACTTAAGAGGCAAGGAATGTTCCATGTGACCTACAATTGTCCTCAACAATAATGGTGAGGGGTCCCTTAGGGTTTGAAACCCTAACTACCACTTCAATTGAAAATAAGATTAAGTGTTTCTTTGTAGCACTGAAGGTACACATGGACCCACATGCCCATTATTAAATGATTCTTCAAAAATGATAAAAGAGAAACTAGACCTAGGAGGAAATCTATGCCAGGAAGAGAGAATCCACAATTTGGATGAATTACACATAATTAGAATATTTTCCATGCCTTCATACTTAGAAAATTTGGGGACCTTAGGTAAATACATGGGGATGAAGGGGAAGAACTCGTACACAAGTTTGGATTAGGGGATAATTTGGAGATAGAAATTGTGTGCTTCAAAGTACAACATACATTATGGAGAAAGGGGACTTTACAAGTCTACCTCCACTTGAATTTTCTTTCCCTCAAGCAATTGTAAGTTCAAGTCTTCATCTCCTCCTATATGGAATTCTCTAAAAATAATAATATCACCTAATTCTTTGCAAGTGGTGTCCCTTGAAAGTAGGTTCCTCCAACAAACCAGATACTTTGGAATGGCTCCACTTCTTGATAATTATATCCTAAGGAATAAATGTTGGGTGGTGTTGTAGTGAATTTATCCCAAGTGTAACCTTCTAATTCTTGTTAAGTTTGGTTCTAAAACATATTTCTTCATGTCTCCTTCCACCCACTTGTTTACCTATTTTGTTTTCCTTGCTATTTATAACTAATTTTTTTTGTTGGGGCAAGTTCTATACCTATCAAATGAAATAAACAATTCCCAAAGAAACTACCACTTGCTTTGCACCATGTTGAAAATATAAAATCTTACCCTTGTAAATATTGTTCATTGTCAAGACAATAATTATCTATTGGGATGGACATTTCAAAAAGTTGGAAAATTTTCCAATAAATTCTTACATGAGGTGATTTGATAATTTTTGGTTTGATCAAAGTTGATGATGTCCAAGTTGATAGTTGATGCATAGTAATTTGATTGAGAAACGACATGCCAAGGATAAGGTTGGTTGAAAATGAAGTATCTTGTGTCAACATGAGTGACATTTTTCCACCATAAGATTCATTAAGCTAGGGGTTTATAATTAAAAGATGATAAATTTTATCTTGTGTTTGGAGACTCTGTAGCATAAAAATATGTATACAATATCCATCAAAATCTACACAATTTCCTTTGTTATGTTCAATCACACCTTCCTCAACTATAATACTAATTGTTACTTCAAGGGAATTTTTTTATTTCATTGATTCTTCATATGCATCTTTAGATTTGATATTATGCGATTCTAGAGGTCCTATTTTTCATACAGATAAGATGCATGAGATTGAACAATTCTATAGATGACCAAATTTTCATTGTAGTCCCCCAAGGGTTTTAGTGTACTATATGGTCCAATTAACTTCAACATCAAAGATTTGTCATTATATCTATCATGAATTTGTTGATATTATTTGGTGATGGAGCAACAAACTTTTTCAAAGTCTTATTAGTCTTCACTAAGTGACTTTGAAGAGATATACCATTGGCCATGATTTGCAACATTGAAGACTAATAATTATACTAGGATTCTTGGGATAAAGTATCATCAAGGTTCCTCTTGTTGATGAAGAATTTGGAATTGCAATATGATAAGAGCTTCCAAAACCTATCCTACTTATGAAGTTGAACAAGGATATGTAAACACTCTACTCCTTTCTAGTGTATCTATAGAAAATGAAGAATTTGTGAGAATATGTAAGGTCATTTTTCACACAATCTTCACAATATTGTATATGAATCCAGGGCACATCAACACCATTGCTAGTAAATAATTGACATAATTCATTTACAAGAGTAAATATCCAAAGCTTAAAAAACTACCTCATATTATCAATTGCCAAATATATGATATCCTCAAGTTTTATAAAAGCATTCTCTAAGGATCTCACCAATGTGAGCATACCATTGTATGGGATAAATATTTGAAGTGTCAAACAACTTCTTAGGCACAATTAATATATTGAATAAGTTTCTTGCATATGTATTTCCTTTTATTGATCTATTCCTACATGATTTTTATAGTTGGAATTAAACCATTGAGGTATGCTTTTACTTGTAATGAGGAATTGTGTTTTATAAAGATGTTTACAACCCACACCACTGAATATGTAGCAAAATTGTGTATTTTCTCAAACATCTTCATTAGAGTAATTACCCCATAATGTTCATAAACTATGTGAAGTTTTAGTTTCACCAAGATAGGTCTGATGGATAAAATCCCTCTACCATAAATAGTATTTGTTTCCTAAATATTCTAGCTTCTTACTTTCATTTTTAATGGGGTCCAAATTATGTATTAACATTGACCCGATTCCCTTTCCTAACATATCATAGTCTGCCACAAATAGATACGAGAGATATGAAATGAAGAATATAGAACAAGAGTTTATTACCTTCTTAGGCTAGTCGAAACCTTTTGGCATTCCATCCACCCCTACAACAAATCTTTTTAATTTTTTTGTTGTTACAAGGTGTTGTATATGAAATCCCTTCAATAGACCTTCTATTATTGCTACATATTCTAAATATTTTTTTTGAATAGATTTTGTGTAGTGAGGAATGCCTAAACTAAAAGAATTTAAATCCTCTTCTTATTTTTCTACATGCCTTGAGTAGTAGTAACACAACCAATATATAAAATATTTATGAGACAAAAATCACACTTAGATTCTCCTAAAAATAGAGCTTGTTTCTCTAGAATCTCAATGATCAATTTTAGTTACCTCCTATGTGATGAGTCTGGTTAATAGCTAGTTTTCTTCCATTTAATTCATATCTTTTAATATTTCAAGCTGCTTATTTCATAGACATTCTTGAAACTTGTATATCTTTTATTCATCCTAAACCATACTTTGATATGTGGAAATATAATTACATGATATGATGATATTTGCATGGATAAATGTGTGAATATTCATAAAATTTAGTATGAATCTATTTTTAATTTATGGTTGTTAATGATATGCATACTTTAGATAAAACTAACCTATTTTAGCCAAAAGAACTATAACGTGCAACAACTGGATTGACCAGCATGCAGCCAAAGGATTTCGGGAAAATTACAGGGGAGACTCTAGAATGCTGGAAATGTGATAGTTACAAGAAATGATGGAAGTGATCATTAAAGTGGTCAATTGTGAGTCACCATATCATCTAATAAGATGACAAGAGGATAGGAGGAAGAAGAAGTCTGTATTGATAAGGAAGCCAACGTGATAGTTTTCACATAACAAGTCTTTGTCAAATCGTTAGGGTAGAGTTTTAATTCTATTTCTCTTCTTCTATCTTTTTCAATAATGGTTTTAGTTGCAAAGACTAGTCCTCTCCCTATTCTTGAGGGAGAGTGGACATATGCATATTATTTTCTATTTTGATTCCTTGTGTGAATAAACCTCCTCTTGAGCTTACATATTTGATCGGTGGTTGAGGAGAAAATCTAGTTGATAGCTCCAGTTTTGTTTTAATAGACAATACTTCATTGCTAGTTTTCTATTATTTATTTGTAATGGATATGCACTCACGAATGAGAGATATGTAGAGATTATTGTCATCTTGTAAGAGTTCAATTTCTATGCAATAAAGGTGTTTTAGTTTACCATAATGATTGGTTGATTCAAGTAGTGTACGTTTGATTTCCCCTATGGGCACAACAACTCAAGCAAGGGCCACTCGAGGTACTGTTCAACCACCTTGATTTTTTCCATTAGATTAGATTATTACACTATTGCATTCATTTCAAGTAAACTCTTAATTACATGAACATGAATGATATCTTATTGTAGACATGCAAAATTGCCTAATTCATATCACACATCATTAATCTTGCATTTCCATCATATTCATCTTCGATCAGTGCATATTGCATCATTTTCATCACTTGCATTACTAATTCCCCTTTTAACATCATTTTTCCATCATTTCATCCTATTTTCTCTATTAATTAAATAATATTGAATTATTTAATTAATTCATCCTATTTCACTAATTTCCTCTTATCTCCCCTAATTGAATAATTTTAATTATTAAATTACCCATAAATCTATTTTCCCTCTAAGGTCCTATGAGTAAATAATCTTAAATTATTTAATTATCTAATTCTCATCCCATTCATTTGGAATATTCTTTTTTAACAAAGAATAGCCCAATCTTACATAATTAAATAATCTTGAATTATTTAATTGTCCTAATTTCCCTCTCAAAGGCATATCCCCATGAAATATTCTTTTTCAAAATATCTCATTCCTCTCATTCATTCTTATCCCTCCATTTCTTGATCTAATCTTCACCCTTCATTTGAAATATCCTCAACCAATTTTCCTTAAATTGTGGAGATATTTTGAGTTCAAATTGATCTTGATCCCTCATCTTTGTTCACTCAAATTCATGGGTCTTTAAGGATTAATCTCAACCATTGGTCACAAACATGAAAATCTATAAAACAAACATCTATCCTTCATTATGGGCTACCTAGATCATTTGTGAAGCACTTTTAATTCTTTGAGCACTTGACCATAACATTACCATTGAGCATTTGAGTAATTATCTTCATCTAGGTCTTCATCTTCATGCTTTTATAATCATGGGAGCTTCATGATCAGGCAATCCAACATCCCATCACCATTAAAATGAAATGCAAGGTTTGCACATGGGTTGGTTTCTTGTTTTGAATTGATTTCATTGTTTATGTTAATTTCTAACCATGTATACACTCAATTTAATTTTGTAAGTGGGATTTGATCTTCTTTTTTTTGGGTTTGTTGATTGCTAACCCTTATTTGACCTCATTTCCATTTCCACTTCACATTCTTGGCATGCCTAGTGGGACCCACGTCCTTGTTTTAAAAAAATTCTCTCAAGTTTTTTATGCTTTTCATGTTTTTGGCACGATTGTGTATTGCATATTCATGAACAACTGCCTCTGTTGACCTCAAACAATCATTTTTGCAAATATGGTCATGTCTTCTTTCTATATCTGTAGCATTTTTTTATGATTTCTAATAATTTTTTCCACCTATGCAAGTTTTGTCGCTTCTGCCATTAACATAGAGTTGCGTTTGCATGGATTTCCACATTTTCATCAGGACATATTGTCACATTTGCATGGATTGCTACATTTGCATCAAGACAAATTGTCACTTCTATAGGTATTGTCATGTTTGACTGTTCTTTTAGGTCTCTATTTTTTGATAACTTTTTAATTTTAGATTTTTCATCTAACCCTAACCATTTGTCTATTGTTTTGTGCTTTTTAAACTGACATATCTATGTAGCATTCGTTTGGAGGAAGACAAATACTTCAAAAATTCTAATGCATTTGTGATTGTAGGTTTTGATCGATTCAAAGTCAATATTTCAAACTACTAATATATCATTGCTTGCAGGTTCCTTTATGCAATATTTTACCATTTGAAATTGTATGCTTTCTTGTTTGGTAGTTTAAATCATATTTTCAATTTGGTGCCTTTGGTTGATGTGTATAGTAGACTTGGAAGTATGTATCCTCTCCCCTTGCACATCGTGTGATCCTGGGTGAAGAGAAATACTCCTAGTTTACACTTTCTTTTCTTTAACCGAACGCATGTTGTCTATGTATCCTCTCCCCTTGCACTTCGTGAGATCTTGGGTGTTGAAACCATAACACACACATTATAGCCATATCATTATTTCAAAAAAATCATATTATGTAAATCACAAAGGTCATCATAACATCATAAGAATCATAATCACATCATATCCATCATATGAATACATCATATATATCAAAGCATCATAAAATAGCCATCACATTAATATTGCATACAAATCATCATCATAAACATCAATAGTCGCTACAACAAAATCTCATCTCATATCTATCAAAAAATATTATGTCATGATACATCAAAAATAATGTGTGTACTAGGATACATGAGCCACCAATATACATGGATACATGATCCCATGGGAAAAAATAATAATATACATGTCTACATCAAATACATATGTAAAAGATGCCTCTCTAGGAAAAATTGCCACCCTTTGACTGCCTAGGTGACCTTGGTACATGAGGAGGACCTATTGTTGGCTATGTGTTCATGGTTTGGGTGTTTTCTTGTCTAGAAGAAGTTAAGACCACCTTTGCATCAACAACACCATCACTAGTAACATTTTTGTTCTTGGCCCAATAACGGGGCTTGTTGTTAAAACTAGTGTATGGGTGGTTGTCTCTATATACTTGTGTGTTTCCCTGTGAGATTAGGGCTCTCTCGATGTTAAGGGATCTAGGGAAAATATCACCAGAAGAGGTAATGCATTGCATCTTCAAGTAGAGGGATAAATCAAGATCAAGATTCACTATGATAATACCCACCTGTTGTCCGTCGGGAAGTGGCCACTTGCTTTTACTAGCTCTTTTCCTCCATCATTGCAAGAAATTGGCAAAAGATTCTACTTTATTTTGTTTGAGAGTATACAACTCTTCTAAGCTTACATCCATGCCAAGATTGAAGGAGAAGTGATCTATGAATTTGTCAACGATTTCTTGGAAATTTTTTATGCTTGGAGGTAACTATGAAAACCAATCCATGGAAGGACCTATTAAACTTTGTGGGAAGAGGTGCATTAAGTAAGAATCATTATAGGCCACCTCCATGCACATGACATTGAATTATTTGATATGGTCCACATGACTTCCTCTCCCTTTGTATTTATCAAATTTAGGGATTTCAAAATCGGGAGGGAATGATACCATTGTGATGTTTCGATCAAATGGATATGGACATAAATTTTGTGTATGGGGCTTCTTCGTCTTGCCCATCTGAAGATCCTGCATTTCTTGTGATAACACCTTAAGTTGCGATGCTAGATCATCTTGTGGGTTTGGTGGAGTAACATATGTTGCGTATTGTGGGATGGCAAATGGGTTGTATGTGGGATTCTGATATGATAAGGTGTTGTATGGTGTGTATGGTGGTGTGGGATTTTGTGAAGGTGATTGTGGTGTATATGTTCCTAATGTGTTTGTATTGGTGATGTTTGGTTGATGGTTATAGTACAAACCTTGTTGTTTTTGTTATTGTGCGAGAAATTATTATTGTTGGGCATACTGTTGAGCTTGTTGTTGGGCTACTAAGGCTACTTGTTGTTTTGCTAAGGCTGTTTGGTGTGCTTGTTGTTGTTGTTGTTGTGCTACTAGGGCTGCTTGTTGTTGTGCTGCTAAGGCTACTTGATGTTGTTGTTGTTGTGCTACTAGGGCTGCTTGTTGTTGTGCTGCTAAGGCTACTTGATGTTGTTGTTGTTGTGCTACTAGGGTTGCTTCTTGTTGTTGTTATGCTGCTAGGACTGCTTGCTATTTTTGTTTTTATTGTTGGACTGCTTACTGATAAGCCTGTTGGGCTTGTTATAAAGCTAGGTCATGTGCTTGCAATGTAGGATCAATCAGTGGTTGGGACATCTACAATGGGTTTTGGGTGTTGATGTTTTATGCGGGTTGTAGATTTTTGATGAGAGGTTGGGGGTTCACTTGGTTTAACACCCCTTGCAAGATAGTGGATTGAGGTGGAGGAATGTAAGTTTGAGGTCCCATTTGATTTTTCATGACGTGGGGGACCAAGGGGAAATATGATGCTAGTGTCATTTGGTATTACGATGGTAATGGAACATTCATACCTTGTAACTTAGGGTGTTCCCTTGTTGTATTTGAGGTGGGATCAAGGTATTACCTTGGTTGATGGTATTCTTAACCAAGGTATTGTTTTGATTTGGGTCAATGATAGATGGGTTTGATGTGGATGGTGGATTGACTTGAGTAGCTTGGGTAACCACTTGTTTCAATGTGTCAATGGGGTTGTTGGAACTACTTGTCAAGGTTTGACTTTGCGTGAGAGTGTTAACTTGCCCTTGTTTTTCTACTTGAGGCACTTGGTCCACATTACCTTGTATAACATTAGGAACACTTGGGATATTTGTGGTGATGGATGAAGATGGTTGCACTCGAAATGTCAAGATTGTTGTGGCGTCATGGAATGTAAGTGGTTTTCCAAATATTGGTGGCCAACTTGTTTTTTGGGGAAGGTTGGCGGTTAATGAAATGGTCATGTTGTGAATACCCACAGTTGTGTTTCTTCCTAGACATGAAGTGATACCAAGGTTGGTTCCTAGCCTAGTTGCAAGACTAGATGTTAAGGGTTGACTTGGCACAAGGGATGGAGTTGATTGAATTGTAGATGAAGTCAAGCCTTGTGTCAATGATTGCACAACAAAAGATGGGTAAATTGGAGCCACATTTTCTAAGGCTTGATGTTCTTGTGTTGTACTCCATGATTTATTCCTTAGTAAGTCCAAATGGGTTGTTCATGATGTCTTCTATCTCATATGGTCTTGATGGAGATGAGGGTTGTTGTGATGGGGTAACTTGACTTCTCAGATCAAATCCTTGAGGATTTGGATCACTTGAGGTGAATGTGACTTTGATTTTCTCCATGATTCTCTTGTGTTGTGATCTTGTCTTTACCGTAAATTGTGGGTCACCTATGGGAGAGTTGTGTTGGGATTTGTAATGTTTAAACTCTCTAGTTGACTCAAATTTAGGTAAAAGGGATGCTCTAAGTCTTTTTGGAGCAATGGTGATAATTGGAGATGAAACAGTGAATGATATGGGAAGTGATCTTTTGCAAACATTTTGGGACAACACTTTTGACTTAAGTTTGATGTTTTGATGTTAGGATAAAGGATGTTAATGAACTTGTGAATCTTTAAGGTAGACTTGTGACCTTCAAGATAAACTAGTCCACAAATGATAACTAACTTAACCAAATGCATGGAAAAGGATTCATTTCACATACAAAGTAGCTAAGTTAGGGTTTGGTTGATTGATGTTTAAGTCACAAAGTGTTGGTGTATAATTTTTTTTTGCAAAGTTTGGTGAGATGAAGGATGAATTTTGATGAAGGGGTGAGTGAAATGTTTGAATCAATGTTGACCTAGAGTGAACCTTTGTTTTCCCATACCAAGGTAGTGAGAACACATGCTATACCTCTGAAGTGATTAAACCATAAGGACTCAATGATTTTGGTATAATAGGACTCAAATGATTTTGACAATAGAATTCAATGACTTTGGATAATGGAACTCAATGATTTTGACAATAGAACTCAATGACTTTGGATAATGGAACTCAATGATTTTGGACTCAATGTTTTGCAATGTTTTCCTTGTATGATAGCGGGCGTAAGGTCAGGTTGTTCAACCGACACAATCGGTCACCAAATGGTCATGTGAGGTTCAATTTGTCAATTTATCTTGCTTAATGAGTTTCTTTTACCACAAACACTTGTCTTGATTAAGTTTTCAAACTAAATTTCTATGTCAAAAACATCATAAATTACACAATGTCCATTTTGTGAAAATCATGAGGTTGAAGCCATAGTTGCTTATATTAACTTTGGGAATTATGGATTGAGATATAAGTCAAAATATTTAGAAATCTTTGGATAAAAATCCTTAGGACAAGCATTAATATCAAGGCCATTTCAGAAGGTATCCATACTTAGACCAAAGGGTTTGAAATTTTGAGGAAGATTGTGAATTTTTGTTTGCAATGTTTTGGAACAAAGCAAAGTATTAAATTGACTCACAAGCATTTACCATCCTAGGTTCAAAAGATACTACTTTTTGAATCCCCACTTGGATTTCTCCAAACACTAAGACATTGCAAACAACTAAAGATTTGGTGACACTGGATCCCCTCCACAACACACACTTCTCGGGACCACCAATCTCAAATCCTGAAGATCCAAAGATCCTAAGGATTTTCCTGTTTTGACAATTGAATAGTAAAATGTGGAGCGACTTTAGAACGACCGTTCCTGCACCAAAAAGAATAAAGGTTTTTGGATTCTAAACAATTGATTCATAATAAGGGCTTTCGTTCAAGGTGGCCATACATGTGGCAAGATTAGCTCAAGATTATGGAGAATCGAGAGGCCTCCTAGTCTCTTCCTAAGAAGAGATTTTAATGTATCACACATATACTAAGGGTGACACTTGTCGGTATGACGCATTTGCACCTATTGTTTATGACATTCGTCATAAACACATTATTTATATAGCGGCTTGAAAGAGCTTGGATTTAGCTTGTTTCTGCTTGGGTCATTCCCTCCTTTCAAAGTGGGGAGGCAGGCACTCTAAAGATAGACAATAGCAAGGAAGTACGTTTGTAGTTCAATCATCCCAGTTTTCATGAAACAAGGAGAGAACACACATCACGCCTTTTCCCTACAATAGCATGGGGTTCATTTTTAATCCAAATTGAAAGATGTAGGTGATTATACAAAGTGTTAAGGAATGTTTCTGTTTCTCAAGATCACCGAGTGGCGCAAGAGAATTGCATAAGCATTCAATAACAAAGATGTAAATAAAAACATAGAAAACACTCATTAATTTTAACCCCTAAAGCTAAGATGAATTCATTTTATGCACCAAACGAAATGTTAAGTTGGCTTGTTCAATTTAAGCCCCAAAAATAAAATGATGAAATAAGGGTTCAATTTTAGTCTCGTTTGAGCGTTCTTTTTAAGAGCCAATTGAAAATTAGTGTGGTCCTAAAGCATAAAATGAAAAGCATGATAGATGGGTTATAATTGCCCCAAAAACATCAAACACTTGTTATAATTATAAGATTTAAAGATGAGAATGCTTCTTCACTTCAAATTTTATTGCCCAACCCGCAAAACCTAGTTAGCCTAAAAAAGTGTTGTATCTACAAACACAAGGAAAACAAAAATCTAAAGATAAATTTGTTAGATTGATTAGTTCATGCCCTCCTTCTAGCACCAAAATGTGACCAATGTCGTAGTAAAGGTTAACTACACCTGATCCATACAAATTCAAGACATATTTAACCCACTAGGCAACGATCCCAATAAGATCATTCCATGTAAACAAAGACAAAGAAGCCATTAAAACTAACATTCTAAATCACAAAAGCTTGAAAAACTTCTAATTTAAGACATTGAAACTTATCCTATTGGGGGAGTGGTGTCGCATTGATGTGGAATGGAAACCATTTCCCAATCCCCTGGATAATGAGCTTGTTTCAATCAATTCTATTGAAGAGAATCGACGAAACTGATGAAAGATGTGTGATAAAGCATGATTTAAATGCTAAATTAACATGATATATGCTAAGATGATCGATATGGGTGTTTGCAAAGCTATTCTAAATGTATGCAAGATTCAAAAGATTAAAATCCTAATTACAAAATATGCTAAATGTATGTACCTATATTATCATGGAAGCCATTAATGAAAGCTAAGCTAATATGCAAGTAAATAAAGTTAAAATGATGTTAAATGTGAGTACGAGTGCAAATGATTTTAACAACATAAGTTTGTTGTTAAAAGGGATCCATTTGTCTCCAAATAGTGCTTTATTTATAGGAAAGCAAATGAGAAATGAAGGGTTAAGATAAAAAAGGCTAATCAATGGTGAAGGATGGAAGAAGTTAGAGGCATGGATTGTGGATTCTCATCAAGGGTTGAAAATGCAAGTTGATATTTAATCAAGGGCTTACATTCATAAAAAAAACACACTTTTAACCTATACAAGAGGTCACAAGTTAACTTGCACAAGAAGTTTTGAGTTAACTTACACATGATGTTTTGAGTTAACTTACACATGAAGTTTTGTAAGAATATTTCCTTTTTCAAATGAGTGAGGTGAAAAAATATTCTTTGGAATATTCTCATGGGTGAGGAAATATTTTTTTTGCAAATTAAAATAAAGTTTAATTGTGTAAAAGGGGAAGGAATATTCCCCTTTTGGAGGAATGTACAAAGGAGGAATATTTCGTTGGAATATTCCCTTGCAAGTGGAAGAATTAGTAATTTGATAATTAAAACAAAGTTTGAATTATGCAAATTAAGGGAATTATATGATATTCATTAAATAATTGATTTAATGGAGATCAAATAAAAAAGCAATGGATGAGATTGATTTGATCTATCAATGGTCACAAATGAAAGGAGGATGAAACATGGATCAAGGATTCTCATCAATGGATGAGAATCAAATATCACATGGATCAAGAGAAGATCAAGGGCTAACAATCATGCAAACAAACACACTTTGCAACAACTTTAAAAAGTTGTTTCAAAGTTTGTTTGGAGTAATCATTACCTTTTTTTGGAGGAAAATAGGAGAAAGGATATTCCCTATACAAGTGGATGAGAGGGAAAATAGCAATTTAGTTAATTAAAACTAAATTTGAATGTGCAAGATGAGGAATGTGAGGATATTCATTAAATTATTGATTTATTTAATGAAAAAGAGTTGCAAATATGATATTTAATTAAATAGTTTAGGTTATTTAATTAAATAAGAGGACTTAGGATTAAAATTAAATAATTTGCATTATTTAATTAAACTGGATGAAATGTCAGTGTGGGAGGGGGTGAATTAACCCAATTAGGTCAATTAGATTAATAGGTGAAAATGAGGCATTTAACTAAATACTTAGACTTATTTAATTAAACAAGCAAAAAGAGGATGGGTTTGAGGATGAAATGATGTTAGTTAGCTAATGTGATCCATTGAGACATTTTTTAGGTGTACAATTACTAATAATATCATTCATATTAGTCTCTAGCTTATCAATCTTGTCTCTCAAAACACCTTGTGAGGTCTAAATATTACCAAGCATATTATTTAGCAGGTAACAATCTAGGAGTCTTGATATATACACATCATTTAAATACATGTTAATATGTTATTTTTATTCATAAATTGTTGATTTTATTTAGAATAAAATTGAAGTTAAATATATGCAATTGTAACATATATAAATATATGATTTTGCATTTAAATATTCTCCTAAATATTTAAAAATAATAATAGTTGATATAGTTAAAACATGAACTTGAAATCATGTATTTTATATTTGTATATAAATGAATAGTAATGTATATATATTCATATAGTTTATATTTAGAGAAAAATAAAAAATAGGAAAATGAGCATATTATAATTTTCAAAAATTATTCAAAATAAGGTGATTATTCTCCAAAAATAGTTATGAATTTGAAAGATGAGGTGGATTTTTTTTTAATGGAGAATCAAAGAATGGATCCACGAGGCATGGGGTTTTAGAAACATTAAAATCCTTCCAAAAGGGTTTTTCTCTATACATTTTAAAGATGAAAAAATTGATTTTTTGTTCTATAAAATGAGTCATTGTGCTTCAATAATCCCACTTTCTTTATTCAACAATGGTACCCTAATTTAACCCCCTTTATTGCACCCCAGATGGATCTCCTTCTTGATTTAAATTATATATCATTCTAATAGAATATTGGTCTAATGAATATCATATAATTCCCTTAATTTGCATAATTGAAACTTTGTTTTAAAGTTTAACACAAATAGGAAATAACTTTGACTTAATCAAAAACTTTGACTTAATAGACTCAATTGACTCTTTCATTTATGCCAAAATTTGGTCTTCTTATATATATTGAATTTAAAAATAAATAACTCTAACCACTCATGCAAAAGACTTGATATAATTAGTGGAGGTTGAGGAAATTAATTTTTTTCAATCTAAATTGTAGAAGTTAGGAACATTAAAAAATAAATCTCTAAAAAGCAAGTGAAAATATAATTAGTGATGAATTTTAAAAAATAAGCCTAGCGAATTGAAGGGAAAGAATTTAGATGAGAAAGTAAAATATCAAATAAAATATTTTTTTGGGAAATGAAAGGCCTAGTTCATATAGGGGAGCTCGTGCTGAATTGTTATTGATCCATTTATATATTATATTTTTAAAGAAAAAGACCAAAATATTGCTAAGGTAGATTCAAAAGAATGGCCAAGCCTAAAAAAAGAGTTGGAAGAGGAACCAAGGATTTTAGACCTTTGGTGTATAGGTTAATCAGCCTCCAATTTACTTAGTGCCATTATTGGATTTGGAAAAAAATGAGGAAGAAAAAATAAGAAAAGAAGGGAACAATATGCAATACCTAATGGTTAATCTTTAATAAAGGAATATTTGCTAAGATCCAAATGAGGAGTTTCCTTCCTTAGAGAGAAATGAAGATTATATCTTTTAATGTTAGAGGCTTAAATGATCCTAACAAGAGATGCTTTGTCAATCACAAAATGGACAATATAATGGTTGATATTATATTTCTACAAGAAAATAAATTAAAATCCTTATAGGATAATCTCTTCCTCAATCATTGTAGGGACATAAAGGTCTCTGTGTGGATGCTATTAGAGTAATTTTCAGCCTAGGTATTCTTTGGATCTCTATTTGTGTTTATATTGAACTACTTTCTCACACCCCGAATTAGATGCTTAAAAAAGAACAAAGTTTAATTTCTAATTTTACCTTTTCTTTGATTAATATATATGAACCTTGAAATTAGATGATAAAATATAGGTGTTGAATGAGATCCTATCTTACATCTCCTATATTGAAAGAGAAATTTATTCTTGGTGAAGAATTCAATGTGATCCTTTCCACTTTGAAGTAATATAGGGGCATATTTAGAATCTCTCAATCTCAACAAGATTTTTAAAAAATTGTAAGGGATTTTGACTTGATGGATGTGGATCCCAAAAATGTGAACCTTTAGTTGGAATAATAAGCATAAAGGGTTCACCAATATATAGTAGACCATATGGATCATTTCTTATTTATTTCCAATATGCTCCAATCCCCTTATCTATTATAATATTCAATTTCATTGATTTTAGGCTTATATGATTATCCTATTATGTTGACTATTCTAGAAAGAAAAGTGTCTTTAATATGTCAATTTAAGTTTGAATGTATGTGTTTTATAAGTGAAGAAATATTTACAACATTGGTGGTTGGAGGAAATGAAGCAACATGGGTCTAAGATGTTTATCTTCACCAAAAAATATTTCATATGAAATCTTGACTGAAGGAGTGAATTTAAGTTCTTTTTAAAACATCTTTCAATTAAAATCCAAAATAGAAAAGTACCTAGAGAATATAAATAATAAGTTAATTATTTTAAAAATTTTAAAGGAGAAATAATTGATGGTGTAAGCATGTAAAATGGATATAATAGAAATATGCATAAAAATAGCTTAAATCAAACCAAATACATGCAAACCTCAAAAAAATTGAATTTATTATGTTGAGTTGGTGAAGATTTGAATGTGGTTGCTCATGAATCGATAGAAATTCCAGTAGCATGACATTAGCATAAAAGATGTTCATGCAAATGGGATGTGAGGCTTCTCATTTATAGAAATGAGATGGAAGAAATGCAAGGTTTGTATGCATTCATGATGAATGACTAGGATTGAATGAGAATATAGGGATTGGATTAAAGTTGTAGTCATGTGACAAATGTCACATGAGGGATAAGGGCTAGGTTTAGGGAAACATCCTTAAATGGATGGCTAGGATTATGAGGTGGGATATTAAATGAAGGGCTAAGATGAAAAGTTAGTTTGACTTTTGGGATAAATGCTAGACATGTGAAGGGGACACTTGTCATTTGGTGATAAGTTTAGATTGTGATCCATGTGAATGGAATCAATGGATATGATTAAATGGATAAGGATAGGGGATAAAGTGGAATTAAATAATGGAAGAAAAAGGGTAATAGGCATTAATTAGCCCAAATTAATTAATTTAGCTGGAGGATTTGGGGATACGGCTAGGCTTAATTAAATAAATATAAAATTTATTTAATTAAAGGTGGGCAATAAGGATAATGGATAAATTAATTACATAAATAATAAATATTTATTTAATTAAACATTAGGATAAGGGAAAAGGTTAAATTAATTAAATAAATAAGAAAAAAATATTTAATTAATTGGCTAGGATAAAGTGGGATAAAGGTGATGGGTAAATTAATTAATTATATAAATATTATTTAATTAATTAATGGGATAAGATAGGCTAAAATGAGGTGTGGTTGGGTTAGGACATTTTTAGGTGTCTATATTTTGCCACTCTTTGAGATGATGTTGCGACTAAGAGAAGTAATATCATTTCAAATAATAAAACATGGTGGATAGGAAAGGGATCAGGACTAGAAACATGATGCCCCAGTCATTAGCAAGGATGAGGAATGATGATGATGAGGTAGTGGTATGCCCCTTCGAGAGGACATGTGGGTTCAAAGAACATGAGATTTACTTTTGAAAGAAGAAAGGATGGAAGCCATTGGGGCCTGGGGCCTTGAAAGGGATAAGAGAAAAGACAAAATCCCTAATCTCATCAACCAAAGAGCCTCTTTTCATGAACATAGTTCATCCTACAGGGACATAGAGTGAGGAATAACCTCCAAAAGATCATCAACTAGATGGTTAGTCATGGTTGGGTTGAACAGATTGTAAAAGAAATCGACACCAGCCTGAGCAATATCCTCCTCAGAAGTCAGAGAAGAACCATCCTCAGAGATTAATTTAGCAATGGAATTCCACTTTCAATGTCTAGAGGTAGTCATATGAAAAAACCTAGTGTTCTTGTCCCCCTCACGAAGCCATTGATTTCTAACCCTCTACTTCCAATAAATCTCTTCCTTCTCAATAATGTTGTGAAGGTCACTTAACAAAGTATTTTCCATATCAACCAAATCCATTGGAGCTCTTAATTCAATTTCCTTTTGAACCTTTCTAAGCTACTCCTTAAGGCATTTTTATTGATCAAATATTACCAAAACAATTCTTTATCCAACCTTTCAAGTTATCTTTGAGAGCTTTCAGTTTGAAGATGAGTCTAAACATAGCGAAACCACAAACCCTGATACTCCACCAATCTAATAGGAGATCTTTAAGAGGAGAGTGATGTGATCACATCATTTCAAATCGAAAGGGGCGCTTGGACTTAGGAGGAGGGGTGTTCCAACAGAGCTACAAAGGAGCGTGATCAAAGCCGATCCTTAGGAGAGAGGATAAAGAGAGAGTGGAAGAGACATCCCAGTTGGAGGAAACCAAACAACGATCAAATCTGACCTAAATAAGATTATCTCTAACCCTTTTGTTGTACTAGGTGAAAGAGCAATCTTCAAGCTCAATACCAGACAAATCGCCAACTAAAAGGAAGTTATTAAGATCCAACATACTGTCAGTCAAATCCATATTACATCTTATCTTCTTAGAGGGGAAGAGAGGAGTGTTAAAGTCACCCAACACCAACTAGTGACTATGCAAGAAAAAGATTCAACATCCCAATAGATCGGCCCAAGTATTTCTTCTAAGGAAAGTATTATTAGGTGAATAGATATTGGAAATAATCCACTCATGAAGACTAAAACTTTGAGAGAAACAAACATTAAGGAAGTTTTTGTTCTTAGAGATTAGAGAACCATTGAGAAAGGGTTTCCACATCATAACTAGACCACTAGAGGCCTCCTCAGCATCAACTGCCTCGTAGAGGGTATTGAGTCAAATGTATTTACTTGATTTATCAAGTCAACAACAATCATCTTGGTTTCTTGAATAAGTAGGATGTTAGGCTTGAATTCTTTGATTAGATCCCTAACAATGTGCTTCTTATGAAGGCTATTAAGCCCTTGAATGTTCCAAGAGAGAATCAATTTTTTTTTATTTCTTCTAGAGCCAACCTGCTCTAAGATCGCTTGGTTCCCATGAATAATATCTCTAGCTGTATTCTTCTTTCTAGTAATTTTGGAATTTTTTTGACCAGTCTTAGAATTGGTCCTAACATCTGTCGAATTCCTTAGACTTTCCATCTTGGATGAGCATGACGATCCAATAACAACTGGGTGGTCAGCCCCTTAGGTGAGGCCATTAGCATCACCGTATCAGGATTAGGGGGAACCACATACAAAATAACCAAGACCAGGAGAGATCCCTTAGGGGACGAAATCACCGCACAAACGTCCTCATTCACAAGGTTGGTGACCAAAAGAGGGGAGTCAATAGGAAAACACTGGTCAGTAATCAGGGACTAGGAGGAAAGAAGGGAGAGGGGGTTCAGTAGGATTAAAGAAGACTCTAAGAGCACAAGCACCTTGGAGGAGGGAGGAGCAAGAGAGATGGGGGTTTTAGAGAGACCAACCTCACAAACCAGAACAGGGTCTGGAGAGAAATCTTGGGACCAATAGGCGAAACTAGCATTGATGCCAGTTTAGGAGGAAAGGCCAAAGAGTGCCTTCTTTCAAGTTGAGGGGACTAGGGAGCCACATTCTTTCCCTTGTCTAGGGGGTAAAGACCTTAGGCACACCTTTAGGACAAACATTACAGAGATGACCCACAAAAGAGAAAAGTTGACAAAAGATCTAGCATAATTTTTATATTCAATGGCTTGAGACCACTTACTGAATCTGGAATGTAGAATGACTGAGGATGACAAGATTTTGTTGGGATCAATGTTAACATAGAAGCAAGCAAACACTAGCTTGGAACGTTCCTTAGTGACATAGTCCAAAGAGAGGAAGTTACCAAAAGAGTTGGCCACTCCAACAATAATCTCCTCATCCCAAAAATTCAAAGGGAGCCCTGGGAGTTGAACCTAGGTTGGGAGAGCAGTTGCCAAATGAGTTGAATGATCAAAACCTGTGCACCATTTATACAAGGCAAGACTCTATTTGTCGAAGAACCAATGACCCTTAGTCAAGGTTGCCAAGTAGTCCTCCTGAAGAGTAAAGTTGAAGCAAAAAAGGCCCTTTAGGAGAGCAAAAATAGAAAAGGAACCTTTAATAGACCATCATGAGGATGCCCATTTCCTCATTGATTCAATGTTAGGATGCCTTCCCATGAATCTTCTGATAAGATAATTCTCCATTTTATTCAAAAGAACGATCAATATAGAATGATCCTTTACTTTGATGGTGGTACCCTCCTTAGAATGCAAAATTTGGACCCATCACCAATAGAGGTTGCCTTTTTGGTACCCACGAAAAGAGCTTTCCAGTTTGGCGGTGAAGGTACCTTTTGAGAAACAAGGGAAGGGACAGGCGGTGACCCACAAGGCTTGTGACTGCCATTGGGAGACACACTCTGCCCGATAGGATTGCTAGAACTGCCAAAAACATCTCACACCAAAGGACACGAACAAGGAGATTCCCATCCAACTCCATCATCCCACGCACAACTCATTTCAAAACTTGGAAAGCTTGTAATGTTATAATTATTGCATTATGTTAACTAACCCATATATTGTATACTAAATGGACATTTGACATTATCTAAGTTACCGTGAAAAAAATTGATTATTCTTTACTAATTTATCTTTCAAATTACATTATATTTATATTTTGTTGATTTTATATAACTTATTTTATATTTATAAATACAATTATAAATATAAATATAGTTAATTAACATTGATGTCATAATAGTATTCAGAATAACCAAAACAAGATTATATATATTCAAATTAAAAAAAGGAAAGTAAAATAAAATAATAAAATTAAATGAATAAAAATGAAATAATTTTTAAAATTAGAAAATAAGATAAAAATATTTTTTTAATATAAATAAAAATTAATTTTTAAATAAAATAAAATAACTTATTATTTTAACATAAAAATAAAATCAATATAAATATTTTAAATATATCTATATAAAAATGAATATTTTTTTTGGGAAGGCCAAATTTATATTATTCATGTACTTATAGCGAATCTATATACAATTTATTCGCTTTTATATTATGAATATTATCAAAACCATAAGTTATTATCTCTTACTCTAGAGATATACTACTTCAACTTCCTCATCCTTGTTACCTTCCCAAGGAAAAATCAGCATTAGAAACCTTGCCAAGTTGGCCAACGTGTCAGCAACCTTGTGGGCCTCTCGATTTATATGATTCACTTTGAACTCCACAATATACTATTTAATTTCCAATTATTAAATTTCTCCACTTCAAGTGCATTTATTGGTATGAGAGAATTCCCTTCTACTTCTACTTCTATTTTTATTTTTAAATTTGTTTTTAAAGAAGAAAGACTAAAAGACAAAATGATTTCATTTGTATTTTTCTATTTATATTTATTACTAAATATTAATACTCTCACAAATTATCAAATTTAAAATAAAAGACAAGAATTTTTGTTAACACTCACATCACTAGAAGTCATTTATTTATTATAATTTTTTTTTTTTTTAAATAATTTATTTTTAGAAAAGAAAGACTAATAAACAAAACCATTTCATTTGCATTTTTCTATTTATATTTATTATTAAATATTAAGACTTTGACAAGTTGTGAAATTTAAAATAAATAAGAATTTTTGTTAACACACCCACACTACTAAAAATTATTTATTTATTATAAAGTTTTTGTTTTTATTTTTAAATTTGTGATTAGAAAAATATTAAGAAAAACACAATGATTGTCCAAATTTGTTTTAAACAAAAACTTGTCTTTTATTTCATATTTGACAACTTGCCAAAATATTAATATATAATAATACTATTTGATAATAAATATAAATATAAAAATACAAATAAAATAATTTTATTTTTGTTATTCTTTCTTTTTTAAACACAAATCTAAATATAAGAATATTTAATAGTAAATATTATACCTATATTTTTCTTAGTTGAAATTAAGAAATAGTATAACATTACATAATGCTTTGTTCTTAATAAATTTGCATGCAGTGCCGTACAACACCTCGCAGTTGTGTAGAATATTATATATTTTGGTGAAAGTAGCGAATTGATATATGAACAAACATAGCAGTGTATAGCTGTTATTTATTTGTGTTGCAGTATAATGGTAGTGTTATTTTTATTCATTTGCGGATCTGGGAAGACAAGGGGGCCCAGGTGCATCGCTGTGGGGCACAACATGACCGCCCATCCTGCTGGAAGAATACTATATCTCACCATGCATTTCATTTTCATTCCCCAACATATATATTTATGTTATTTTATGTATTAATTATTATATTCATCACATACTCTCTAACATATTAACACACATAATTTTTTTCTCCTAATCTATCCAAAGATCAATTAAACTATGAGATATGGTTTATTACCTCTAATAATTGTATAAGTGTATTATAGAATATAATAATAAAATAATGTATATATAGCCCGAAGGGATAGTTGAGTTGGGTTTGTTCCCCATTGGTCTCGGGTTTGACTTCACTCTTGGGTTTAAGAGGTGTGACTTATTGTGCGCGGGGTTCTCACCTGCAAGGGACTAGTCTCCCCTAGCTTGCCCCAGGTATCCAAGGTATGACAAAAAAAATTATATTAATTAAATATTATATTAGATTTATATAATATATAAGAAAATATGTAATAATAAACGTAATCATAATTTTAGATATTTAAATTAGAAAATATTATATTTTAAAGTACACATAAATATGCAATTATTACTTAAAATTACATGAAAAAATAACAAAATAAAAGTTCGCCCCATGATAACTATAAAAATAAACATAATAACATAATGCAAATTATTTGTAGCGCCGTGGGGACACCTTGTAATAACAAAATAAAATAATATAATATAATGTATATATAATTGAAAATGTAATTATAGTATATATAATGTAAGATGTATTATAATTAAAGTTAAATACTATATTAGATTTATATAATATAAAAGAAAATATGAAATAATAAGCGTAATCATAATTTTAGATATTTAAATTAGAAAATATTATATTTTAAAGTACACATAAATATGCAATTATTACTTAAAATTTCATGAAAAAATAACAAAAAGAATTCACCCCATGATAACTGTAAAAATAAATATAATAACATAATGCAAATTATTTGTTGATTTTATTTTTTTGCCTTTCAATACTGATTAAAATAGAACATATTAATGTAAAAATATATTTTGATATGTTAAATCTATTTGCTAATATTTTTCAATATAGTATTATTCATAAAATATATAATATAATGTAATATATAAATACAAATATAATAAGTAATATATAAATATTATATTATTTTAATAATATATAATATACATATAAATATAATTAGAACAAATGATATATAAATAAAGTAATATACATAAAAGATAAAAGTAATAAATGTAATTATACAATTTAATACACTCATAAATAATAATTAATGGACATTATACCATGATTTTATATAAAAAAAACATTCATCAAAATTTCATAAAATAAAAAAATATATCTGTGGCAAATTTTTTTACCACTTATATGCTTGTAAATATATCTAAGTACCGCTCATTTACTCAAACATAAAAAAAAAGAGAAAGATTAAAAAATAGACAAAAAAAATTCAACGAACCGGATTAATTTAACTGTATTGCAGTGTTTCTTACTTACCTTTAACCGTTGATAGTGAAAATTGGGTTGGCCATTTCCAAATATGATACGCCTTCGACGTAAATATCTATATGTATATCTATATCTGCATGTTCTTCATTTTGGCATACCTCTAATCTCAACATGCTTCCTTCATTGCCCTCGTTGGCCCCTGTTGGCAATCAAAGCTTTATTGATTGGCAATGGCAAATGCAAGGGAAAACACAACCAACTATTAAAATTTGATGGTATGTTCAGTGGAAATGATATGAAGCCTTCAATGAATGCTTCAAAGGTACTTCTAAGCCCTCGTTTGTTCAAGGATTATAGCTGATCAACTTTTTAGCAGTGAATTCAAAAATGATTCCGCGCTGTGGGCCAGCATCATTTATTAATCCTTCTCTAGTTATGGTATGGGTACTAGAGCATCTTAGGCTCTACTAACAATCAATGCTTGTGCTATATACTTCACTTTAAAGGGTTAATAGATGATGTTAATTGGGTCATTGTGGCACAATTACATGGGCAGTGGCAACTTTGATAGATGTAGATATCAACAGAGACCCCCCTATAGAGATGGAGAGAAGATCGGTAGGAGATGGTGTGCTAAAGAGGTTGTGAGCCATTTGGTAAACAAACATGGCTTGGTATAGACTTATCTAGTCACACAATTGATCCAATAGTTTAGAGGACTTGCTTCTAGTGTCCTCATGCTTTAGATCTACTAAGGAGGTAGTAGAGGCTAGGAAAGGAACTCTCTTGTGGACTCCTCTTACTAGATAGGGACTCCTATTGTATGGCTAGGAAAATTTGATAGGTATATGAACAAGGATAGAGATAGATGTAACTATTTTTGGGTCATGATATTGCTATCAGGATTCAATCATGTAGTCTTCGAGTCAAACTCATTGACCCATGTTTCATGAGTAGTGGTTCACAAGAACCCATCTCTCATGATAATGAATGCTCCACTTAGCACTCATTGCATCTAGGTGATGCTCACAGAGGTGAAGCACTAGGCCATCCTGGGAGGTCACCCATCCTAGTACTGCTCTAGCTCAAGCGCGCTTAACCACAAAGTTTTCCCCAAGGTTAAGCCCACTTAGCTTGCAACCCCATTTGCAAAACCTTCAACAAGCCCACTTATTTTTGGGTCATCCAAATTTTTATGCAAAGTGACTAGGATGATGGAGATGGTAAGGGATCTAATGATGACTACTATATCAAGGTAGGAGAGGATGACGAGGCACCATATGAGACTTCTCTTGGTTCACAAATGATTCCTCTAGCTTAGCGAAAACATGAGTAAATGTGAGTGATTAACCAAATCATTGTGAATATCTCACTTCTTAATTATTTGTTTTACTTTGCTTTGCAAATTATTGCGTAAAATATGGCAAGGACCTAACACTCTATTTTCTTCACACTTGGTGACATAGGTATTGTGGATGGATGGAGGAACTTGATTAGGATCTTGTCACTAGATGTTTTTGTCCCTACTATGAGGAGAGAGTGATGTACTCTTAGTTGATGCATGAATATGTTGGATGTTGTGGTTGTGTTGCTGATATGTGGTTGTCATTGATGTCAACACTATTAGCATTAATGTCTTAGAAGCTACATATGTCAAGGATATTGAGAAAATTGTAATAAAATAAGTTGCAAGTTGTCAGTGGTGAAGTGAAGTTCAGTAGGTTGGTAAGTTCAATACATTGATGATCAAAGATTGTGGACTAAAGGATTTATTATCGAGTATATCTAGTTTATCCACGTCAAGTTTCTGAGATTCACATGAAGATTTGATCGAATTATGAAGATTTGTATTCTGATAATTTTTTTGTTGCTTCAGTTGGTGTTCCTGAATGAAGATGATGTGATTTTAGTAAGTTCAGTTACTGCGGATGCTTATCTGGTGATTCATGATGTTTTTGGATGTTTCTAGATCATACTCTATCTGTGTTACACGTCCAAATTGATTGTTGAGCTCGCGATTGGAGATTTTCTCTTGCGTGTTCATGTTTTTCATGTTCTTAGCCGATAGGATGTTGTAGCGTGTTGTGGATCTTCAAGGAATAATTTTTGAAGGTGGTTTGTGTTTGAGAATTTTATTTTGGGTCTTCACTATGTTGTGGCCGACCTTGGTTGATTCGCATTGATAATTATTATTGTTTTGGGCCGACAGTTTGTATTCATTTTATTATTTTATTGAGGCCGACATGTAGCGATGTAATTTCTTGTTGCGGATATAAATGAGTGATTGTTTTATCATTTGAAGGTATGATTATGCGAAGTGTGCGAGTCCTATGTGTGAATAATGTTCTAAATCATTCGAAGGCAGAGCAGAGTGTGAAGAAGAGTGAAGAAGAGTGAAGAAGTGTTCATGTGCTTAACTGGAACTGTAATCAGGCATTAGGAGATGCTATTCTCTCAGTTCAAAATCCTGCGGATGTAATCTGAATCTTTCTATAAGATAGTGTGTCTTCCTTTAGGCAGTAAGCCCTTTTGTAATTGAGTAACGATCTCTAGGAAGTGTGGTTGAATGCATGTGCATTCCCCATTTATTATTCTTATACTTTTAATAGGGTATAATCTTGTGGACTGACCTCCATCGTGGTTTTTTCCCTAACAGGGCTTCCACCTAAAAAATCTTGGTGTTATGTGTGTTGATGATTTGTGCCTTCATGGTTATTAATTAGATCTAAGAATAAGGGTTAACAAGTTTAATAAGTTTTGAATTTCTATGACAATTGATTCACCCCCCCTCTCAGTTGTCTGCCCTTGTGTTTCCAACAATTGGTATCAAAGTAGGTTCCTTGGAAGAAGTTTAACAACTTGAGGTGATTCGAGATGGCGACATACAAGAAGGATAGTCTGAGATTTGATGGAACAAATTATTCTCTGTGGAAGACTCAAATGGAGAGTCATTTGAGATGCATTGGTGAACCCTACTGGAGCATTACAAGTAATAGGTATGTTATTCCACATAATGGTCCTACCACTACTACTAAGATTATGGATGTTGAAAAAAATATCAAGGCTAAGGAGGCATTGTTGAGTGCTTTGACTGATTCTGAGCTGAAAAATGTTATGGATCTGAAGACTGCTTATGAGATCTGGAAAAAGTTGGAAACTTTGTATGAATGTGATGCTAATGTGAAGATTGCTAAGCTACAGAGTCTAAAAGGGAAATATGAAATGTTGAGAATGGGCGATAATGATAATATTACTACTTTCATGCAAAGAGTGAATGAACTTGTGTGTGGTATCAGCTGTGTTGGTGTACAATTGGAAGAATAAAAGATTGTTGCTAAAGTGCTTAGATCCTTGCTTACTACATACAAAGTCAAAGCTACAACTATTCAAGAGCTCCAGACTGTGACAAATGTAACTAGATATATGTTGATTTGTAAGTTTACTGCCTTTGAGTTGAGTAAATTTGGTGATGCCCTTCCTAAGGTAGAATCTGCATTCAAGGCCACTACTTCCTGAAGAGATAAATAAAGATATGATCCAGGTGAAAGTTTTTCTAGAAAATATTAAAGTATGAGGAAGAAATGAGATAGGTTGAAGAAGAAGAGAGAGAAATGGATGAGCTTGAAGCACTTATTGTCAAAAGAGAAGCCATAGGACAAGGTAAGTATAAAGGGAAGTTTTAATTAAATGTTTTTCTTGCAACAAGATAGGTCATTTTGCATCAAGGTGTCTGGAAAGAGTTCCTAAGCCAAAACCTAACAAGCCTAGATTTCAAAGAAAATGTTATTATGCTGCCGATGAAGGTGTGACAAATGATGAATCTGATAAAGGAAATGGAAGTGAGGATGAATGGGCATTTATTGCTATCAAGGAAAATAATCCTGTGTCTACTAAATTTGCTAGTTGTACAAATGTGGAGAAAGCCCTAGCTACTAGAGTTGAAGAAAAAGATGAATGGGTGATTGACAATGGATGCTCTCATCACATGATAGGTGATAAAAGTAAGTTTGTGAGCTTGGAAAAGTATGATGGTGGTGTTGTAAGATTTGGTGATGAAAAAGCTAGTGTGATCCATGGTAGAGGATGTATTTCTCTTGATGGTAAGAATAATACTGATGATTTTCTTTATGTGGAAGGTCTGAAACATAATCTTTTAAGTGTTGGACAAATGGTTGATAAGGGATACAATCTTCAGTTCAAGGATGGAAAATGTAGAATATTGGGAAGTTCCGAAAATGTGATTGCTTTAGGTACAAAAACTAAAGGTAACATCTTTCATTTGAATGCTACTAGTAAAAGTTGTTTGATTACTCAAGTGGATGAAAGCTGGTTGTGGCATAGGAGAATGTGTCATGTTAACTTTGATAATATTATCAAGATAAGTTCTACTAAGGTTATGAGAGATCTTCCTAAGTTGATAAAACCTACTAATGCCATATGCAAGAAATGTCAGTTAGGGAAGCAAACTAGAATTTCATTAGAGCAAACGACATTGTTCAAATGAATTATTGGAGCTTGTGCATACTGACTTGTGTGGTCCTTGTAGAGCCAAAAGTTTACAAGGTTATAGGTATTTCATGTCACTCATTGATGATTATTCTAGAATGATGTGGGTTACCTTCTTAAGGGAGAAATCTGAAACTTTGGAGAAGTTCAAGATCTTTAAAGCTATGGTTGAGATAGAGACATGTCTGAAGATTAAATGTTTGAGATTGGATAGAGGTGGTGAATTCACTTCGAGTGATTTTAATTTTTTTTGTGAAGAACATGGGATAAAGAGACAATTATCTGCACCGCGGACCCCTCAGCAAAATGGAGTTGTGGAAAGGAAGAACAAGACAATTCAAGATGCTACTAGAACTATGACGTTGGAAGGAAATGTTCCTCATATCTATTGGAGAGAAGTTGTGAGTACTACTGTTTACATCCTCAATCGGGTACAAATCAAAGGTGATACTGGTAAGACTCCTTTTGAGCTATTGTTTGGCCATAAGCCTATTGTTAGATACTTAAAAATATTTGGGAGTAATTGCGACATCAGAAGAGATAATGATATAGGAAAGTTTGATGCTAGAAGTGATGAAGGTATCTTTCTTGGTTATTCTACTAAAAGCAAGGCCTACTGGTGCTACAATAAGAGATTGAGGAAAATGGTTGAAAGTGAAAATGTCAAGGTTGATGAAGACATAACTAGACCATCCAGAACCTATTGATATGATTCAGATGATCAAAATGATAGTTCAGGAAAGAAAGTTCAGACTTCAAATCAATTTCAAATCATTTCGGTGAATCAAGAAGATCAAGAGGAAGGAGAAACTAGTGAAAGTGCAGAAGAGAGATCACAAGAGTCTGAAATTCAAGAACATCTTAAGACTCCAAGGTATGTAAGATTAAATCATTCAGAAGATTAGATCATAGGTGATAAGAACAAAGGTGTTTAGACTAGGAGAAAAATTGTAGAAGAATACTATTTGATTTCAAAGACTAAGCCTAATAGTGTGAATGAAGCATGCAAAGATGAACATTGGGTGGAAGCAATGAAAGAAGAACTACAAAAAATTGAGACGAATAATACATGGATTCTTGTTCCTAGACCTAAGGACAAAAATGTAATTGGAACTAAATGGGTCTTTAGAAACAAAGTGAATAAGCAAGATGAAGTTGTTAGAAACAAAGCAAGACTGGTGTGTAAAGGATACTCTCAGATGGAAGGAATTGAATTTGAAGAGACTTTTTCCCCTGTTGCTAGAATTGAAGTTGTGAGATTGTTTCTTGCTTATGCTACTTACAAAAACTATAAGGTTTATCAGATGGATGTCAAGTCAGCATTTCTAAATGGCGAATTGGAAGAAGTATATGTTGAGCAACCTGATGGATTTCAATTGACTAATCAGGGAGATATGGTTTGTCGGTTGAAGAAAGCATTATATGGACTAAGCAAGCCCCAAGAGCATGGTATGCCAGATTGGATAAGTATTTGCTGAAGCTTGGATTTAACAAAGGTACTGTTGACAGTAATCTATATTTCAAGATTGATGATGATAAAGATTTGGTTGTGGAAGTCTTTGTTGATGATATCATTTTTGGAGGAAATGATGGTTTGTGCATGAAGTTTGTTGATGAGATGCAAAATGAATTTGAGATGTCTATGATTGGTGAAATGAAATTATTTTTGGGATTGCAAATTACTTAGTTGGATAAAGGGATCTTCATATCTCAGTCCAAGTATGTGAAAGAATTGCTGAAGAAGTTTGGTATGGAAGATTCAAAGCCAGTTGGTACACCCATGGTGACTGGATGTAAGTTGACAAAAGATGATGATTCTCCGAAGGAAAGTTAGACTAGACACAAATCAATGATTAGTGGATTGTTTTATTTGACTCAAACTAGACCAAATATCATGAATGCAGTATGCATGGTTGCAAGATTTCAAGTTGATCCTAAGGAATCTCATGTAACTGTTGTGAAGAGGATTTTTTAGATACTTGAAGGGGACAGTTGATTTTGGGTTGTGGTATCCTAAAGATGATGATCTTACTTTGAGTGCCTTTACTGATGTTGATTGGGTAGGTGATGTGAATGATAGAAAAAGTACTAGTGGTGGTGCATTTTTCTTGGGTAAGAAGCATAATGCCATTTCTTTATCTACTATTGAGATAGAATACATTGCTACTGCTAATAATTGTACTCAAGTATTATGAATGAAGTAGATGTTGAAAAATATTAGAGTTATGTATGATGAACCCATTGCTATATTCTATGATAATTCAAGTGAAATTAACATTTCTAAGAATTTGGTGATGCATTCAAAAACCAAGCATCTATCTATCAAGTTTCACTTTTTGAGAGAGAAGGTGAGTGAAAAGGAAGTCAAATTGGAGTATGTGCCTACTAAGGAATAGATTACATATATCTTTACAAAGCCATTGGCTAAGGATACTTTTGAGTATCTTAGAGGGAATTTAGGGGTGATTACCCCTCCTAATCAAAACTAAGATGTATTGATTTGCATCAATATGTGCATTTCATAGTCATATCTTGATTCAAATTGATGTTGTGGTGGTTGCTACTCAGGGGGAGTAGTTAGATGTTCAGATATGTGGTTCAGAGCTTGTTTGGAGAAAAGAAATCTTTGTCATTGATGTCAAAGGGGGAGAAGAGTCATGTGAAAAACTATGAATTATTTGGGGAGAAGAGTTGTGTAAAATAGTTGAGGAGAAAAGAATCAAAACCTAAGGGGGAGTAAGTGCTAAAGATCGTTGTGTTGATGGTGTTTTTCACATCATGTGTTGCCATCAGTGCCAAAGGGGGAGAATGTTGGATGTTGTGGTTGTGTTGCTGATATGTGGTTGTTATTGATGTCAACACTATTAACATTGATGTCTTAGAAGCTTCATATGTCGAGGATATTGAGAAAATTGTAATGAAATAAGTTGCAGGTTGTCAATGGTGAAGTGAAGTTCCGTCGGTTGGTAAGTTCAGTACGTTGATGATAAGAGGTTGTGGACTAAAGGGTTTCTTTTCGAGTAATTTTATCGACATTGAGTTTCAGAGATCCACGTGAAGATTCGATCAAATTATGAAGATTTGTATTCTGACAGTTTTTTCTGTTGTTTTAGTTGGTGTTCCTGAATGAAGATGATGTGATTTTAGTAAGTTCAGTTACTGCGGATTCTTCTCTAGTGATTCATGATGTTTGTGGATGTTTCTAGATCATGCTCTATCTGTGTTGCACATTTGCATTGATCATTGTGCTCGCGATTGGAGATTTTCTCTTGCGTGTTCATATTTTTCATGTTCTTGGCTGACAGGATGCTGTAGCATGTTGTGGATCTTTGAAGAATAATTTTTGAAGGTGGTTCGTGTTTGATAATTTTATTTTGGATCTTCATTATGTTGTGGCCGACCTTGGTTGATTCACATTGATAATTATTATTGTTTTGGGCCAACAACTTGTATTAATTTTATTATTTTATTGAGGCCGACATGTAGGAATGTAATTTCTTGTTGCGGATATAAATGAGCGATCTTTTTATCATTTGAAGGTATGAGTCTGCGAAGTGTGCGATTCCTATGTGCAAATAATGTTCTAAATCATTCGAAGGCAGAGCAGAGTGTGAAGAAGAGTGAAGAAGTGTGAAGAAGTGTTCATGTGCTTAATTGGAACTGTAATTAGGCATTAGCAGATGCTATTCTCTCAGTTCAAAATCCTGTGGATGTAATCCAAAATCTTTCTGTAAGATAGTGTGTCTTCCTTTGGGCAGTAAGCCCTTTTGTAATTGAGTAGTGAGCTCTAGGCAGTGTGCCTGGATGTATGTGCATTCCCCATTTATTATTCTTATAATTTTAAGAGGGTATAATCTTGTGGACTGACCTCCACCGTGGTTTTTCCCCTAATAGGGTTTCCACGTAAAAAATCTTGGTGTTATGTGTGTTTCTGATGTGTTGATGATTTGTGCCTTCAAAGTTATTAATGAGATATGAGAATAAGGGTTAACAAGTTTAATAAGTTTTGAATTTTTGTGACAATTGATTCACCCCTCTCAGTTTTCTGCCCTTGAGATACCTATGGTAGTAGATTGACATAAATTTTTATTCCCACCTACCATGCCAACTAATAATTTACATCTTTGAGAGGTAAGTTTGATAATTTCAAGGTTGAGGTAGTTCTACTACAAGAGGTAACAAGTGTAAGCATTAGTTGAAAACTAAATTCATATTCATGGGCTAGGATACCAACCTATGGTTAGGAATGTATTCAAATACTTGTCTCATCCTAGGTACTATCGTAGAGAGATCAAATTGCTATACAATCAAATATTGTAGATAGTAGGAGGAGACATAGGAGTGAGAGTTCCAAAGGATCAAGAGCTTATAAGTGATTCAAGGCCCTTTTCGAGACATCATTGAATTTTTCAAATCCACTCTATCAAAATCTATTGACAATTAAATTTACAACATTATGTTGCTTAGTCACATCCACATTCCTAACAAGCAAATAGGCATAAAAAGATTAGCTTGAAGTTTAAATTGAAGTTGATATATTTTGGATTTTATTTCTATTTTATGTTTCAATTTTTCTTTGGGTGATCCCACAATACTGGTTGGCACGAGGGGGGGGGGGGTTCGCTCAAACCCCCCTTCAAGCGAGCCCTATTAAATGATGGGACCCTCATTTTTCACATTTTCTGAAATAAAAACAAAGATAAATTTTGCAAAAAGGGGGGTTCGCTCAAACCCCCCTTTGAGCAAACCCCCCTTTGCTCGAAAGTTCAAGGGGGGTTTGAGCGAACCCCCCTTTTTTCCCTTCTCCCCTTCTTGCACCAAATTTCTACAAAAAATTTCCTTTCGAAGCTCAAGTTGAGGATGAAAATGGAGGAAAATTCACCAACCCAACTGGATGATGGTAGTCCTTGGAATGAGCTATCCATCGAATATAATTTTAATATATTTTGGTTTTATTATGTATTTTTTTAGTTTAATTAAACATAGGTTTTTCATCGAAAATCAAGCTCTTTGTTTTGCACATGTGGAAAAATAGTAGATTATAATATATTTTTTTGAAAAATATGTTCAAGCTAAGTATTGATGTCCTTAATCCAGTAAAATAAAATATTTGAATTTCGATACATACAAAAAAAGTTATGTTGATTACGGTCCGCCTATGTCTAAATTGTAATTGGTTTCACTTCAAAACTTGATTAAGAAAAAATATTCAATAAAACACTATGAAACCAAATGGACTTGTTAGATATCGTAGTTGTGAACCCCAATCCTAGACCTGCACAAACACAAGAAACAAACACATTGTTAGATCCCAATGCAAGTTAGAACTAAGATTCCCCACGAAATTCATCTACAATGCTCAAATAGGAAAGAAATTGAAGAACAAAATAAGGAAAGTAATGAAATCCTATTTAAACATGCAAAATCTCAATCCCATGGGAGAATTGGTGCCAATTTGATGTAGAAATTGGCCCTTTCCCAACTCCTATGCAAGCTTGATGAAGATTTGTTGATGGTTGATCCACTTGGTGATGAAGAACAATGTGATTCCTTGATAAAATCTGCAATAACCTAGCTATGATAATGAAAATGCTATGGAGATGGATGAAATTGCTCTAAATGTGGAGATAATAACTTTTTCTCTAAGTTGTGGTTTCAAAATACAAAGGAAAGCCTTCTATTTATAGAAAGACAAGATGGAGGAAAGAGAAAAATGAAGCAATGTGGGATCATTCAACATCCAATGGGCAAGTGCCACTTGTCAAGATGTGAATGGAGGAAGCTTGAGCACATTTTGATGAATGTGCACAATAAATGCTATTAGGTGGAATTTCAAATTTATGAAATGACTTGTTGGAGGGAGAAATGAATGAATTAAATGCCACTTGGCTCAATGCACAAGGACATGTAAGAGGGAATGAATGTCTTGTTGGAAAGACAAATCCACTTGGAGGGATTTTCAAACTTGGAGGAATATTCCCTTTTTGATGCCATTTTGAAAGTAATTAGGGAATTAATAAATCAAAGAAATGATTTATTGGTGCAAGTTGCAAAATCCAGAGGATTCAAGTGATTAGGATTAAATTAATCAGGTTTTGATTAATTTAATAGGGGATTAGATGATGTGACAATTTGATTTAGATTTTTGGGTTGATTTAAATCAAAGTTGAGAGGAATATGATTTAGAGTTAATTAAATAAATATTTTTGATTTATTTAATTAAAGAAGAGATGATGTTAGATTAAATTAAATACAGATTGATTTAATTTAATAAAATGACTTTAGGGATTTAATCAAATAAAATGAATTATTTAGTTAAATAGAGAAAAGAGGGTTAATTAAATAACATTGATTTATTTAATTAACAAGAGAGAATGACTTAATCAGATAAATAATGATTTATTTAATTAAGGGATGAAAGGTGATGATTAGCTAAGAATATGATTTAGGTCAAAATGGTGTTAGTAATCAGGATCAAGTGTGTTGGTATATTTTCCATGTCTACATTTTGCCCCTCTTTGAAGCAAAGTACTTGCTGCGTTGGTTCAAAGAATAAATTGTCTTGATCAAAATTCAAAAAAATTCTGATTTTTCAAAATTGCCCCAATGTTGCCCCAACGAGAGAAAACATGCTAATATACTACCCCCTCGAGAGACTAGATGAAAATTTGGATTTTTGGGTGATCTCACGAAAAAAGAGGACAAGGTGCCCGATGGGTCCAGAAAGGCTCTAGGATGCCAAAAATGAGATAAAAGGAAAAAAATGATGCAAAACGGTCCTCGGTTGGGCGAAAATGGGATTGGGGTTTCAAAACCCTAGCTGGACGGCTAAATGGGGTAAAAAAAACCCTATTTTTTCAGGCTTAAATAGGCCTCGGGGGGCCACTTCTAGTTCAATTTGTACACATAGCCCTTTGAGATTTTGCGATTTGAGCTCTGACCCCTTCGAGAGATGGCGCAACAACCACTTCCCGGAGACATGTCAGATCAAGTACGAGTGCACCAGAGGCTTCTTGGCATTGGACCACCAGTGAGTCAACTTGACTTGACTTCACTTTTTGATTTTCATGCGCATTTATTAGCTTAGGAAGTTAGGTTTTTACCAGCGGTCCAATATAGTGCCACTTGAAACTTTCTTTCGGTGCCACATGACCTCAAACTGCGTTGTAGTCACAAATAGCGATGCCACGTTGCAGTTTGGAGTTAGGGTTCAAAATCCAAACTAGACCGCATATGAGAACTACATCGTGACGGGCCTCTTTGAAATTTAGGCTTAAGAATTAAACTTGGTTGCGCTTCAAACTGTGCAGCAATGACAAAGTTTGAGAGATTAGGGGTCCTAGCGGCGTAGTTTGGAACTTTCAAACTACGCTGCACCCGCAAACAACGCATATGCTATTTTAGGTACGCCGAGGTAAATCAGGATCACAATTTTTTATGAAACTTAACACAGTGAATTTTTTGATGCAGGAGGTAGAGATTCTTCATTCACGCGAGCGTAGATCCTCCATACTTGATAGATTGGTTGGCATGTACGAGCGACTACATGAGCACTTGGGGGCGATTGGACTTTGGTACATTGCATATGCACCGCCAATGAGGAATTATTTGGGTATGATGACAACGCTCGCAGAGCGATGGCACAACGAGACATCCCTTTTCCACCTTCTGACAAGCGAGGTCACAGTCACACTAGAGGATGTGTGGTGTATACTTCAATTTCCCATCAACAGAGAGCACATTATCTATGATGTGGATGTCGGGAGGGACGCATGCTATGATGTGATGGGCCTTGACGAGATTGTCTTTTTAGAGGGCCAGATCGAGCTAGAGAACTAGAGGCTCACTGTGTCTACTTTTCGCTTGGTTGTAGCAACCATCATTTTCGGTCTCGTTGCACCAGATCGGCGAGGCCAATACTTTAGTCCTGGATGGGGGCTCGCTTGGGAGAAGATGGTTTGACGGTGGGTATGCTTTGTGTGGGGGCCATTACTGATGGCCTCATTATATCGATATCTGCATGAGTTCGCATACAGTGAGGGAAGAGCCATCGGGGCTCGCAATACACTTCTCCATATTTGGGCCTAGGAGCACATCATTGTGCTCTATCCGAGAGTTGTAGCTATTGATATGGAGTTAGACGATCCAGTTGTCTGGAGGTACAAAGGAGGTGTTTCATTTACACACATGAGACAACACGAGATTCCTCATTGGAGGAGAGTTCTTGATGAGATGAGAGTATTCACTTAGTGGCCATATCTTGGGTGGCCCACATGGTATAATGACGCTCAACAACTCTTCTTCGCTCGACAATATCGGTTGATGCAGGGCCGAAAGCATACTATGATTAAGTGATACATGCCCGACCAAGTACAAAGACAGTTTGGGGAGCCTCAGGACAGACCCGATGACCAGTACGTGGTGATATTCACAAGTACTATGAGGGAGTCGTCATGGGGCCAATACATTCCAGCACAGGAGGCGATTGATACTTTCAGATAGATGGTGGCCAGGCTGTGGCCATACGATCAGGGTCAGGCCGATGCAGGTACTACTCAGGCCTACAGAGATTGGTTCAGGCCACCTCTTCGATTGACAGTACCTGAGACACCATCAGCTTGATAGAGAGCCAGAGGCAAAGGGGCAGGGCGAGGAAGGGGCCAGGGAGGGTGAGGGGATGGAGATGGAGATGGGGGCTGGGGCAGAGGCAGGCCAAACTAGCAGCCAAATCAAGATAGGGGGCCATAGGATCAGCCACGACAAGATGCCCCGAAGCAAGATCAGGACCGGGGCGGCAGGACCGAGACCAAGACCAGGGCAGACATGAAAGATAGGCAGATCAACCACCCCAGAGGGATCAGGGACCCCCACCGCCACCTCCACTTGATCAGAGAGATTCCCAGATACAACAGTTGTAGGCTCAGGTTGTTGCTTTGACAACAAAGAGGGATCAACTTAGGCTCGAGAGAGACTAGGTGGTTCAACAGAGGCAGGCTGCAGAGCTTAGGGCAACATGGGAGACGGGCTGTAGGCAGTAGCTGGAGAGTATGTCCACCTCTTCCTTCAGGAGTTCAGTGTCATTACACGCATACAGGGAGGTGGTCCGAGAGGCTGATTACTACAGGGTTCATTATCATCAGGCCGTGCCCTGAGCGTCCTGGGTCCGAGACTTTTCTCAGCAGACAAGGTACAGACCCCCTGAGGATCATGGAGAGAGGCAGCTTGACAAGGGCGAGGGAAGCCAACAGGGTTAGCCTATTTTTTTTTATCAGAGACATGATTCTTTTGCACCCCATGGGCTCATTTTTGATAGCCCCATGGGCGATTGTACCCTATGTATTTGATACACACTTGATCCAGACTTTGTACCATGATAGTATATTATTTTGATGATATATATGAGATGCAATGATTTGATCCGATGATATGTTCTATTCTATTTTTATGCATTTATGGATGGATTTTATCTTCTATGTGCAATGGTTTATGTGCGATATCATGATTCTATCTTATGTATGATGTGATTCTATATGATGATGATGCTATGTAATGTATGATTTTATGATATGATGATGTGATGTAATGATTTATGGATGCATTTTCTTTTTATTCAATATCTTTTTCTATTTATGATATGGTGATGCACTTATGGATGTTATGATGATGATATGATGTGGTGATGCATAATGATATATGGAATGATGTATGTAATGATGCATATGTTATGATATGATGTCTATATTATGATGATGCAAATGACATGTATGTATATGATATGATGGATTTTTAATAATGCCTATGTATATGATGTAAATGATATACCTATACCTTTATGCAATTGATGCCTTGATGAGATATATGATATGAGTTTACTTATGCATATGGGATGGTATTTTTTTATACTAATGAATGCATATGTATAGTTTTGAGATGCTTAGAATAACCAATCTATATTATTCAATGCATGTGATATGATTAATGCTTTCTATATGATATGATATGCATTATGCAATATGCAGACGGTTTATGGATGCACTAGCGATAATGATTTATGATTAACTGTCATGGTACCATGTTAGCGCGAAAAGAAGACAAAAGAAAATAAGAGACTTCGACAAGTCAAGAGATGATGATGATGATGATTTTCTTACCAAGGAGTTGGGATTTTAAAAGGGTCAGTTACCTTATGTTTGATAACACACATAGATACGATGCATCAAGGTATAAAGAACCAAGATGGCGTTGCACCTAGTGTGATGGACTTTGACTCAAAAATTAAATAGGAGTACTCCTGTTCACACCTGACATACAAAACCTCGTTCAAAATGCAATTTAGATATTCCAAACATCCTGGACCAAAACATAGAAAGGAAAGCTTCCTATGTGGTCAACAAGATACCTAAAACATCCTCCCTACATCGAAACAAAGCACATATGACCAAGGTTATATTACAAGAATATCCAACAAGCACAATAGATAAAAGGATAATGATCGTTGCCCCATTTATTTCTCTCTAAATCCCTTCATTTGGGACATCATTGAGATGAGCGTAAAAAAGATAAGTCAAAAGACAAAGATAAAGTAAACAAACAAGTTGATGTTCTTCATACTGCTAGTCAAGACTTAAACTACGGTGATGCCTGATGTTGATGTCCATTGTAGGAAGGATGCATCCTAGGACATGATGATATTAGATGACTAATTTGGGACTGATTGGATGATAGGCTATTGACAAAGAGTTGACCAACTTGTTTATTTACTGACCTAGATTCAAGACTTTGACATTTGAGTTTTCACTTCTGACCTGCTAGACTTGTTTTCAACTGTTTCACCAAAGGTTGAAGATGATGTTGATTTATTATGAGTGATGCTTATTGCAGGTGAAAGAAAGATGAGACAGATGGATTTTTCAAATATTTGGATGTTTTTGATGTTTTTGAAATTTTTTGAGGCTATTTTTTGTATTTTTCAAATGTTTTGATTTTTTAAAATTTCAAATGTTTTGGGGTTTTCTGAGATTTTGACCAAGAGACTAACCTAAAGACCTATTCTAGGGGCCTCATGGCCTGATCAATAGATTAGCCTTTCCTACGTTGTACATGCAGAGACCACGCAGTTCGACTGACACATACTCAATTATTTGATGAGATATGAACAAATGGATTGCCAATTTATTATGACGGTCTCCTAAAGAACTGACCTAAGTGTCTCGGGGGCTGATCAACAGATTAGCCTTGCCTACATTCAGAGCTCAGAGATGATGTAGTTCGACAAGACGACTTAACTTTTTTTGACTTTTTGACCTGTTTTTAGATTTTGATATGATTTGAATGTTTTGGATTTTTCGATTTTATGATGTTTTGGATTTTTGGATTTTTTGATTTTTTGATGTTTTGGATTTTTGGATTTTTGGATTTCAAGAACATACATGAATCGATCCGACAAAAACATGCCCCCAATGTGAAGCAATAGACTACTCCGATAAAGGCAGGACAAATTGACCTTGAGAATGGACTGAGTAGTACTAGTAGGGATCATGACACGAACACCAGATCAAGCTATGATGCAGATAGATGGAATGTGATGGATGATGGAAGCGTAATGGATGGGTAATGCAGTGCAAGCCGTGAAGATCCTGGTGGATGGAAAGTGCTTATTTACACAAGGTGCCTGTTTGCTAGGTTTTCACCAAGGTTCTTGCCCAAAGCGCCACCAAAGTGGTTTTCACTAGAGGATGATTTTTCTCTTTACTATTTTTAATCCTTTTTCTGATTTTTTAGATTTTTTTTTTGTTACCAAGATGCTTGTTTGCCAGGTTTTCATTAGGGTGACCATTTTTTTAGGACTTTTTCTGATTTTTTTGTATTTTTGGTTCTATACCTTGAAAGATTTAGACATAAAACTTTTTGAGATGGGAGCTGTTCATGGGCTCCTGCAGAGGCTCGCCTTTCAGTGTTGATAACTGATATGCCCCTAACTTGTAACTTGTTGTGATGATAAATGTTCCCAACCAGTTGGGTTCAAATTTTCCTTTGCCGCTAAGATTTGGGACGTTCTTCTGATTCTCCTTTAGCACAAGTTCTCTGACCTGGAAGGTCCTACTCCTGATCTTCTTGTTATAGTTCTGCTTGAGTCAGTTTTGATAGACCTGCAAGTGGTTCAAGGCCTCCATTCACCATTCGTCTAGCAATTCTAGCTCGTTCAGTCTTGACACCTAATATTCCTCATCTGTGATGATATTCTACAGTGATATCCTAAGTGACGGGAGCTCAATCTCGATGGGGAGTATGGCTTCTGATCCGTAGACCAAGGAAAAGGGAGTGGCACCTGTTGGTGTGCGGATGCTAGTTTGATAGGCCTAGAGGGCGGGGTTTAGTTGGAGATGCCAAACACGACCAACTTCATTGACCATTTTCTTAAGGATTTTTAGAATGGTCTTGTTTGTAGCCTCAACTTGGCCATTCCCTTGGGGATAATACAGGGTGGAAAAGTGATGCTGGATTTTGAATTTGTCACACAGGTTACGGAAATCCTGATTATTGAATGGTGTCCCATTATTTGAGATAATGGCTTGTGGGACATTGTAGCGGAATATTAAATAGTTCAGGATGAACTTTGATATTTGCTTTCCAGTTATGTAGGTCATTGGTATGGCTTCCACCCACTTTGTGAAGTACTCAATGGCGGTAATGATAAACTTGTGGCCACTAGATGAGGTGGGGGTGATTTTTCCAACGAGATTGAGCCCCCATTGCGAAAAGGGCTAGGGTGTGACAATAGGGTGTAGCTCTTGAGCTGGTGCATGGATGAGGTCCCCATGCTGTTGAAATTGTAGACACCTTCTAACATAGTCATGTGCTTCTCTTTCCATAGTAGGCCAATAGTACCCCGTCCTCAACAATTTCTTGGCCAAGGTCATAGCACTCGAGTGCGAACCACAAATGTCGTTATGTACCTTGGTTAAGGCGGTTAGTGCCTCCTCAAAATTTAAGCAAGGTAATAGGGTTCCCTCAATGCTTCTATGGTAAAGGGTATCTCCTAGGATGACAAACCAGGATGCTTTCTTGAAAAAGGATTTCTTAAGGTTTGAGGTTATGTTGGCTGGGAGGACTCCTATTCTTAGATAAGTGTATATATCATGGTACCAAGGATCACCACAACCAACGATTTTACACACAAATTCGGACTCTGGTACCTTGAATGCAGGCATGAGAAGATGCTCTACTAGGAATTCATGCTTTGGAACATTGCGAGGGATGTCTAATAGGGATCCAATTGTCACCATGGCGTCTTCCACTCTGTTGTTTGCTCTCGGTATCTGCTCGAATGTGATCTCAATGAAGGACTCCTTAAGACTTTCCACCAATTTCTTGTATGGAGTTAGCTTGTCGTCTTTAGTTTGATACTCATCATTACTTGATTGATTATTAGCTATGAATCCCCATATACCTTGAGAGCCATGATATGCCACTGTACTACTATTTTGAGTCCTATGGTTAGAGCCTCATATTCTGTGATATTGTTTGTGCAGGGAAATGCCAACTTTTAAGATCTTGGTATGCAGTCTCCCTATGGAGTGATGAAAAAGACCCCGACTCCCGATCCATGTTGTGTGTAGGAACCATCAAAGTACAACTTCCAGTGACCTGCTACACTCAAATTGAAGATGGATTCATCGAGGAACTTTGAAATTAGTGAATTCTCTGAATACATTAGTACTTCTGCTAGTTGGTCTACAATAGCTTGCCCTTAGATGGCCTTCTGCTCTACATACTCAATGTCATATTCTGATAGGATCATGAGCCACTTGGCCATCCTTCCTATGAGCATTGCTTTGGAAAGCAGGTACTTGAGTGGGTCGATCTTGGCGATGAGTTTGATTTTATGTGCTAACATGTAGTGTCTGAACTTCTGTGAGGAAAACACCACTGCTAAAAAAGCCTTTTTGATGAATGAATAATTTAAATCATGCCCTACCATGGTTTGAATGATGTAGTAGATGGCCCTCTCTATTCCATTTTCATCGTGTTGAGCTAGGAGAGCTGTTGTTGTTGCTGATATGTAGAGGATTAGAGGCTTTCTTGGGATTGGTAGCATAAGCACTGGAGGTGTGAGAAAATACTCTTTGATCTTGTTAAAGGCATGATCACACTTGTCATCCCATTTGTATGCTACCCCCTTGTGGAGTAGGTGAGAATATGGGATTGACTTGTCTGCCAGCTGAGCTATGAACCAACGGATGGACTGGAGCCTTCCTTGCAGGCCTCTCAACTATTTCAATGTATTAGGTGCCTCCATCTTGAGGATTTCCTAGCAACTTCCCAGATTGTATGCCAAAGACGCACTTCTTTGGATTAAGGCGGACTTTGTATTCCTCCAGTCTGTCAAAGATGGCACTTAATGCTGCTATGTGGTCCCTTCTCTTTCTAGATTTTTCCAATATGTCATCGACATAATCTTTCACAGTCTTATGGATCATGTCATGAAAGATTAAGGTCATGGCCCTTTGATATGTTTCTCCAATGTTCTTTAGGCCAAACAACATCATGTTCTAGCAATATGTTCCCCATGGACAAGTAAAAGTCATTTTATGTTGATCTTCTTTGGCTATCATGATTTGGTTATACCCAGAGAATCCATCCATCAGTGAGAGCATCTCATGTCCCACGTTCATATCTACAATCATATCAATGTTGGGAAGCAGGAAGTCATCTTTGGGACATGCCTTGTTCAAGTATTTGAAGTCTGTGCAGATACAGATGCCCCCATTGGGCTTTGAAATAGGTACCATATTTGATACCCACTCCAAATAGTCGATTGGTCGTATGAACCCTGCATCAAGTAGCTTATTCAATTCCATTTTAACCAACAAGGCTATCTGGGGATGCATTTTTCTGAGCTTTTGTCTGATGGGATTTGCTTCAGGACAAACTGCTAGATGGTGGACCACAATCTTTGAATCAAGCCCAAGCATGTCGACATAGCTCCATGAAAAGTTGACCTTTCTCTCCCTTAAGAAAGTAGCTAGGAGCTCCTGTTCTTCTGACATCAATGATTTGACATAAAATGTGATATGTGAAGTTTCCTCTGTTCCCAAGTTGACTAGGTTACACTTCTGGCTAGAACTGTTGACTTTTCCTGATGTAGAGCACTGAGAGGAAGATTGAATCCTTCATCCTCTGGCACCTTAGAGAGGTTTTCACTATTGGATATGTCCTTTATTTTTTACTATTTTTGGGTCAGAGAGTGCCACAGTGTGGTTTTCACTCAAAGACCTTGAGATTATTCTCAAATTTTTGCTTTTACAACTAAAGGATTCAATTGTTTCCCCGTAGTAGACTTGTGTGTCTAGTATGATATCAAATATACCCTTGTGATCTTTGTATGGTATGGTATCCCTTAGTCCCATGAATTTTGAGAGCACCTCATCATTTTTGAAAGTGTCTAGAATTGGAGGTCCTCATTGGTTGTAATCGATGACCTGGGGGTAGATTGGGTTAATTTCATGGGTTTGACGGTCATTGGTCTCAAAAGACATGATGCTAATCATGAGGGAGGTATCTTCAAAAAGCATGGGCAAGTTGGTTATGGGATCTTCCTCACTACATACATCTATGACTTGATCTATGGATACGGGTATTTGACAGGTGGGTGCTGATTGCTGAGGAGGATTTTTAACCTTCTTAACTAGGATACTTTTGCCAATTATGGTCACCTTCGGAGGGGTACATCCGAGGCCAAGATTTCTCATACGCGTCTCAAGAATGAGAGGTATTAAAAGACCATTGTCATTTTTTCCAAGCTTTCTGTTCCTGTCATAGCCCATGGTGAGCATCATTTGTAAGCCTTTATTGCTATCATCTGTAGGTAGGTCAGCTGTTGGTCTATTGTCTTGGTACAAGAGGTTTGATGGGTCTTTTTCTCTTACTTCCTGACCTATGTCTACCCAAATCCTAAAGCTGGAGGAACCTACTGTGAAGGTTTGGGATGATGTTCCCGCTGGTTGAGGTTGTCTGTGAGATCTAGGAGATAGTGGTAACTCTCCCACCACAATAGCAATTTTCTTCATTTTGTAATTCCCACATCCATCATCTTGGACAATGACTTTGATTTCAGAGATATCAGGAATGGAGGGTGTCTCTGTCTCAGAAGTGGAGGCTAATGTAGCTGGGTCTACATATGGAGTGGTGAGGCCTTCATCGTTCTTTGGAACTTGAGGGATTTTATAATAAATTTGGATTCTAGGGTTTTTGTTAGAACTCAACATGCTCTGATACCATGTTGAGATTATGGATGCACAGGGTCCCTGAAGCTACAATCTTCAATGGATGACCTTTTCTAGGAAAGATAATCAACCACAAAGAAAGTGTTGCAACTAGGCATGCATAATAGAGATTCTATTGATATGATTAATTGATATTGGATTGATTACAAATGTAAAAAATGCCTTGAATATATAGGCATGAATGAAAACCTAAGATGCATGAGATGTTGCCATGTGTCATGATCTAACAACATGTGACAACATGTGAACCCTATCTAGGAAATTATTAAATGTTGAGATAAGTTCTAGAAGGACAACTCATCTTCTAGAAGGAATCTTATCCCTACAAACAAGGAAGGGAATATTATCCCATTTATTAAATGATTTATTAAAATGAAACCTAGGACTAAATGATATATGACCTAAGTTAACTTATGCTAGTGTAATAATTAATTAATTAATTACACTAACACCCTCCATAAGTTCAACTTAGGGAGAAAAATGAAATGATTATGCAAAGATGATCGATGATGATGGGTCCTGGCTACTAGGCCATGTTAGGTACCCATTTACATGAAGATGCAAAAAATCTCCCACAATCGGAGAAAAGGGGAAAACCCAGTGGGAACAAAACCCCTCTCCAAAAAAGGAGATGAAAAGGAAAAAATGTGAGATAGGATGGGAAGGATGGAGGACTCCCAAATACCCCCCAAGTACACCATACATCACATGGATACAATGCAATAGCCCCCCCATAGGAGGGAAAGAGAGAGAGAATATATCCCCCCCAGAAGATATGATCACCTACAGAAATGGTAAGTGTTTGAAGACAAAACATGATCCAATGTCGATAAACAACTTGTCTCCCTTTCAGGAAGAAACAAAACCAAGTCCTGATTGGAGAATGTTAGGAGGCCTAGGGTGGTGATATTTCCAACCATAGCTTGGAATTGATCAGCATCCAGATCTACGGAGACGGTGGACGAAGCCAATACTTCTTCTAGGATTTTCTTGTGGGTGGGGGATATCTTCAGTAACTCCATGATGGAGATCTGAGTGGGAGTTCTTTTTAGCTGGTCTAGAACATTGTAGCCATGAGGGACAGATTTTGGATTAAAGGTGGATTCCCTAGGTGGCTGTGATGGTCCAATGATGGTGACTCCACAATCAGGTTTTCCCTTGATATTAATGACAATGACCATTTCCTCAATGGATGCAACAACATGGTCATATACATGATTTACGCTGCCATACTTTTGTTTTCCATGGTTTCCTCCTTGGTTATGATCTGACATCGGATTCGTGTATATTTTCAAATCCTAATTTCTAGCCGGTTGCTCAACGTTTATAATCCTGTCATCAATGAGGTCCTAGATTAGATTTTTCAACCTCATGCAACTGTTAGTGGTGTGCCCCTTGATTTTGTGAAAATCACAAAGGTGGTTCTCATTATACCATGGTGGTTTTACCAGGGGTTCTTGATAGTTCTCATAAGTGGGGATCTTGATGAGATTTTCGTTAACCAATTTCTTCATAACTGCCTCAATTGGTTCCCCAAGAGCAGTGTACTTCTTCTTGGGGGGATTTTTGTTTCGTGGGGGTGGTCCCCCTTGAGTATTTAGGTTGTTGACCTGATTGTTGGTTGGTTGTTGTGATACTACATTGGTTTGCATGTTATTTTGATTGTTGTTTTGCGGCTGTTGGTAAGTTTGGGTGTTTTGTTTTGGAGAATTGATTACGACCTTAGCATCCACCACACCATCATTTGTGACATTTTTGTTCCTTTCCCACGTGCAAGGTTTCTCATTATAGCTGGTGGATGGAAAATTGTTTTGTTGTTCGGGATATGTAGATGTCCCCCCCTCTGAGACAAGGGCTCATTCGATATTAAGTGCGTTGGAGATTAATTGGTCATACGTGGTGATACCTTGCACCTTGAGATGAAATGCCAAGGTTCCCTCAAGATTGGAGATGATGGTGCAAACTTGTTGTTCTTTTGGCATGGCCCATTTGCTTCTATTGGCCTTGGATCACCATCTTTGCAAGAAGAAAGCGAATGATTCCCCCTTAGCTTGTTTAAGAGCTGATAGTTCCTCTAGACTGACATCCATACCGATATTGAAGGCTTGATTTCAAACCCCTTGGGGAATGGTTTCATTGCAAGGCTCCTGTCAAATAGATAGGGGCACAAGTTGCTTGGTGTTCTGGTGGTTTTCCTTGATTGAAGATCAAGCACTTGTTGTGAGAGCAACTTGAATTGCGTTGTTACATCATCTTGTGGATTAGGGGGTGGAGTGAATGTGTTTTGGAGTGGTTGAAGTGTTTGAGTGATAGGTGGGGTGTTGGGTGTATTGGTGGGAATTTTTTGCAAGCTCTATTAATACGCTTGTATTTGTTGTTGCACCAACAATGCTTGTTGTTGGTCATGTTGTTACTAAGCCAACAAGGCTTGTTGTTGGTCATGTTGTTGGTGTGCCAACAATGCTTGTTGTTGGGCTAATAATACTATTTCTGGTTGTGCTTGATATTGCTGCAAGGCTTGCTGATATGCCTATTGTTGGGATACTTGCAATTGTTCTTGGTATTGAGCTTGCGATTTGCGCTTGCTGAGCTTGGTATTGGGCTTGTGCCTGAGCTTGAGCTTGTGCCTATTGGGAAGCTTGTGCAACCTATGCAACTTGAGTGGCTTGAGCTGCTTGGGTGGCTTTTGCGGCTTGTTGTTGTAATAAGGCTTGGGCTTGAGAAACCTTCTATGCTTGTTGTGCTTGTTGCGCTTGTTGTGCGGCTTGAGCTGCTTGAGTGACTTGAGCTACTTGAATGGCTTGAGCAGCTTGTTGAGCAGCTAACTGTGTAGCTTGTTGATTTTGAATTTGCTAAAGCACTTTTTGATAGGCAACTTGTTGAGTTGCTTGCAACATGATGCTATATTGATTTGCTGTGTTCAATTTTGGTGGTGGCGGATTCAAAATGGTGTTCGTTGTTGTGATGAGAGGCATTGTTGTATTGATGATTGGGACTTGTGTAGTGGATGGTGCAATTGATATGTTCGGTCCTTGAGAGACTTCCATTGTAGATATTTTGGGTGTGGTTGATGGTGTGATGATTGCTTGGGTTGTTTGAATGGTTGCCATCTATTGTTGCGATATCGATGACATGTTCAAAGGATTTGATGTGATGACTTGATTCATGATTGGGGGATTGTTTTGATTTTGATTGAGCGGTGGTAAGGGAGGTAGCCCTAAACTGAGAGGTGATGTGGACGTTAAAGGCAAAGGAAAAAATGGTGGGAAGAGGGTTGGTGCGTTCCCTTGATCAAGTGATGATGAAGAGGGATCAAAGATGCCCCCTGGTCCAAATAACCCACCTCCTCCTTGCGAAGTCAGAGGGAGAGAAGTTTGTGTGCTGAGAGGTGTTGCATGAAATGATGATGATGGGTCATTGGGATCTTGAAATGTGAGTGGAACATATGGGTGTAATGGATTTTGGGGGACGAAATTACCCAATATGGTGTTTGCATCCAAATCTTGATTGTTCACGAGGGGGTGCATTTGTAGTGCATTAAGAAATGTGCTCCCCTTGTTAACAATAGGTTGAGTTGGAGAAATGGATGATGTGATTTGCAACATGGATTGAGTGATGCTTTGAAATGGGGGTGTGGATGATATTGGGGGTGTGAATGATGTTGGGGGCATGATCCCAAGAGGTTGTTCCACAATGGTGCTCACATCGTAATCAGAAGGGAGTTTAGCCCCTTTTTTTGCTAATTCAACCATATATTGTGAGGGATGGAGCTTCATCATGGCATTAACAATTCTATGATTTTTGGGATTTTGGACCTGTTACCAATTTTTAGCATCTTGCTTAAAATTAGTAATCATAAAAGCAATTATTTGCTGGGGTACAATTTTTTTTATTACAAGTCATCAAATGAAATTTTTGTTCTCAGAATAAAGGTTTGTTTAGGAATGATTTGCAAAACCATTCAACAGTTTAAACTAAACTAATTGAACAGTTCAACAAAGCAGAAAATAAACAAATTTCATTAAAGAAAACAATGTTCAGACTAAACCATTCAACTGTAGAAATTGTTTTGTATGAGGCATTGTAGATTTAAGAACATAATGCAGGAAAATAATTCTTGATTAAAAAATATATGTTTTAGAGAAATTGCAATTGCAATTGCATTGTTGCATTGTGCAAACATAATAAATTCAAAAAAATAATAGAAGCCATTGCATGCCATGAATAATTCATTTATTGAGAAAAATGTTTTGTAATCCCACACAAGCCGTGGGAGTAGCTTGTTTTGATTTCTAATCAAATGCTGAATGAAGGAAAGCATGCATTGCACAACTGGAAATAACGTAAGAGTAAGGAGAGAAGGTGATTTGTCATTGCCTGGAATGACGAATCATCATCACAGTCGTGTTGACTTGGTGTCCATCTTCAGTATTGGTGTCAACTCCAGCTCCAAGGTTTACCTGCAAAATTGTGAAGAGTGGTGTTAAAGCAACGAGAAATCGCATTCTGCCTTATCCCTACATTACCAACAGAAATGGAATGTACATCCTATCAATCATTCACCAGTTAAAAAGAAAAATAGAGCACCAAGAAAGCTATCATATGATCCGCTTTTTACTAGCTGGTTTGTGTCATGTGCAGATACATAGAAGAAATCATCAAGGAATCAGTTGATCCAATGTTTTTACTAACTTGTTTGTTTCATGTGCAAAAATAGGAAATGTAACATTGCTGATCATCAGGAATTAAATGAGTGGGGTTAAATGTGGCTCCCACAAGGGTGGAGCTCATCTCATATAGTGGTATCAAGAATATAAATATCATATCAACATTGTGTTTTGGAGAAATTCAAAAGATAGCTTCATATAACAGCTAAGTACATTCACGTACTTTAATAAAAGCATCATCAAAGGATACAAGTGTATATTCATATTTATATTTTCTCAAGTAACAATAAATGAGAGAGCAGTTTGATGGTAATCAAATCATTTAGAGTATAGTATATGGCAAACAAAGGAAATAAAAACTTATGAGCACCCAAGGCAATATGAAAACACTATTGGTTGAGAATGAACATAAATTGTTCTTTCTCTGTGATATGTATAAGGAAAAGAGAGGGACAATACCTCTTTATCTTCTTTAAGGAGGTTTAAGACAATGACTAATTTCAGGAAAAATGACGTCTCTTTCAAAGATCATGTAATTTAAATCTTCATAGAGCAAAGATTATGCCAGCCAAAATAAAGGGACAACATGAGGCATCATCATAAAATACAATAAGCATTGCTTACACAGAAGAATTAACAATAATAATGTCTCTTTTCTATTGAAAAGTGTTTGCTTTGTTTGTATAATCTTCTGTAAATTGGATAGCATTATTTCGTTTTAAAAAAAAAAAAAATTTTGCAGTATGGTGTTGAATGCTCAGAAGTATAAGGTAGTGATTTGTTCATATCAAATCATAAACAATAGTGTGCTTTCAACATGGAGGAGTTTCACAGAATGTTAAAAGAGCCTCACCCAACTCCTACTTATAAGTATCAGGTTTGGAAAGACTTTTTCTAAAAAGCACCAAGTTTGAGAAAAGCATCAATTGTATGATAATGTAGAAATAGTAAAACTAAAAAAGTATATATGCTTGCATTTATCTATTCAATAGGGCAGTTGCAGAGATATAATGCACAGTGATATCAGTCCATAGGAACAATAGATTTATGTTTGAGAATGTCTTCACAAAAGATCATCAAGTGCTGCAAGGAAAAAATGATAAAGATCAAGGAGGGTTAAGAAAATATAATGCTATAGGAGATATATATTTGCTTATCTTTCACTATAAAAGAACAAGTCATTGTTTGCAGAAAATAGGAAATTCATTGAATATGCTTGATCTATACTTCAGAGACTAATGAACATACTTTTGAAAACATTTATCCATCGGAAAGAAGTTTTAGCCATAAGAAAAGCAAGCTAGACTTTGTCACCTTGAATCATAAACAGTGGGCAGCAAATCCAGAATGGTCACAAAGATTGCAGAGGAGTTCGAGATGTTACTCATAATGTGTATGGCTGCAACCATGGAAGTGAGTAAAATGAAGCTGCTTGAGCTTATATGAGATTTCAAGGATAACCCACACAAAAGAATGGCAAAAGAAACAGTATTTCAAAGCTCAATATAGGAGATACATAGCTGTGCCCAACTCATGAGAGGTAAATGCACAGAGACAAAGAATAATTATTCTTTTATTCAATATTCAGCAAAATAGTAATGCCCAGATGTAGAAATGCATAGCCACAGCCAGAAGAGTAAAATTTCTGAGATACTCTCAATGGCGTTCACATGAATGTAAAATGAGCTTGGCTGAAGTCTTAAACAATACCTAGAAACCTTAATAGAGCTGCATCATAATATGTAAAGGGTTGAAAGAACAGATACATGGAAGAAATAAGAGTATATGTTTACTTTTATACCTTTATGGAACTTGATTTAAGCTTTAAAAAAAGAAGTTGAACTTCTATAAAAAGCTTGACTAGTAAAAAGACTTACCCAGCTACAAAGAAGGAAGCTGTGAAATTTCCTCATTTCAAAGCTCCACAGAAGCTCAACCAAGAGTAAAACCATGGTGACCAAGTCAAGAAAAATAGCAGAAACAAATTTCCATAGAGAATATTAGAAATAACAGAGGCCGCATCTAAAAAGCTCTAAAAGGCTTTCAAAAGCTTTTAAAGACAAAGAAAATTCTCCAAATTTGAAGATAAGTCTATTTACCTTTGTATTTCTGCCATAAATCTTCCAGAATCTTAAAAAAATGGCTCGAAATACAGTGAAAACCAGCAAAAACGTGGCTAGGGTTTGAGCATGGCGGCCTCTCTTCTTCTTTAGCAAGAGTAAAATGAAATAGTGATATCATTTGATTTAGGGTTGAACCCTAAAAGGTTCAATGGAGGAGGTATTTTTGCCTTAGCTTTTATTAAAAGCTTTATTCATATTTGATGAGCCGTGGCATTTCATTATGCCTTTCATTTTTTTTTGAGTTTTATAAGATAAAGTCACATGAAGCCTTATTTAGCTTTATTAAAGCTTTTATTTTGTATTTATTTACATGTTTAAATAATTTTATTTAAGTGATTAATATTAACCACTTAAATAAAAGTTATCTATAAGATGTAAAATAAAGATAAGACTTTATTTGTTTTTGCATTTTAATCCAATTGTAAATCTTTATTTTCTAAGTGATAATTATAAATCACTTTTAAAAATAAATGATATTTCAAATGCAAGATAATGTGCCTTCATTATATGGTCAAAGGGAGTCAAATAAAGCTTTAAAAGCTTTGCATAGATCTTGGAGATGATTGAGAGATTTGTGCCAACATGTGGAGATAAATCAGGAGTTCTACTTTAGTTTTGAGTTCCATTTTATTGAGGATCAATCAAGGAGTGTTTTGAGGCATATGACAGCTTGTTACGTTCAGTTTTGAGCCTGATTTGGAGGGGTTTTCATTTGCATATGGCTCACCAAGTTGTTCAACCTTTGACAACTCTTGTTGGAGTTGGTTGGCAATTGCATGCCTTGTTTGGAGGAGAGGAAGGACAACACATTTTTCTTGGAGCCAAAATTCAAATTTGAATTTTGAGAGCCTTTTCTATAAGTCCTCTTATTTCTTATTTTCTCTAGTTCTTGGTTTGGAGATTGCTGTGAGAGCACTATTCACACTTTGTAACTCATTTTCTTAGTGAGTTTTACAGATTTTTAATACAGATACTTCTTATTTCTCAATAAAGAAGCTTATTTCCTTCTCTATTTTTATGTGTTCTTTAGTAATTGTTGTGAGTTACAGGATTAAATATTGATTTTTTTCATTATTTTATCAATTCCTCCATTACTGAATGCATAAGATATTATGTCATAGTGCAGGTCTCAGTTTGTGCCTTAGTCTCATGTTTAGGAATTTTGTGAACATTATTGTTTTCCTTATTCTTAGCATAAGTTCAAGCCTTACTTTAGAATCATTTATGCAGGCATAAGTTTATAAGTTGTGATTGCATGGATTTATTGAGTCTTTTGTAAGTTTATCAAAGTTGCAAGTCATTTTTGACAATTGGTGAATCACCTTATTTTCCTGTTTTATATTAACTTTATCCTTCTATCCTTAAACTATGTTAGAAATACCAGTTTTACAAGAGAATCCAAAGGGAACCAACCCAAAATTTGGAGGTCTATTCTCATCATAGGATACCCACGGCTTGAGAATAGTCCCATGTGCATAGGATTTAATAATTTATTTAGCTTAACTTTGGGTGCAAATCCTTGTGTTAACGAGACCATTTCGATGATCTCATCTTGTGTCATCCCAAAGGCATTATTGGTGATATCCTCTACTTGACCTTCCTCTTAAGGATTTTATGATGATGGAGGAAGATTAGTTAGGGGATTTCTTGATCCAACGGGATTGATTTTGGAATTGATTTGACTTAGGTCACTTGAAGTTGATGTTTCTTTGTTGGCCTCCATGTTCTTCTTGTGTTGTGATCCAGTTTGCACCATAAAATAGGGATCAATTTTCAAGAATGTGCGAGATGAACCTCTAATTCTCTAGATTGATCTAACTTTAGGCACACAAGAGAAGATCTCTAGGATTATTTAAGGATCAAAGTGTGATGATGAGATGATAGATGGATGATATGAATGATATACCTCTTAGAAGATCTTGAGGGGGATGCTAGACTTTTGGGACCTTTATGGATTCTTGGATTTGTTTTGATCTTGATTTTGGATTCTTGGATTCTTGGATTTTGATTTTGACCTTGATTTGGTTTTGGATTGTTTTTATTTTGGATAATGAACAAATAGATCCCGAGATGTTGGATGTTATCTATTGGATAGACTTGCTCACAAGATGATAATTTGACTAAGTGTAGGGAGAAGGATGCAGATCTACCCACACCTAACCAAACAAGATGATTTGATGACAATTTGACTAAGCATATGGAGAAGGATACATCTACACATACCTAGCCAAACAAAATGTTTTGATGTTTGATTCATGGATTTGCCAAAAAGTCTAGCATAAAGGATGGTTTCAAGATTTTTCAAGAGTTGTTGGTGAGATGATTTTGTTTGATGTTTGAAAGATGGATGAAGGTTGACTTTGATCCTATGTGTACCTAAAAAGACTCTTGTTTACAAGAGCTCGGTTTTGAAGAACACACTTTACTCTAAACAAGATGCTCAAATTGTTGAAAAAGTCTCAGATTCTGAAAATAATAAAATGAGTACAAATTGGGATTGTTTCTTGAAGCTCTTTTGTAAAATTTGAAAAGAAATTTTTATCTGAATTCATAGAGCATTGAGAGATGCTTTTGATGAGCTTTTGGACTAAGAGCTTTGAACTTGGGTTTTCAGATTTTGATCTTTTTTGAAATCATTGGATGAGACATATTTGTGAGATTCAATTGTTCTTAGCTTTGTTTAGTGACTTCCTTTTACCACATACATTTCTTGATTAGGTTTTTGAAACTAGATGCCTAATGTCTTAACTTCTTTTCATCCCACAAAGTGTATCATGTGGAAATTGAGGAAATCCAGGAAAAAGTTACCTAATGTTGACTTTAGTAGGAGCAAATTGATCATGAAATCCAAATGCCTAGAAACCTCTAAGGATACAAATTCCAAGGGAAAGCAATAGCATGTGAATTTTTTCAAGGATATTTGCTTCTCCTAAAGGGTACGAGATTTGATGCCCATGTTAAATGTTTGTTTTTCCAATGTTTATGATCAAGCAAAGTGTTTTGATTTCAACAACATGTACAACCCTATGGATATTTGAGACAATATTGTTGAGTCCCCACTTGGACAAGTCCAACTACTCCTACTTTTAGCGGATGGTTAGATGCTTGACCACACAGGATCCCCCTTACAGTGCACTCGCTTCTCGGGTCAGCCAAGCATCAGTACCCATGAATCTCCCATGGCATACTTTCCATCTCTACTAAAAGTCGTAAAAGTGTGGGGCAACTTCAGAACGACCGTTCTTGCACCAAAAAATAGATAAGGATTTTGACCTTTTTAAACAAGGGGTTTTAATGCGGGAATTCCATTCGTGGGGGATCATCCATGCGGCGAGAGACCATTATTTCCCTTCTCGTCGGAACAATCCTTGTGATACTTGCCTTTCCTCAAGTACCCACACTTATATCCCGAGTGGAAGTACCTTGGCTTTAGCATGTTCCTGGTTGGGTCGTTCCCTTGGGTGATTACTTTTTCCCACAAGGCAGGCCCTGTAAGATAACAAAAAAGTGAGTGAATACATCCGTAGTTCAATCAATCTTCGTTGAGAAACAAAGAGAGAACACACACAATATATTACACTCACACTTGTAAGATTTGTTCAATTTTAGGATCCAAATTGAAGTGTGTAGGAAATCACTTACACAACTTAATATCACCAAAAGCCTTTTGATTCTAAAGATCGTCGTGAGGCACGAGAGAAGCACATACATCTTTTTGATGGTATTATTTTGGGTAAGTGATTACAAAAAAAAGATGCACATGTTCATTTTAAATCCTCAAAGCAATGATTTAATTCTTTTTAAAGCACCAAAAAGATGAAAGTTGTTTGTTCAATTGTTAACTTTAAATAAAATCTAGTAAGTTTTCCTAAAGTTACTTTTAACCTTTTTCCTTGTTCGTTTTAAACCCAAATCAAAATATATTGAGTCCTAAGAGCTTGAAGAGGTAAAATCTTTAAATTTGGAATTATAATTGCTTCCAAAAGTGTCTAAAGACGCTTGATACAATGGATAAATGAAGTTATGCTTCAATCTCCTATTTGCTCCTTCCTTGCTCCCACCTACAAAACTAATTAATCCAAGAAAAATAGAGGCAAAAAACAAGTCAAAAGCTTAAAAAAAACTTGAAATTTCATCCTTTACCCCACCCCAGCGGTGCAACCCACATATGCGTCATTATTTGAGGAAATAAGTTGTGTTGTATAGCACCACTCTGTCTGACAGCGACGCTCTGCAATAGAACAAAGAGCGCGATGGTGGCGGAGTTCTAGTTAGCAGTGCAGTTTGAAGTTTGAGATCCCAACGCCAGAGAATCAGATTAGTGTCGCAGTTTAAATTTTTGAATTTCTGGGCAGGAAGGTTGTAGTGGCGGAGTTTGGAGTTGTAGCGTTGCTTTATGGCGCTGCTAAATTGATAGCGGCATAGTTTCCTGTAGACACATAAAAAACACAAAAAAACACAAAATTTTGTCAAAAAACGTGTTAAGAACTTGAGATTTGTGCTCCTTCTAGCGCAAAAATGTGAACCCCAATCCTATACCTACATAAACACAAGAAACAAACACAATGTTAGATCCCAATGCAAGTTAGAACTAAGATTCCCCATGAAATTCATCTACAATGCTCAAATAGGAAAGGAATTGAAGAACAAAATAAGGAAAGTAATGAAATCCTATTTAAACATGCAAACTTTCAATCCCATGGGGGAATTGGTGCTAATTTGATGTGGAAATTGGCCCTTTCCTAGCTCCTATGCAAGCTTGATGAAGATTTGCTGATGGTTGATCCACTTGGTGATGAAGAACAATGTGATTCCTTGATAAAATCTGCAATAACCTAGCTATGATAATGAAAATGCTATGGAGATGGATGAAATTGCTCTAAATGTGGAGATATTAACTTTTTCTCTAAGTTGTGGTTTCAAAATACAAAGGAAAGCCTTCTATTTATAGAAAGACTTGAGATGGAGGAAAGAGAAAAATGAAGCAATGTGGGATCATTCAACATCCAATGGGCAAGTGCCACTTGTCAAGATGTGAATGGAGGAAGCTTGAGCATATTTTGATGAATGTGCGTGTAATAAATGATATTAGGTGGAATTTCAAATTTGTTATTTGACTTGTTGGAGGGAGAAAGGAATGAATTAAATGCCACTTGGCTCAATGCACAAGGACATGTAAGAGGGAATGAATGTCGTTGGAAGGAAAAATCCATTTGGAGGGATTTTCAAACTTGGAGGAATATTCCCTTTTTGATGCCATTTTGAAAGTAATTAGGGAATTAATAAATCAAAGAAATGATTTATTGGTGCAAGTTCCAAAATCTAGAGGATTCAAGTGATTAGGATTAAATTAATCAAGATTTGATTAATTTAATAGGGGATTGGATGATGTGACAATTTGATTTAGATTTTTGGGTTGATTTAAATCAAAGTTGAGAGGAATATGATTTAGAGTTAATTAAATAAAGATTTTTGATTTATTTAATTAAAGAGGACATGATGTTAGATTAAATTAAATACAAATTGATTTAATTTAATAGAATGACTTTAGGGATTTAATCAAATAAAATGAATTATTTAGTTAAATAGACAAAAGAGGGTTAATTAAATAACATTGATTTATTTAATTAACAAGAGAGAATGACTTAATTAGATAAATAATGATTTATTTAATTAAGGGATGAAAGGTGATGATTAGCTATGAAAATGATTTAGGTCGAAACGGTGTTAGTAATCAAGATCAAGTGTGTTGGTATATTTTCCATGTCTATAGTAGTTACAAAGATAAATTAAAAAAAATAGAATTTTATCCTTCATAAAAAAAACTTATGTTGTTTATGGTGAGCATCACTCCTTAAAGATGGTGTTTATTGATAAAAACTAGTTTTTGAAGGAGATGAAAAAAGAAATGCAATCTGATTCAAAAAAAAAAAAAAATATATATATTTAGAATCTACACACAAAATACATCACAAATCACTAGTTTGCATCATCTTCAAATTCCTCCCGGTTTAGCAATTATAGGTGCCTGAAAGTGAAGATTTAGTTAAAAAAATTCAGTTTAATGTCTAGTTTGGCTAAAAATTGTAAACTAGTATTGTGGGATCACCCCTTTGTTTTATGTTATTTCAATTTCATTACTTGTAGAGCTCTTTGTAGTTTTAGAGGCATGGTCCTTTCTATATAGGGTAGGGATTCCAACTAGTGGTTTCCCTAGACATCTCCTAGGTCAAGCACTAAAAAAATCAACGATGGACATGCATAAGAATGGGAAGTGGAAAAAAATCATTGTTTCACTCAACAAATTTAGGATATATAACAACAATTACAATATATACTTGTAAGTCAATTTAGTACAAGTTCAAAGAATTCCATGCCATCCATCACACACCACAGACTTTTCAAGTTGGTGAAAAGGTTTGGTTACATCTTCAGTAATGTTGATTCAAGAGTCCTTACTGCAAGATCAAGTTACTACACTATGGTCCTTACACCATCTTGTGCATAGTTGAAGATAATTTTTTCATTCTTAATGTCCTATAATACTTGGGCTTGTATCCTATCTTCAATGTGGAACTACTAAAACCATACTTTCCTCCATTTCTAGAGCTAGAACAATCTCAACATCCTATAAATTTGGATCTTTCTCATGTCAATCTAGTTGTGATAGAGGGGATCATGAACTCCATGTTGACTCATACTTGCACTAAGTCAAGTGGTATAACCTAAAAATACTCCAAACATACTTTCCTTAGGTCAGTTACACTAATGCAATAGGGGACCATTGGTTTTAAAGAAGAGGTGAATGATCTAAACACTTGGCCTTACTCTCTTCTATTCTATTCAATTGCACCACCTAGATATTGAAATTCATTCAATGCACACTATAATACCTCTAGACCTATGTTCAATATTGTCCTAGTGAATCCACGCATAATCCTTGTGCACCATTATGTAGCACTAATCATGCACATATTACAACCTTTGACATGGCTACACATGTCAACGTTTTGCAACCATGTAATTTGAAACTAGGGCATTCACATCCACATCAAATGTTTTTGAAAAGGAAAAAATAGGTTTTACAGGGACCTGAAACCACAAAGTTAAAACATACAAAGATAGAGAAAAAAAATTCCGAACAAACAGACAGCTGCCCCAAAAAGGAAACGACAGCAAAAAGAGACAACAGGGTCCAAAAAAGGACCGCCAAAAAGCCAAAAAAAACCACAGCAACACTACTCCAAGGTGTTCATCAACTCCTCGGCTTCCTTTTCAACTTCACTCATATCCTGTAACCCCTACTTAAGGATTTGAACCATGTGTGGAGAAGCAGGGGCCTTCCTCTTCGTATTAGCCTGGGTGCGAGTCGAAATCCCTTCAACAACAGCTCTGCTACAACCTCTGTTCACATCCAAGTCCACGACCAGCGAGCCCTTTTGATTTCTTTCCAACTTTTCCACCATAGCATTTATGATAATGGTGTTGTGCCTGGCAATTTTATGATTATTCGCCACAATGGCCCTGATATTTTGGCCAATCTTGGACATATTACACTCCAACCTAGTCAATCTTTCCTCCTGCAACTGTTGTCTTTTCCCCGGTAAGGGGGTGTCTTGTTCCTCATTCTCATTACAACTCCTGCTAACCTTCTGCTCCAATTCCATGACTCTGTTGCTGAGATCTCTGTTACGGCTATTCAAATCACGAACTTCCTTCTGGGCCCACTTAAGAACAGTGAAAAGGCCATCAATACTTTTTTCCGCCACACTCATTATGTCCTTAGGCCTGAGGTTATTCAGGGCAGAATTAATTTCGCCTTGATTAGGGGAATTTGACTCTTGTCATCACCCTGGCCATATGATAGAGCAAACCATGTGCATATGACATTTGTTATATTATGACAACCTAGTTGACAACCTACTTATATAAAGACTTGCAATGTACAAGGTACATGGAAAGAAGAACCAACCAACATCTATGTTGCATACAAGTCATGTTGTATATATCTTCTTTAATGCAACACATGTCCTTTTCAAATTCTCATATATTTTTCAATTTTTTTTTCCTTCTAGCTTATGGTTTCATTTGGATATTCTATGAACTTATAGATTATTAAATATTTTGTAGATTTCCCCACCAATCCATCCATCTAGGAATTGGATCACCTCAAGAGTACACAAAATCAAGGATAACATTATTTAGTCATGAAAGTGATTATATAATGATTGGGCAAAGCTAGATTCCCTTTAGACCACCAATTGAAGTGTGCAAATCAAATGATTTATCTATTATGATCAAATGATTAGAAAAAATGCATAGAATGATTTTAAATGTAAGGACATAAAAATATATCATGCAAACTTGTCTTTAGTTAGCCTTAAGTGGGGAAGGAAAAGGTGAGAAGTCAATCACATTTGAATTTAAAAATGTAAATAGGGTAGGACAACTCGTTGACTGCAAAGACAACCTCAAAACTATAAAGTAGCCAAAAGACATAAAAGAAGTTAGGTCGTAATGGATTCCATGTCGATGGGAACAAATGTAAGCATAGAAGTGATAAACAAGTGAATAAAAAAATATATGAAAATATGAAAAAAGATAAATGATAGATACATTAAAAAACATTTATATTGAAATAAATAGATAACCATAATTAAAAAAAAAAAACTTTTAACTTTACATTAATTTATATCATTTACAAACATATCTTACATATCAAAACATTCCTCTCAAGATAAATACAAAACTTACTGAAATTTACCATTACAAAACTACAAAAAATATTTTTCGAAAGCATAAAACAAACTTGATCCATACAAACGCTTAGAGCTATGGTGGAATCAAATATCCATAAGATAATTTGTTATCCAGCGTCTCGTACACCACGTAGTTCGTTGGTAATCGTTATTTCTCTTAATTATTGATCAGATAAATGTTTGGATTCCACGAGTCTTTCGTGGGCTTGAGCGAAGCTTTGCAATCGCTCTACTTATTTACACTAGAAAGCAATGGAGGCGTGAGCCGAAGCGAAGGTATCTGTGATAAATTCCATGTTAAGAAAGATTTGGGTGGCCTGGTTTTGAGTGGAAATGAATATGATAGCCATTGGGGAAGGAGAGGCCCGGCGTTCTCAAAATCTCTCCTCCTTTCACAGCCTCCCACCTGTACAAATTGCATCAATAATTAGTAAAGGGCGGCGTATAATGAACTGTCATACGTTCATAGTGATGTTAACATATGGTTAACCAGGCTTACGTGTATCGAGTAACAAGGCAGTGGAGAAACACAGACAAGTAGAGCTTGGTGAAGTCCGTCCCAACACAGAACCTTATCCCGCCTCCAAAGGGTGCGTAGTGCTTGCCAATTATTGAGTTGGAATCTTCTGCACCCTGTGCAATGTGGTTTGTAATGTTGGATCTCAAGCATGGAAAGACAAGGTTTAACAGTTAATTAGAGTCTGGACTCACCTGCCATCTCCAGGGATTGAATGAGAGCGGATCTGAGAAGACAAGGGGGTCCAGATGCATAGCTGTGGGGCACGCCATCACTGTCCATCCTGCTGGAATACAATATCCTGCACGCAAATCCCACAACGCATTTAATTTTCATTCCCCCATATATATATATATATATAAATATCTGTATCTGCATGTGCTCTATGTTGGGCATACCTCCAATATGTACATCCTTCATTGCTTTTCTGAACATCCCCGGAACAATGTTTGCCAGTCTTATTGTCTCGTTTATCACCTACGTTAAACAAGCATGGTCACAGAAATTAACATGGTAAGTAAGGTTTCACAGTCCATGTGGGTCATGAGAAATAGCTTCACAGTCCATGTGGGTCATTGAGAAATAGCTTCTTGGAAAAACCCAGGGTTTACAATAGCATTATGGTTAGGTTTAAAGAGCACACTCTAAGTTTTGAGATTATGAAAATGAGGAAACAAAGATTGGATGTGACATACATGGGAGGTGAATCTCATGGATTTGTATTCTGTCCAGGTGAGTTCAGATTCTTTATCGTCTTTGTGTGCTAGAATTGCGTCGTGTTCTTCCTGCATAAAGAAACTGTATCATCTAATATCCACTGATTTGATTTAAACAACATACTTTATGCTTTGACTTGCTTCTATACCTGCAACTCCTTGAATGCTTTTGGGTCTTCTGTTACAAATTTAAGTGCTAAAGTGAGAGCGAGGGAAGTAGTCTCAAAGCTGGCAAACAGAAGAACGAAAATCAAATCCAAAGCAATGTCTTCGGTCAATAGCGTCCCCTCCTTGTTCAGCTCGCTAATCAAGTGGTCGAAAAAGTCTCCATTTTCAAGATGCGGGTTTTCTCTTCTCTCGCCGAGCATTTTCTTTAATTTAGCCATCGCCCTGGTGCGTCCCTGTTGGGGATGCTATTTAAGCAAAGCTTTATTGATTGGCAATGGCAAATGCAAGGGAAAAAGAAAGAAACCAACCTTTAAGCATTGATAATAAGCAGTCCCAGGTATGTCGAGTGGGAATGATATCAAGCCTTGAATGAATGCTTCAAAGTTCCTTCTAAGCCCCCCGTCTGTTGAAGGATTATAGCTGATCAGCTTCTTAGCAGTGAATTCAAAAATGATCTACATACACCAGGAAAAAGCAAAGCTCAGAAGAAAGAGTAGGAGAGTTAGCAAGGAAAGAAAATAGGAAAAAACAAAGTAAGTATATATTTCAGATTTCTGGATTTGATTTTGTGTAATTTCTTAATATCAATCTTTTAAATCAAACTTCATGATTCAATGTTAAGATAAAA